>JAHXMU010026605.1:0-26799 GCA_019455685.1 Philornis downsi
AAAAAAAAACATTTACATCCTAACGTGATGTAAACTCGTATAGAATTGAAAACAATAATCAGATTTGGGAAAATACACAAAATATCAACATTTGCGGTTGCCGATGGACGTGTAACTATTTGGTTGGAAAAACATTTTTCAGTTAAAATATATTCTATCAAAAAAGATTCACGAATAATATTTTAGTAAAATTTAACTTTCCTTTCCTTGCACAATAGAAGAAATGTGTTTTGAAATTGTTTTAATTGGTGAAACACAAAAGCAAGCCCGATGGTAAAAGTAAGTAGGAATTGATCCTGGATATTTGAAGAAGTTTATGAAAACCTTTACTTGTGTGAACTTGTTTTCTCGTAATGTACACAAAAGCTGCATTGATTTGTCTGTGGAGCTTTGACTATCATTAGAAGGTGAGTTTAAAACAAGCTCCCTAAAACCCCACCTACATACCCTTGAGTACAGAGCAAAATAAATTGGCCTTACAAACACTTTTGATACGGAAAGCCTTAGATATCAGTAGCTAAATAACACTTATTCGATCTGTACCAAAATCTTTATATATATAATTCTACTGTACGGGCGTTGTCATTGAACTCCTCCTAAACGGCTGGACCGCTTTGCATAAATTTTTGTATATGCGTCTGGGTGGTGCCCGGGATGGTTTAGATTTACAATTCGGTCCAATTGGACAAAGGGGCGTGGTACCTCCCATACAAACAAAAAATTAAAAATCAATTATTTCTGCACCTGCTTACGGTATTTGAACAAAATTTGGTACATCGGTTTGGTGTACATATCTTAAGTGCTACTGAAAATATGGGCGGGATTGGACAATGGGGCGTGGTACCTCCCATACAAACCATAAATTAAATATCCAATATTTCTGCTCCTGTTTACGGTATTTGAACAAAATTTAGTACATCGGTTTGGTGTACATATCTTAAGTGCTACTGCAAATATGGGCGGGATTGGACAATGGGGCTTGGTACCTCCCATACAAACTATAAATTAAATATCCAATATTTCTGCTCCTGTTTACAGTATTTGAACAAAATTTGGTACATCGGTTTGGTGTAAATATCTTAAGTGCTGCTGCAAATATGGGCGGGATTGGACAATGGGGAGTGGTACCTCCTATACAAACCACAAATTAAAAAGCAATTATTTCTGCTCCTGCTAAAATTTGAAGGCAAAGCAACGTTTGCCGGGTCGGCTAGTGTTATAATATATTCACATTTCACACACGAGTATTTCCGTTTCCCACTTTAGCCCACTGTTCCATTCTACATTGTCGTTGCTGGACGAATAATGTCTGTTAAAGATTTGTTACTTAAATTAGCGCATTGTTTACTATTTGATTCCAAAGAGGCAAAATTGCCTGGTCGTTTGGTTCGAATCTGTTCGATGTTGGGTTAGAAAACATAATAATAGCAAAATGCGCCGCAACTGACACAACCAACGAGACAGCGCAAAAATAATGCCCCCTAAAATGTTGACGATGTGCTGGATTCGTGCTGGCTGTTACAGCATGTGAAGCTGGCGACATTTAAACCCAATACGTACAAAGAAGAAAACAACAACAAAAATAACAACAACTCGGAATCGTTTATTAAGAAAACTGCATAGAAAACTCAAGTTAACTTTTCTTATGGCTGGTTGTTCCTTCGTCGCATGACTTCTTAACGCTGTAGACTATAAAAGTTAAGAATCGTTAAGGCAGCTGTCTCAGTAATTGTTAACGCTTTTTCCCAACAACAAAACGGCGCTTGAACGGATATCGAGTGTGAGAGCGCGACGACAGAACGAACGATCGTAAACTTGTAGATAAACATAATTGGAGTTTAACGCAAAAAGGACGAGATTTGTGAGCTAGTGAGAAAAATCGGAAATAAAATTATAACATATCCTTGCGATATGTTAATGCTAAAGGTGTGTACACAATACGCGGCAAAGGATACTTTGAGGGGACTAAAAGACAGCATAGCTTCCGAAAGTGATAATGTGTTGTAGTTGTGTAGTGTTTAAAAAAGATTTCTGATAAAATGAATTCTTGAAAAGTTAATTTGATCTCAGGAAATGGTATTTGTTATCCTAAAGCTCGATGCTAAATTTTTTCACGGAACAAAGGTGAAATTTCATTGATTGCATTACTCGTAATTTCATTGATTGCGTACTGTTAAAAGTTGTTTCATAATTTGCTTCCCACTTGAATATATTGTTGCCTCTAAAAGTTTGTTAATTAAGCCAACTTGCTGAGATTGGTGGCATTTTTTTTTGTAGTATTATATCTTTGTTTGTGAAATTAATAGGTCACAGAACAGACTATTAAAATTTCTTTTTCTAAAATATTTTTTTGCATATATTATTGAAATACTAATGCAAAATGTCAACTTAGCCACAAAAAATTGTACAATAATAAAGTCTGATGGTATAAACTTTCGATTTCTGATCATTTATTACAATACCATGGAATTATTCAATCATGTCTTGTTTAGTGGCTACCTAAATGGTCAGTTGGTTAGTTGGTTATGATTGAATTACAAATGCGTCGAAATAATGTTGTCCAGTAACCTGTTAGTGGCAATTTTAGTTCAACAATTTCAATTTAAACACAAAGTGGGTTGAGACTGAAGCAGCTCAGTCACAAAATTCTGTAATGAAGTGGAAGTAACCCAAAGTTTCTTTTTAAACTCATGTAGCTCGAACAAGGATTGACCAACAATTGCACGAAGATTAGAACAGCAAAGTCATTCAAGAAGAATGACATTACATAAAGAAGCATATTTATAACGCCCCCAAATCTAAAAAAAAAACTCGGTAGTTTATTTTAATTTGAATTACATTTCAATACTATTAATTTATTTGCATTCGACTGCCACATATTAACATTTCAAAGAAACACTGCTTTACAGTCTAACTTCGGTCTGAAAACTCTGATTCAAAAATAAAATGTCTTTGGTCAAAAAAAAAAAATTGCAAAAAATGACCGTTTTTTCATTGCTATAATAACTTTCATGAAAATGTGAAAAAGACACACCATAAAAACCCTATTTCTTCCTATGACAAGCCCATGTTAAATTCATTGGTAACTACGCAAATTTTCACAACTTTGCTCCAAAAATTGCGGTGAATTTCAGCTTCTGCGGATGCACTTCTTTTGCTGGAAACAGATTCAGTAACAGATTACTTTTAAGTGGCCGACAACTTCACTTCGAAATGCTTTTCAAATTGATATTCGAAATCTTCATTAAATTGTAGATCATGTATGCTTAATGAATGTGGAATTTTGCACCAGTCTTTTTATTTCTTTTGTGCTCTCCCCACCACAGAATGGTATAAAGTGTGCTATAGAGGTCGCACTAGTTAAGTCAGGATGCTGAAATTCTGAACAATCATATCTCATGCAGGCAAATTAAGTTCAAAATAAGGAAAAGTCGGACAAAATAGGCAAAAAAACTTAGCCGTGTAAAAATGGAAGGTTTTCATATGTTTTCCAACAACTTCACCATATAAATTAATATATGATGATATTGTAAACGACTGAAAAGAACTACCCAACTTGTACTATTTTTTAAAAGTACCAATGTTCTCTGGAAAAATAAATTAAGTCGCTATATAATGCATGATTAGAAAGTGTTGGAAGTTGAAAGTAACAAACCCACACATGTGGTGATAAAACCGTACAATGTCCTCTACGCTATGGATAGCAGGAAGCATATACTTGTAGAATTTTTACTAAATTAGCTTTACATATTGAATCAATTATAGGAAGTAATAAAAAAAAAACTAATTTTGGATAAATATCGAACTATGGATTGAAAAGGTATTTCTTTACAGTTTATTACTCTCTTGTGTACGACTGAAATAAACAGATTGTAGTTCTTTTCAGATCAATCGACCGCGTCTCCTTTGCGTTATGAGTATACCGTTCATGGCTATTATGGCAATGTTTTGACCTAGCTCATTTTTGCAATAACATATCCACTGAAGTACACGTATATATAATAATAATAATTTTTACAATAATTGAAGTGGTGCCAATAAAAAATGTTTTAAACTAGGTACTACATTCTTTTCACGAGGAACAAATTCCACGAGCCATCGTTTGCTCGTGAAAATGGTTTAGCGGCATTGCCACCTTTTCTTGTGTTGATTTCCAACACTGAAATCGAAATAGTTGATGTTTTTACGTCATCATATGTCGAATAATATATTTGTAAAGTTGTGAATTACTATTAAATTTTCAAATATACAAATATATTATCGGACATATTGCGGTGTAAAAATGTATGCTATTCCAGCTTCAGTGTTAGAAATCAACAAAAAAGAAGTTGTTGTTGCCACTTAAGAAATTTTCCTCGTGAAAAAACTATGTTTCTGGTGTAAAAATTTAGCTTCAAATTCCACGAGAATTTTTTCCCAGTACCAGCCTTTGGCTTCCTATCAATTTTCACTCGATATTGTTTTTAAATTATAAAAGATAAAAAAGGAAATATTTGTCCCAAAAGTGGTTTTAGTATTTCTATGGACAAGTTCATCTCCAACATATCGGGTATCGACTTGCTCTATTTTTGACACTGAAAATTTGTATTTCTCGAGTGTAAACTTATTACTGATCCGCTATGACCAAACTCCACCACAACTTTATACACTTTAGTTTTGAATTCTATAACAATGATTGAAATTAAGTTCTACATATGTAATTGCCCTGTGGTTATTCAGTTTTTGATTTAAAATCAAATTTAATTTGCACTAAATTTATTTTGCTCTAAAGTTCTATTAAAGTTCTAAAAAAGTCAGCATTTTATTGTGTAATGCCTTTTAACTTCTACTAATCCCTAATTAATTATAAACTTTCGTCTACAGATACTCTTTGCGACAACTTTATTGACATTGGGTCATTGTGGAGTTGTCGGACCATACGCACACTATGGTCCTGGACCGGGCCCTTTGCATTATGGACCATATGCTCCCTATCCAGCTCCCGTAGCACATGTTGCACCTGGTAATTTTAAGAAATTATGTCGAGTTTTTATTCAAACGGCTCAATATCTTGTTTTCAATATTCTTAGCTCCCAAACCTGCCGCTCCCGAACCTTATGATCCTGCACCCAAATATAGCTTTGGCTATGATATTCAAGATGGTTACACCGGTGATCTGAAGAGTCAACATGAAACACGGCATGGTGACGTGGTCAAGGGTAGCTATTCCGTGGTGGACCCTGATGGTACCAAAAGAACTGTGGACTATACTGCAGATCCTCATAATGGTTTCAATGCCGTTGTGCGCAAAGAACCGTTGGCATACAAGGCCCATGCTCCAGTGGCAGTGGTACCCGTCCCCGCTCCAGCACCACCATTGCCACCTGTTCCAAAAGCACCAGCACCTGCTCCCTTACCAGCTGCTATCCCGGTTGCCTTAGGTCACGCTTTGCCCGGTCCGGCACCAGGTCCAGTACCTGGGCCATTGCCCGGTCCTCATTTTCATGCTGCTTATCCCGCATTGCTACATGGTCCCTATGGACCTGCTGATGGTCATCATTTGGGATCATATTACCACAAATGAGGACGATAAGAACGGGAAATGTGTCCACTGCACTATCACGTATCTCACTTTCGACATGTAAACACAAAACATAATAATACATTTGACATTAAACAGCATACGGCGACTTTTATCCCATTCTTCCTTCGAAGCTCCGTTCCTATGGTTTAGTTTCATGCTCTATGAGAATCACTACGACCTTCGAGTGTTTCTTTGACTGTAATTTTTGCTACAATACATGCACTATTTCTCTCTCTCTCTCTCTGTTTCTTTATCTCTCTGGCAATGAGAATATCTCTCTCTATATTTTAATTACTAGTTTATCTACTACCTCTATGGTTTGAAAGCGCTGCTTCTCTTATAGCGTCTATTGTGCTTTCTCTGTCCACCTACTTACATCAGATTCTGTTTAATTCCTTCTCTTTGTGTTTTCTTCTTATTGTGTCTTCCTTTTTCGTTTTGCTAAAATTATGACGATGCATACAATATCTACGGCTCATTCAGTTCAGTGTGTAAGTTACGGCCTTTGAACTTAAACTACTGTTGCCTTTCGCTCTCTCTCACTCGTCTCCTTTGTGTCTCCTAATTTTATAAATTTTATTTTATTTAAATATTTTATATATATGTATACTGTAAAATACAAACAAAATATTAATAAAGACAATGTGTGTGTTGTTGTTTTTAAATAAGTTATGCGAATTTTGTTTCATTATGTTTAATCAGTTTCGGACCAAATTGATTTTCAAGCAAACCGATCACAAAAAAAAAAAAATATCGTCTCGTAAAAAAAAAAAATTGAAGCCATTCATTACATTCGACAAAAAAAAAAAAAAAATTCGGTTCGCGGCAATCAGATTTTCGTGCATGTAATATCATTTACGGCATTCATATTCCTCCGAAATGCTTAATACCTGTTTAATGGTCATTGGCACGACGAACATTAGGATCAGATGCGGAGGCCTGACAAGTCGCCCATCTCAAACAAAAATTATTATGGATACTGGAAACAATAAAAGAACCAAGATTTACTTCAAGTGTTTGCAATAATAAAAAGCCGTAGTATCAGACTTTTACCAAAAACAAAAAGGTTAAGTGCGGTTTGTGTAAAATCGGATTGTAATTTATTTGGTAAGTCGACAGCAGATCATACTTTTATACTGCGACGAATCGTAGGACAACCACAAGAAAAACAGATCGGTAGACATCACATCACACGTAATGACAAAAAGCGAAAAAAATACTTGAAACTATAGCTGGATTTGATATCCCTGCGGAGCTGATAGACATCAGATCGGTAGACATCACATCACACGTAATGACAAAAAGGGAAAAAAATATCTGAAACTATAGCTGGATTTGATATCCCTGCGTTGCTGATACGTCTTTGTGGAATGGTACTATCTGAATATTTAGATTTTAAGTTTAGACTCCTGTATCTTAAAAAGGGCCATAGTCTATAATGCGATTTCTTCAACACATTTATGGAGATGATTATGTGGGAAAATGCAATGAACGCTACTGCCACAATTAAAAAAAAAAAAAAAATCGTGTACTACTTGCCTACGCTGATGACATCAACAAAATTTTAGACTACAATATTGTCGTTAATCTCGTGTGTCCCCATTAAAATGAATAATGTTCGTGGGAGGTTGTGAAGGGTTCAATGACGAAGCCCTCATCGAACAAAAAACTAAGTAAAAAAAAAAAAAAAATGTCACAACTTTTTTGTCACAATTTTAAGAAAAATCGCATTCTACTTGATATTAACATAATTGGAAACTGTGAGATGTTACTGTAGAATATTGTTGTCAATGTCATGTGTGCCTGCATTAAAATGAATAATGTGAAGGATTCATTAACAAATCCTTGACGAAAAAAAATCTGAGTGAAAACAAAAAATATCACAATTATTATGCCACAATTTTTAAGAAAAATCGCATACTACTTGCCTACGCTGATGATATTAACATAATAGGAAACTGGAAGATGTTATTGTAGAATATTATCGTCAAACTCGTGTCTGAAATAAATAATGTAGGTGGAAAGTTGCAAAGGATTCAATC
Source organism: Philornis downsi (assembly GCA_019455685.1). Taxonomy (NCBI): domain Eukaryota; kingdom Metazoa; phylum Arthropoda; class Insecta; order Diptera; family Muscidae; genus Philornis; species Philornis downsi. Next base: position 7,606 of record JAHXMU010026605.1, read on the forward strand.
ACAAAGCCCTCAACGAATAAAAACCTTAATGAGAAAAAAAAAAAAATATATTACTCACTCCACGCTGTACAGATTCTGACACAAACTTATATACCACCACTTTTCTGAGCCTTCGGGAGATAAATTCTCTGGAACCATCGTGGTAAAAGGATAGCATCAGCGCCAAGTGTGTGTGTGTGTGTGTGTGCTATGCCGACATCGAAATGGTCGATCTCAACAAAATACCATGATCACGATTTATGGGTCATGTCGTGCGCAAAAAGTCTTCGATAATGAGACCAACGCAAAATATGACGTGGGCTCTGAGAAGATATCGTGACGTCGCTTCTGAGAAGCTATCGAAAATTAATGTGACGAATTGTAAAACGAACGCAGTAGACTGAAGCGCTAAGAACACTTTACTACGCGGGGCGTAAACTCTAAGTAAGTGAAATAAGTATTATTATTTATTATTATTTATTTTTATATCATTATAGTTATTATATTATTTATTATAATAGAAAAATATTTTTAATTTTAGAAAAATATTCATAATAAAATGTTACTACTATTAGGTGTGTAACTAAGTTCTAGCTGTTTGCCAATAGATGGCGCCAGTTGTACTAGTAAGTGCTAGTCGATTCTGCCACAAACTAAACTTCATGAGCTAAACATACCGCCTCGCACAATAGTGATTTGCACCAATAGATGGCGCCAATTGTACGAGTAAGTGCTAGCCGATTCTGCCATAAACTAAATGTCATGAGCTAAACGTACCGCCTCGCACAATAGTGATTTGCTTTTGACGTCATATTCTTTAGGTTGTGTGAATATGTATGATTTTGTGCCAACGTTTACAAAAATGCTGCTTTAAGTGAAACAACGTGTCGAGATTGGTTCCGTCGCTTTAAAGACGGTGATTTTGATGTTGACGACCGTCGCGTGAAGTAAAATGAAAAACATACGAAGACACTGAATTGGCAGCACTGCTGCATGGACATCTGTGTCAAACGCAGGTAGAGCTTGCTTTAGTATTACAAGTAACCCGCCAAGTCATTTCCAAGCGATTGCATGCGTTAGGTCATGTTTATACGTCGTCGCCTCAGCCGAATATTCACGCTGTGAAGGTTATGCTCTGTATTTGCTGGGAGCAAGTCGGTGTTATCTAGTACGAGCTGTTGAAGCCAAGCGAAACTATCACTGGGGATCGATATCGACTTCAATTAATGCGACTGAGCCGAGCTCTTCAGCATGACAATGCTCAACCTCACGTGACATAGCCCGTTAAAACCTACCTGGAAACGCTGATATGGGAAGTCTAACCCCATCCACCATGTTATCCAGATATTACGCCGTTCGATTATCAGTTTTTCCATTCAATTCATTTTTATAAAAATAAACAGCTAGAACTTAGTTGCGCACCTAATATACCCTCCTTCACCATAGGATGGGAGACATAATTAATTTGAAATACTCTGAAGCCTTACATGATATATATATCCTTGATCGTCTTAAAAATCGTGGTCGATTTTAGTAAGTCTGTTAAAAGTATGATATGAGGCTGCAATTTTTTTATAAAGATATCGCGAACCAATCGGCAGGTAATGTCAGATATTGAGCCAAATCGGCTAAATTAGGAAAAATTAGCCTATCAATCCTTATTGAAAATGTTAGCTTTTACAATGAAAGAATAAAGCAATACACGGTTTCTGTGTATACATATAGATACAGGCAGGCGCATCAATTGTAATACAATAAGAAATTCAAATAACGTTTTTTTAATCAATGTATTTTAGTTATTTTCTTTATTATATAGAAAATTCAATATTATTTTATATAAATGATTCGTTTTGAAGATGATAGACCGCAAGTGACATCTGCGACACCTGATCAGAGAATTATTCATTGCGGCCTGAAGGGTTGAAGTCGGAGTTGCCTCAATAATTGTTTTGTTGGGCTGCTTCTATTCAGTCAAATTCCTTGGTTTCGTTTTGTACATTTCTTGCTTGACATAACCCTGTAAAAAAAATTCTGGTGTGATCAGGTCAGGTGACCTTGGGGGCCAGCGAAAAGTGAAGTTTCTGGATATTAATTTATTTAGGAATTTTCGTTGGAGCTCCGCCATAACCGATCTGCCTATGTGTGCAGTTGCTTCATCTTGCAGGAACCAAATGCTATTGAAATACACAAGTTTTCGGCGCAGTACTGGGTAAAAAAAAAACTTTTTTAACATCTTTAAATAGATGTTAATAGTTGGCAGTTGACAGGAGTACGATTCATGCCCTACCTTGTACTTGAAATACGTGTCCGCATACTTATATACTTTTATAAGAGATCACCTTTATATCATGTATAATTAATGAAAAAAATATTAAAAAATGCTCCTTGTCATTGAAGAAACCGGTTAAGTCGATATTGTGTGTGTAAAGATAGTTTTCTCACGCGCCCACTTATGACTCAGCTCATCTTCTTCTATACACCGCAGATGTCACAGGTGGTTTTCTCACGCGCCCACTTATGACTCAGCTCATCTTCTTCTATACACCGCAGATGTCACAGATGGTCACAATACATCCGGTAGAAAATATTTTGCCCAATACAAGGACTGAATCAAAAACGAAGCAAACAAATGAACAACGGTGCTTTCCATGAATGGGTTATGGGAGAGCTTCTCCCATCCATTGAGCCTACAAGGTTTCCATTTTTACAAACACAGTGAAAAGGATGTTTTGTTTAATGACGATTCAGGACAGTTTGAGTCGAAGCTATATTGTCGATTGGTCGACTGTTCGAAGATGGCAATAGTAGATTAGTGTTCGGATGCCTTCAAATGTTTTTATTGAGGGTTTTGCAAATATCCTTTTCATGCTTTTGCAAAACAAAACCGAGGAAATTGCATTTAAATGTATACCTGAAATAGTAAATAGTATTCCTCGATTTTTGGTAAAAGAAATTTAATTCAACAGACATTAATTTTGTCTTCCATAAGTAATTTGGCCAATTTTAATGAAGGCCTTTTTAAACAAAGTAGAGATTGTATGATTCAAAATAGATATAAATTGAATTGATCTTGCCTTCGGAATGAATTAAAAAGACATTTGACAGTTAAATAATTAATCAAATAATCAACTTGGTCTCTTCCGCTATACTCGTATATTTGCGCCAATTAAGGGTGATTTTTTTAGACTTTTTTAAAAGAGGTAAAGAAAAGGAGGGTCTTTCAGATATGGAAATAAATGATATTTAAAATATATGTAAAGAAAGTTTGATCTCAAGAAGTGGAAATTCAAGAAATGATATTTATTGTTGCACGTTTGCGAATATATGTTTTTTTTTTTTTTGTGAAATATTTAAGACAGAAGATTCTTGATTTCAACTAAGACTGACGAAATTCGTTGAACTATAATTGTTTAGGTAGCTAAAAATTTAAGCTTAGTTTTTAGGGATTGTTTTTCGGCCACCATCTGGAAAGATTAACGTAATCTTTTGTAATTTGTCGTTTTTTTTTAAGATTGAAATAGCTTTTTTATAAAATCAAAATATGTGATATTTGGAATATATTTGTAGAAAGCTTCATTACAAAAACTGGAAAATTTTATATGCACTTATGGGTACTTCTTGTTAGCAAAAGGACTACAAGCATATGTGAACATTGAAGACAGATCATTCCCGATTTCTACAAAACATCGTGCAATTCGTTGCGTAATATCTATCTGTCTATTTCAGTGGAGTTTTTGGAAATTATTTTTTGGAGCTAACAAAATTTTACCTATTCGTAATAACACTTACAACTACTCAATGAGATAACATTCAGGAAGGACAATTTTCAATATAAGATTCACAAGGATGTTGTTTTTGTTCAGTTTGCGTCAGGCGTTATTTGTAATGCCAAAAACATAACATTGCCGCCTTAGAAGGATAAAAAGGATCAAAACTTTCAGACACCGTATATATCGATTTTGAATCTAATTGTTATAGCTTTCTCATAAAATAGGGGGTTTCAAGTAAAATTAAATAAAACACACATCAAGCTATGATTTCGATGAAACTTTTATTTCATTATAATGCTTAGACTTTGCCATGATGTACGAAATAGAATGTCATTTAAGTGACCTCTTCTGGATTGTTTGTAGCAGTGGATCCTTTTAAAGTATTTTTTTTCGAAAAAATACGGCCCAATGACACTTCTAGATCATAATGCGCATCAAACAGTCAAAGGGTTTCGGTTGGGAATTGAGTTCAATTTTTTGATTTCATTCTTATGGCAAAAGTTAAATTTTGAAACATTAAATAATTGATTTAACGGATTTTGTCTGCCTAGTCGGATAAATAAAAATGAAACAAAGTTTTTCTTTTCATATTTAACGATTTTTTATTATATTTATTGTATAAACTTTTTTGTTGTTATTATTATTATATTCTGTTACTTGATATAATCGTATAGTAAATTTTTATATATATTTTATATATGAATGATTATTTGGTATTTTAATGTTATGCATTACTATTATTATTATTATTTGTATTATAATTATGTATGTATATATTTGTTTGTTTAGAATTTAAATTTAGATTTTTAATAATTACTTATTTTGTTGTTTGTATGTATATTTTTGAAGTGGATATGAATATAAATATGTATGATTCGTTTAATATACTATAAGTATAATTGTAAAATGGTTGGTTGCTTGGTTAGATTCCCATTTAAAATCAAATTTATGATAGGATTTTTATGTTGTTGTTAAGTTGTTTTTTTAGAGTAAAAAAATGTTAGTATTCGTTATCGATCAGTGGTATCAAAATATTTGCGACAGTGAGCAGTGGTGTTGAAGAAGAACTTTAGATTTATAGGTACAATTTATAAAAATAAAAAAATATTAAATTATTGTAGAAAAATGTTCAAGAGACACAACTCATTTTTTGTTTCCTTGTTAGAGTAGTTTACCTCTTTGTCTAAAATAAACTCTTGTCTTAGGAGATTTTCTTTTCGTTACGTTTGGAATTTGATTTTTTTACTTCATTTGTTTATTTTAGGTTAAATTAGTGTATTTTTTAAAAACTACTTAAGATTTTAGGTTGGGTCTTAGGGGCAGAGAGCGAAAGATTCATTTAACTAAGGGAAAGCTACACAAAGTGGTCGGTCGATTTACTTCCAAGTGAAGAAGTTTAGTGTTTCATTAGATTTTTTGTTATTGTATATAAAGCTTAGAAATTAATGTTGATATTTTTTCTGTTTAATAATTCATGCAAAATTTATTTTTATTTATTTATTTATTTATTTTTTTTTTTTTTTTTGGTTTTGTGTAACATCAAATGCAATACTGTGGGGTTTTTGTGGTTGTTTGTTATCTTAATGTGACGTAAAATGCAAGCATTTCTATTTGTAGGTTATGTTTGCTCTCTACTAATATTAGATTACATAAACGATAAGCCACCAGAGAAAGACAGAGTGTGAGAGAGAGAGAGAGAGAGGGAGAAGGGGAACAGTTTTCAATTTTAGATGGTTGGCAACTCCTTTCTCTCGTACAATAGCTGTTGGCTAATTATAATTTCAATACACCGTTAAGACCTCAGTCGGTGTTAAGACATTTAATAAACTAAGTAGTCTATATAAATTATTCCATTGCTATGGGCGCAATTTAAATGTATATAATAATATTAATTGTTCTTTTTTTTTAAATAAATTTTAAGCTAATTAACAATTTAGTTCCTCTCACACTTCATATATTGCATATGCTGTAAGATTTTAGTTGAAATACTTAAAGTTTAGCTGTATATTGTTTTTTTTTTTTTTGTTACTCCAAAAAATCGTTGTAAGAAGACTAAGTTTTTGTGATTTTTCACTTTTTGTTTTGGGGATATGTTCAAAGTTGCTGCAATCATGGCAATTTCTATTGGCAGTTTAACACAAAATATTGTGACAAAAAGTATAAAAAATGTTGTAAAAAATGTTTGATAAAAACTAATAAATATTACCTTTCTTAACAAATGTAAAAAAAGAAATCCATAATTCATACATGGCAGATATGTTAATTCTCTAAATGATTTTCAGTTGTAGTTTTAATTTTTTCCCCCAAATACATATATATGTTTAGTTAAATTCGTTTTAGTTTTTTCTTTTTTTTTTTAATTATGTTATCTAGATTGTTGCTTCCATTAAATTTCAGTTTAGCTTTTATAAGATTTTGAATTTTGTTTTCATGTGGTCTTGCTTCAATTTCTCTAAGTTTTATCATATTTTGTTTATTTTGTGTAATTTGTATGATGTATATTTTTATATTGTCACAAAGTTGTAGTTAAAAATATTGTATGTTAATTTCGCATAATTTGTATAGTGGGATTATGTAGTCCAAATCGAATGAGAGTCGACAGTTTTTCGAATTAAAGCAAAAATGTCGGCGACAATTCTGTCTTTTAGCTAATTCCATAAAAAGTAGCTAAATTTAAAACACGAATCAATGGTTTACTTCAGCTTATTTTGGCTACAGTAAGTTTAGAAAATTTTCTGTGGTAAAATGTTTTTTTACGTTGACTACAGTAAAATTTTGCTATTTTCATTTAAAAGAATTTTATTGATGGTGTTATTGATGATGTTTTTATGATGTTATTGGTGTTGCTGTACACTTTGCTGCTTGTGAAATTTTTTAAAGTTTTTTTTCAATTTTTTGAAAATGTGCTTGTTTCCCAATAGTTAAATCACGCTATTTCCAATAGAGCAAAATATAGAAATTTTAACATCAGTAAAATTTTACTATTGTAAAATATATTTATGTTTACTATAGCAAATTTTTATTACTTTTACTGCAATAAAATATTGTAATTTCCGCTATAGCGATTGTAACATATGCTATAGCAAAGCCTTGCTAATTTAAGTAGAGCAAAATTTTGCTATTTTTCATAGTAATAATAATTTTAATACAGTAAGATTTTGTTATTAGTGTGTCACAACAGTTTCACAACATTAAAAATTGCCAATTGTCGCCAATTATGTTAATTTCAAAATAGCAAATTATTGATAGTGTAGCTTTACAATAGTATAGTTTTACTGTTTCGAAATTTATTTGTTATTTGTTTTAAACGCAGTAAAATTTTCAAACTTTTTGCATTTCGAATTTCTGTTAGCTTCTTTTTAGAAAAAATATCAATCCAAAAATTTTTATATTTTATTATAATAGAAATACTACGATATTTTTATTATAGTAAAATATTGACATTAGCATAGAAGAATGTTGATGCTTTCGCTTTTATTTGTAATTTTTGCCATAGAGTTTTTTTTAGATATAGTAAATTTTAAATGTCTCTATTATGGTAAAATTAGATTTTTTCGTATTTTTACTACAATAAAATCCTAGTGTCTGTACTATAGTAATACGCACTGTTAGAGAAATTTAGAATATAGAAACATTTTGTTTCTTTTTAGTTATTTTTACCATTTTTAAAATATCAATCTTAAGCTATTTCTATTATGGTAAAGTTTTGCGTATTTTTACAGTGGCAAAAATTTTCTATTCTCACAATTGTAACAACATATCGATATTTCAACAATAGTAAAATTTTACTATTTCAAAATGTTGCTTTTTTACAAATAGTAACATTTTTATGTTTTTTATATAGCAAATATTTTTATTGTAGTCAAATTTTAATATATTAAAATATAACAAAATTTTTGTTGTGGTGAGTCGGAGGGTAATGAATCTTAGTTCGATGCGAGCTTTCTCAATCAAATGTTTTGAAAATGTTTTGAAATTTGATTTTTGAAAATAACTTGTACCCACGAGGGATTGAATCATGCACCTCCACCGAATGCATTTCATTATTGGTTAGATTATTGCTAAAAAGTATTTGATTAGACTACTGTTAATCAATTACAAAATTTCGATATTTATTTATTACTAGCTGACCCGGCAAACGTTGTTTTGCCTTCAAATAAATAACAGCGCCACATATAGGCTGGTATGTTTGTCACCTACCATTATTTGATTCAATGTTAATGTGGTAAAAAAAATTAATTGCAAAAATCTCATCTCCAACGCCATCTATCACTTCAAATGAAACCTTTCAAACCTTCCGGAATACCCTACCAATAATTTAAGACCAAAATGAGTCAAATCGGTCCAACCGTTCTCGAGCTTTAGCGGGACTAACGCACAGCAATTGATTTTTATATACCGATATATAGATAGCGAAATTTTGATATTTTATATTTCGGTCAAATATTGCTATTTATTTTTTCCTACTCCCAAATCGAAAACCTATTGACTCTCATCTGATTCACTTTCAATGTGGATATCACGTATAATAGACACTGAATTTGGTTATTTTTCTTTATATTTCATACTTTTATATATATTTTATTATATTATATGTAATAAATTTAGATTTCATTTCTTTAAACATTCAATAAATAGTTGTGGGTTAAATTTGTAAGTTTTAGTTTCTTTGTGTTTCATTGAATATTTTACTAAGAATGAGCAAAGTTGTTGTTAGTTTTTAATTGTTATTATTGGGAATATTTTGTTTTTAGAATTTTCTTAGTTTTAGTAAATTTGATATGATTTTTTCTATGCCTTTTTTCTTTACTTTTCTTTTCTTTATTAATTTCTTTCGAATCGTTTAGGTTTTAGTTTTAGCACTTTATTATAGTTGTCCTTGTTATTTTCATATATATATTTATATATATATAGATAAATAGCTATGTAGTAGAGTTAAATTTTTCTTTTCCTTGATTTTATTTATATTGTTTTTAGTAGAAAAAGGTGGTCCATTTAATGATCGTATTCGTCAGCGTATTGATTTGAGTTCACTTGTGAGGAGGATGATGAGGTGGAGAAGAACTGGGAACAGTATAGTTAGAGGAGTGAGGAAGAACAGATATTTAGTTTAGGGAGTGATTATGATATGGATAAATGGATATGCAGTAAGATTGTATGTAAAAAATATTGAACAATATGTTTTATTTAAAGAATTTTGACGAGATTTGTAAAGATTGAAAGAAAAAATATGTATGTTAATAAAAAAAAATCGGAGAAAGAATCAAAAGTGTTACAACTAGAAGGAAGAGAGTTAGTATGTCGTTTACACGATTAAAAAACAAAAAAAAAAACATTGTTGAAAGCTTAATACAAGAACTTGATACATTTACCTTCAGTAGGCATAATAAAATGTGAATATCGGTTTCCATGGGCGGTTTCGCTTGTTTAACTTAATTACTGAATTGGAATCCCCACAAAATGCGTCACTATTTTTAAAAATTGTTGAATATTTCGAATTCTCAATTTCAACTAAATCACAATATATTTGGAATACTGAGTACCCAGTTTTGGTTACCCCAGGTAATTCCCCTTTTCAGGAAAGTAAGCTTTTGCATTTTGGAGATTTAATTCGGCTTAATTCAGTTTGACAAACGTTCGTGAAAAACTGTTATTCGTAAAAAATGAGTTGTATTACTTCTGCGTATCTTGGAAAAAGTTAAATATTTTAAAAAATTAATATTTGCCTGTGTGTTTGGTGTAGATTCTTATACCGTACTTATGATTTCTATAAAATTTTGTCAAATTGTCACCTACATATTTGGAATGGTTTTTAGGTGTTGTATAAATAGTGTACAAAAGGCAGCATAATAAGTTTAATAAATTATATTTCCAAGTGAGATGACACACTTCAATGATGCTAACAATATACGATATAAGAGAATTAACGATATAAATCAATAATAAAAATCAGATGAATGTTTAATTTTCAAATGCTTCGACAGTGTCATGTAAGCACTATTTATAACACAGTCCAACTCAATCAACAGAGATAATCATACCCTATATATTTAGACTCCAAAAGTAGGCGGTTCAGAAAGAGTCTCAAATAAAACATCTTTTTTAAATTAGCAATATTTCGTTGTCTGATATCCCGATAGTTTTTGTTATAAATGCTAACAATTGACTTTGGTAGAATCTAATTCGATTGACAATGTTAAGAGAGAAAATGCAATATCTTATTTTGCGCATGCGGAGGTACTCTCAATTCAGCACAGTTTTTTGCAAGATTGGGGTAGAGCATAACTGCTTCTAATGTGAATACTAAAAGAATAATTCCAAAGTTTATTCAGTTTAAAATGATGTTCGAGTAAAATATTCCATGGCTTAACTTTTCCGAAAATAACTTGTTATGTAGATTTTAAAGGGGAAAAAGTAGCGTCTTTACATGGTGCCGAAAATTACTCAAAAATCAGGAAAATTTAAAAAAGAAAGCCAAACAGAAATATGTGTGTAAGCTGAAAATGGAGCATCCAATTACCAAAATAACAAATGTGAATATTGCAGAACAAAAGATGTGCCATTAATCGATTAATCAAACTTGGCAGTTAATCCATAGTTCGATTAATCGACTAATAATAGAAATTTCCGATTATTTAGATCTGTGATTAAGGAAATAATTTGAATTTTGGTTTATCAAATTAGAATAATTAGTTAAAAAATCAAATATTTTATATACGAGTACGTTAACAATAAGAAAGAAATAACCAAGGAACATGTTTTAATGTGACAAAAAAATGTAGAAGAATTTGTTGAGAGGCACACAATATAAAATTTATTAGTCGATTATAATTATTGAATTATCAGGCCTGTCACAGAATTTTGTGGTATGGTTTCGAATTCGCATTTTCCAAATCGATCGATATGGTTTAACCTTCTTCAGAAATCGGTCGATTTTAAAGATATCCCGTTTTTTTTTGATATGGCAACGCAAAGAATAAAGAACGCAAAGAAAAAAGCAAAGATCATATGTTTTAAAATAAACAAAAGTGTTAAAATTATTACAAGTGACAAGACGATAATTAAAGTTCTCGCGCTAGGAACTCCATCAACACTTCGATGAAGTCCTGACACCCGCGCCACAGTATCCTCGACATCGTTTAGGACGTAATTGTTGTATTGGCCGCCACCAGTTTTTCTGTCCTCTTTTTTGTTGTGGCACAGCTTTCTTTTTACAAACACCTTCCAGTCCGCCCAGGTTTTTTCCACCCATTGATATCCTTGGTTGGCGGACCGGAGGAATTAATTTTGCGGTTAGTTCAGCCCACAACGCTTCAGCTGCCACCCTATCTCCCTTTACATACCCCTTAGCCATGTCCTGGTGGGCATCCATAAACTCGGCCAATATACGCTCTTGTGCGGGACTCCTATATTTTCTCCTAAAATAGCGCGAATTGTTACTAAATAAAATAATTTAAGAATATTTTTCCATACATGTTTTCAAAAATTATTTTGCCTTTCGTTTTGTTTCGTCAAGACCTGCCAGTATGCAATGTTATTGCAAATTAGTTACTTTTACTTTGAAGAAATATGTGGTATACACAAAAAAAAGGTGGCAATACTGCATTAAAAAGTAGTCAAAAAAAAAGTTGCTTGCTGTGCTACCCCCGAAAAATACGCAATAATTGTTTAAATTAATCATTAATATGTTTATTTTCACCGCAATCTATTAAAAAAGAGTATCTTTTATTGATATAAACCAATTGCAAAGACATATTGTTAGTCAAAGATAGGAAAAAAACCAAAACCATTTACATAATTGAAAGTGGTTTCAAAACGAAAAAATTTTGCGGTTTTGATTGTCTGGAGTAGCAAATTACGAAATGGAAACCATTTCGATCGAAATGGGTTTCTGCGACAGACCTGTATATTTTGATTAATAAGTTATTCGATTAATCATTAACTTTGAATAATCGTAATAATGATTAATCGATTAATCTCTAACTTGATCAATTAATCGCACATACTTATGCAGAATATATTTGTACAAAGTCGCTAAAATTAAAAACCTCTAATTTTAAAATGTTGCCAAGTGCAGAAAATGAAACAAGCGTTCAATTGCGAAAATGTATTAAGTTTTTACTCACATGTGGTGATATTGAATTAAAATTATGTTAAAAATTTAGCTGTTTAGAAGATTGGAAGCCCCATTTCTGAGTTATACATCACAGATCAGTGGTTTAACGCTCTTTTTAATTTGGCATTTTTGAAATCATTTTTGGCACTACATAAAGGTCACCACTTCATTCATAGCGTTTGAAAACCTCGATAAAAATAAGTTATTTTCACGATTAACCGAAATTAGGAGGTTTATCAAATCTGTTCATGCTTTTTTGCCTTGCTGCGGTGGTTGTCTATGTAGCAGTTACATTTTCTAGAATTTTGTTATGTAATATAATGTTTGCTTATATGGAATAATTCCACAAACAGCAACGATATGCCAAATAGTCCGACGGATTAGAATTAGTTGCGTATGAAGAGACAGTAGTGTATGTTACTTATTTTTAACTTTATTTTGATTTTAAAATTGCAAATTTAGTTACCCATCTCAGGTTTATTTCGAAACAAGCTTATACTTCATATATCGATTTGTTTCTTATCTGAGACAATATTAAAAATATGTAAAAAATCGGTTTTATTGCCAAAATATAAAGAAACGTATATACATGGTAAAATATAATTAAATAAGTTAATTAGACAGGCATTTTAATTTGCCTGTCTTGAATGCATTGACATTAATTCAGAATGTACCCACTGCAATTAAAATAATAGTCGGTCTCATTAACAATTGGATTTAGTTTACAAATTAACTGCAATTGTTGATATTTGGCAAGGCAAACACGACAATTAACCTTTAACCGAATCCTCAAGTATTTAATAGATTTTCACCTACACAAAACCGTCTTTTACCTTATCTGACGTTGGTATTATTTGTTGCAGAAGACATACCATTTGTTTGAAATTTATATTAATGGGAAAGTACCAGGTTTAAAATCGTTCAAAATATGTATTTCTGAAATATGAAGATATTTTAGATCTACTTACATTTCTTTGTCTGGCTCTGAAGTAGACTATTGAAAGCAGTAATCTTATTGCAAATTGAGGAAGGCTTTCTTTTAAGGTTTCTAATCAACAAAAAAATTGAAAATTATCTGACACTAGCTGACCCGGCAAACGTTGTTTTGCCTTCAAAATGTTAATGTGGTAAAAAAAAATTAATTGCAAAAATCGCATCTCCAACGCCATCTATCACTTCAAATAAAACCTTTTAAACCTTTCGGAATACTCTACCAATAATTTAAGACCAAAATGATTGGTCCAATCGTTCTCGAGCTTTAACGAGACTAACGCACAGCAATTGATTTTTATACATATAGATTTTGCTAGGTGAAAAAATTTTCACTTTATTTTTCAATATTTAAAAAGTTCAATTGCAAGGGCAATGTTTTCTTCTTAAAAGACCTTTTAAGAATCGCTATTAAAATTGTAAACTTAAAATAAAAAGGGCTATGCAAATTAACAAAAAAGCCTATGTATGAAATAATTTTTTTTTAAAGAAGGATATGAATTTTGTCAGAATTAAAATCTGATGTAATTTTGTTTCTTGGTAGAGGAAAAAATCTGGCACCAAATTCCGAATGTAAAGTAAAAATGTTTTAACCACTTTTTCGTACAATTTACAATACTAGGCTCTCATAAGCACTCACAATAAGTCAAATATTATGATTGCTTTTCGTATTGGCATTTTCTAAATGAAACCGAATTTACTAATAAATAAAAAGTTTCATAAACTGAATAAGAATCAAAATTATTTTCAGTTTTAATAAAAATTGGTTTTCCCAGCTCAGAATCTAAAATATGATGTGGTTACCTGAATCTCAAACTGATCGAAATTGTTGTTCGATTTCAACCCATTTCGTTGTTCTTTCCTATCATAACTCTTCATTTACGTCATAAAAAAAACCAAAAAGAACTTGATAATTTAACTCTCTTTCCCAAATTGTTGTTGTATTCTCATCAATTATAAAAAAAAATATAATAATTTTTTTTAATTAAATTAAAAATAGCTTTTATTTCAAACTTAAAACTTTAAATAAGAAAATATATGTGAATTTGTGTTTTGTTTGACAAAAAAGAAAATTAATTTACAAATTGCTGATATGATTTCTTGGCAAAAAGATTTACAAAATTTAAAGAGATAAAAAATTACAAACAAAAAATAAAATTAAAAGTGTTGCAAAGATTAAACATGTTACATATGGTAGAATAATAATTATAATTACGTTTTATTTTTATAGTTAAATGTAAGTTTAAAACTTAACGAACCTAAAACAAAGTGGGGATTATTTCAATTTATTGTTTTCTTAACACATGATTTGTTTGATTTGTTACATTTCTTGCCTTCACGAAATTTTTAGAATTTCTTTCATTTGTGTGTGTGTGTGTGTGTGTGTTTGAATTGCTTATTTTATAAATATTGCAAAGAAGAAAAATTATAATTAATTTTAAAGGTAACTTAATAATTTGATTTATTTGTTGTTTTTCTTTATTTTTGAATTTCTTTTTTTATAAATTTGTGTTAATTTTTTTTATTATTAAGTTGGGGCTTTCTTAGACAAATCGTAGTGGTTTTTCTTTTTCTTTTTAGTTTTCACTTTCTGTATTACACAATTGATTTTTTCTATAATGATGTTATTTGTATATTATGAATTTCTTTTCTTTTTTTCTGTTTTTTTTGCTTTTCTTTATAACAAATATGTATCGTTTCTTGTTTTTTGTGTGTTATATTTTATTGTTGGTTGATATTTTTAAGGTGTAATCAAAATACAATGCAAGTACTTTATTCATTACTAAATTGTAGTGTTCTTCTTTCTTTCATTATGTGTAAATTTAAGTGGGGGTTTCAGAATTTCCTTAAAAATAATTCTTTCGAATTCTGTGATACGTTTCTTGTCTCAAAATTGCATTCGTTTTATTAGATTTTGAAATAGTATTTCGAATCGGATTATATTGGTTGTTTTTGTTTCGTTTTTACTTTTTTATTTTTTTTTTTTTTGCTCTACTAGTTTTTATATGCAAATGATGTTGAGGGTGCATTAGATGTTTTTGTTCTGCTGGTGGAGGTTGTTGCTTCGTGTCCAGCCGGCCGTTGGTCATCATTGGAATCTTGATCCTGATCAAGATCCTGTTCTAAAGTTTGCTCGATCTCCTGTTCGGTAATGACGGTTACCAATTCTTCAACAGCTTTGCCTATGGCCTCTACATAAGAAATATACAAAATTTTAAAATAATGTTAATTAATTGTTGGAAATTAAAGTTTTAAAAACATTGAATATATTTCTTTACACCACAACATTGACATGCGTTTTAGATAAATTCGGGTATTTGGTTTTTTGTTGTTAGAAAATGTTTATATTCTTAAAACATAAACACACAACATTTATAGAGCTCCTTAAATTTCTTTACCGTTTCATTAACTTCATTTTAGGAAAATTTCCTTAAAACTGGGAAATTTAGTTATGTTCTGTGTCGTCGAAATCCACGTTGAAATCAGCATAAAAAGAAGAAAAAATATTCAGAATATAATCATTTGAAGACATGACATTTTTCATTTTA
Source organism: Philornis downsi (assembly GCA_019455685.1). NCBI lineage: Eukaryota > Metazoa > Arthropoda > Insecta > Diptera > Muscidae > Philornis > Philornis downsi. Next base: position 23,010 of record JAHXMU010026605.1, read on the forward strand.
AGAAATGGAAACCAAACGAAATCAAAATTAATAAAATTAACAATTCAATATAAAATTATAAAATAGATTAAACACGAACAAAGTATCAATCAATCCGAACTGATTTATGCAGTAAAACAAAAATAATAATAATAATTACAGATCTCCGCAAATACTGTAGAGATTGTTATAAGTACAGGGTGGCGCAATAGAAAGTGCATATTGCATCATCTTTTTTTGCGGTGTAGAAAAGGCGCGGGCGGGGGGCGCCTACATCGTTGGATTGGCGGGCTCATGGAGTTTTAGTCGCTATGAATCACTTCGACGGGAAGTGTCGCGCATTTTGCGTGCGCGCATTTTACGAGAACTCTCGTTCATATATTGCTACTAGGCGACTATATTGTGCTGAATATGGACTACGGCAAATTAGTGAAGCTCCGAGTGCTAACTTAATTAAAATATGGGTAAAACGTTTTGAAGAGACCGGTTCAACATTTAAACCATAAGCAAATGGTCGCCCAAGAACATCTAGGACCGAAGACAATGTTGAGAGAGTTATGGAGTCAATACGAGTAAATCCACAAATGTCGACTCGCAAGAGATCGTCTGTCTTACAATTATCGCCGCGAAGTTTGCAACGAATTTTAACATTGGATCTTAAACTGCATCCATATAAGCTGCAATTAACACAAGAATTGAAAGAGTCTGACTTCATAGCAAGGCTCGCATTTGCTAATGAAATGCTTAATCGATTTTCCAATTTTGACAATATCCTTTTCTCTGACGAGGCTCATTCCCTTATGAATGAGTTCGTAAACCGTCAAAATTGTCGTTACTGGAACAGTGAAAATCCCAAAATCAAACACCAGAAACTATTGCATAGTCCTAAAGTGACAGTATGGACAGCAATCTCTGGCAGAGGAATAATTGGTCCTTTTTTCTTCGAAAATGCGCGGGGCCAAAACGTAACGGTTAATACGGAACGCTATGTTGAGATGTTGGACGGATTTTTGGCTCCAGAAATTGAAAGTTCAAGAATAGTGAATTCCAGAACTTGGCTCCAACAAGATGGAGCTACCTGTCACACATCAAATGACTCCATGGCAGTGGTGAAGCAGTGGTTCCCTGGCAGACTGATTTAGAAAAGAGGTGATATCACATGGCTCCCACGTAGTCCCGACTTGACGCCTCTTGACTTTTTTTTTGTGGGGATACCTCAAACACAAAGTCTTCAGTAATAATCCAAGAAACATCGTTCAGCTCAAGGAGAATATCCGTGGTGAAATGGCAGCCATTACACCAGTATTACCGAAGAAAGTTTTCAATAATTTTCGTTTGGGATTAGAGGAGTGCCGTCGTAGAGAGGGTCACCATGTAGATGATGTTATTTTTAAAAAATAAGCTCCATTTATTACTCTACAATGCCTTAGAATTATTTTAACCATACCTTTTGTATTTATTTTTTAACATATTTTTTAAATATGCACGTTCTATTGCGCCACCCTGTATAATGTACTTACTATATACGAGTATATAGGGAGACGTATTGGTTTACATAAAAACTATGCCCTGAACACGCAGTGACAATGCAGAGAGAGTTATATGGCATTAAAAAACTATCATTTTGGTATCAAATAATCTTTTAGAGTCTCCTATTTTTTTCTTAAATATGGTGCTGAAAACTGCTTACATAAAATTCTATTTTTAAGCTCATTGAATGCCATCTACTCTTTAATGATAATTCCGAACGACAGTGCCAGAAATTCTTCATTGACTAGTCGATTACTTGACTCAAAAAAAGATTGGCAGTTTCATCGGGAATCAAATCTACGATTATTTGAATGATAGAGGCGTCTTTTAGCCATCGTGTCACGGTCCGTCACATCTTGATTATAGTCCCAATCTATAAGTATAGTTTCTTTTGCAGTTTCATTCTTCAAAGTTTTTCTTTACCGATAGCTCCTTAAAATGTTTCAAATATATTGGCAAATTGCCAATACTGTGTACCTAGAGAATCTCTTTCTCTATCGAAAATGATAATAAAACGTTTTTATCTCTTTACGTTTTTATCACTTGACTTTGCTTAAATGAATAGATTTCGGAGGGGCAAAACATTTATTTTTCGGTACTTTCCCAAAATTTGATTATTCTTTTGGAGATCTATTTTTGATTGTAGGTAAATGTGTCATCGAATTTTTAACAGTTCTACAAATTTTTTTTCGATGTTCAATTCCAGACTATGTTGGTTCAGAAGCGAAATTTGTTCATGCCGTTATCATTGTCGGAGCATATTTTTTTTTCTTTTTTTTATATTTTTATTAAAGTATGTCGAGAAAAAGATAAATTGAGCACAACCTTTATGAAATGTTAGTCGTTACTAAAAGTATAGTCCACGTAAAGCAATAGAGGTAAAAAATATTTACGGAAAAAATAAAATTTATATTTACCTAATATGGTATTTTAATTTTTTGGTCCTCACCAAAATTTATATGAAAAAAAAAACTAAAGCAAAAAATGTAAATGGGAAAATTGGAGTTTTCATCAGTTGTACAGATTTTATTCAACGTTCAATTCCGGACTATGCTGGTTCAGAAGCGAAATTTATTATCTTTACCATTTGCGGAGCATATTTTTTTGTAATGCAGAGCAATTTGTAATTTTATTAATGTATGTACGTCGAGAAAAAGGTGAATTGAGTACAACTTTTATGAAATATTTCAAATACTGTTAATTTTGAAAGTTTCTTAGTTGAAAATTTTAGTTGCTACTAAAAGTATAATCCACGTAAAACAATAAAGGTAAAAAAGAAAATTTAATTTATTTAAAATTTATGGAAAAAGTACAATTTATTTATATTTAGTACGGTATTTTAATTTTTTGGTCCTGACCAATATTTATATAAAATAAAAAAAAAACAAAAAAAAAAAAAAACTAAAACAAAAAATATAAATGGAAAAATTGAAAGAACCCCCCAAGCAAATCGTTGCTAAAAGGAATGTACAAAAAAAAATAATTTAGGGAATCTAAAGAAATGCAAGCTGGTTGTATTCTTTTTTTAAGGAATACTACTTAAACAAATTTTGTTCATTGAACCAATTCCAAAATGTTGTTGTTCATCAGATACATCGATCTGGCCACAGCTGAAAGGTTTGAAGGTTTTAACGGGGTTCGAACCCAAAGTCATATGCACGACAGCCGCGCGTTCCATGCACTGTGGCAGTTAGAGCACTGATCTCTTCTCATTCGAAATTGCCGAGAGGGTGAAAATTTGTTCTTGATTTTTTTTAAGTGGCTCATTATTTGACTTGTATAGAAAAGAGTCAACAAAGGATAAAAACGCACTACAAAGCGTACTAGAAATTGACCCACTCGGTTGACATGATTATAACTCAGAGACCATTGAAAACAATTATCAGTACTGCCCTCTTCTCACTCGAAAAAATGGAACCTCAAAACGAGCTTCTAGTTTTTTTCTGTTTTCAAAATGTAATTTTCTTCAGAGCTGTGAGCCCTGCCAACTTGTTGTCTAAAACAGCTGAAGGCTAACGATTCGTAATTGTAAAATGTACGATCGTAATGCAAAACAAAGATCGCACCTCTGAAAAAAACGAGAACTAATATATTTGAAAATTTAAATTAAACTGAAATGCAAGTTAAAAAACCCATGTATGGAAGCCAATTTTTTTTAATTTAGGACCCAAAATACATCAGGATCAAAGTCTGATGCTTTAAACGTTTTTTTCTTACAATTTACGATACCAGAGTCTCATGAACACTCACAATAAGCCAAATATTGTGATTGTTTTTCGTA
>JAHXMU010026605.1:26809-59075 GCA_019455685.1 Philornis downsi
TCTTCTTATTGTTTTCGTAAAGAGTCAAGAACTCAAAACGAAGAACTTGAAATTATAGTTGCTCAAATAACAATGGCGTTGTTATGGTTTATTGGTGCTCCGCTCTCTCCTTTCACAAGAGCCGAGAACTCCAAAATGAGCTATTAAGTTTATTTAAAATTACCGTGAGCAGTAATTCCATGTCCGATTCTGAATTATAAATTAAGTATGAGCTATACAATAATATTATGAAAAGATTAAATCAATAAGTAAAATATTAAATATTAAAAATAACAACCGGAGTGGAAAAACTCAAAACATACTGAATAATGAAATCTGTTCACTTCTCATTCGAAAGAAGCGTCAGGTACAAAAGTGGGTCTCGGCTTTTTAAAGAAAATGGCTGTTTAAAAGCGGTCGTCTTCGTTTTCTTCATCTGAAAGTTGGAAGACTAATTTGTCAGTTCTGGATGTGATTTTCAAAAATAAAAGCATTAAAAGTGAAAGTATTAAGGAATGGTGTAACCAAACCAAACTAAAAGTAAAGAAGTTCAATATGGCATAATCCGAGTTTGTTTCTCATTTAAGGACAATAAAGTAGGCTCGCGCGTAATTTAGAGTGAACTATAACACATTAGACAGATTGTTTTCATATATTTTTTGTCAGTAAGATCTGGTTCATCTGCCGGATTTAACAACTCAATTTTAGAGTAGTCAAGAACTTATTGTGTGGCTCTTTTTTTAAAATTCTGGATAAAATGAAACAAAAAATTAAATCGATAACAAAAATGTCATGCAACTTAATTATACAAATGAACCAAACGGGTTACAAACCATTCAACAATTCAACTACGAATAATGTTCGAATTTGACTGCATATAAGCCGGACGTACTAGAAGGGATTGATGAATACTAATCATTTTGCATTTTAAAAGTATACAAAATTATTTTTTTTAAAGAATTGTAGGCCGCAGCTCCTAATTTGGGTTATTCAAGCAATTAAGAAAGCAAATCAAATTGTTTAAATTGGCCACCACTAGAGACAAATTCTGTCTCATTCAAAGAAGTCGACACATTTAAATGACCCAAGAGTTACGAAATTAACTGTTGAATTTATTAACATGAAGTTTAGCACGTTATGCTCACGTATCCAAAATTACAACATCTGTTTATAAGCTCACGTATACAAAATTACAACATCTGTTTATAAGAGTTAAAAGCTCGTTTTGTAACGTGTTTTGAACAAATCTGGACTAAATTATAATAAAAGTTTAATCAACACGAAAAATTTCAAACACAGATCAATAAAAGGTAATGCAAAGAAAAAACACGGATCAAAACCATATTCGAATTAGCTCATTATATTATAGAGGGAGTCGGAAAGTAAGATGACATCCCATTCAAGAGTGCCCCAAATTGATTTTTTTTAAACGCACTGTGATTCGTAAACTGACTTATGCCTTATTTTAAAAGAAAACAACCACAAAATTTAATGAAATTTTGTTCAAAATGTCTGTGGCTCAGATTGCCACGAATCTTTTTAATGAGCAAAGAGAGCCGAAAAGTCTAAGATTGTGACTTCTCTCTCTGTCTCTCTCCTTAAAAGGTCCACTGTGTAATGAATGACTCACGGAATGCATACAATGACTACAAATAATCAATTAAAACATAAACAAATAAATAAATAAATAGAAAAAGAAACAAAAAACAAAACTCTTTAACCATTAACTCAAAAAAAAAAAAAAAAAAAAGCGGGCTCAACTCTTAATCATTAACTCAACAGAGAGAAAAAAAAAAGAAAACAGAATAACTCAACTCTCAATTTTTAATGCAACATAAAAGCAAAACTCAAACTCAACAAAACCATTTCCCTACCACTTTGCTTATGTTGCAACATACTCGTATGTGGTGGCGGTGGTGGTCGACCGTCATCTGTGAGATAGGCGCTCATTAAACCGCCTGCATTAATGCTGCCCGGTGGTGGTGGCAAATCCATGCCACCATTTCCACTCATAACGTTGCGTTGCGGTTGCTGTTGCTGAACGCCATGTAATTGCGCCTGCGATGGATTTCCTCCTGGGCCAGTGGCAGGCCCTCCTCCAGCCATCATATGATGTTTTCCCATGCCGCCCACACCGGGTGGCCCATGATGATCATTCATGCCAGGTAACATGAGACCCACTGATTTGTTCATAATTATTCGGTTTTTGTTTTGTTTTGGTGGATTATGAAACGTGGGCATGGTAGAATGTAAATGTTAGCATACAACGAAAAAGTAACAGAAAAACGAAAGGAGAAGGAAAAACAACAAAGAGAAATAGTAGATAAACTACATGAAAGCAAGGTAACAGCAAGTGATATACAAATATTATGAGTAAATAACTGGTGTAATACGATTGTTTACCAAAATAGGGATAATGGTTCTATCTGAATGGCTTCATACGGATAATAAACGATGAGAGTTTTCGTATACAATACAATCCAATGTAGCTCACATTCCACTTGTTGCTGAAAAACATTAACTAGGACTTTTCAATGGCATCAATACGAAACGAATAAATCACTAAAAACCCAAAAAAAAATTTCGTAATTTTAAGGGATATTAAAGAAATTAGTAGTGAAGTAATTCTTGTCAAATATTCACTAAATACAGATGCCTTCGCGCTCTTCTCAGATTACAAAGAAATAGTTTAAATATATGCTTTTTCCCAAAAATTCTACTTAGGTTCAAGAGAAACTGAAATAAAAGAATTAAATTACGCATAATAGCATGGTCTAGTATTCATGCTTTAGTGTCATCTGAATATCTTAAGGGTATGATTCTGTGGGATAAAAAAAATCATAGAACATTGCTTGAACGATCGATCAACTACATACTATATACATATGATATATAGTACTGTATCTTTGCTCTCTCCTCAAATTCAGGGGAACCAGGTTAAGTATACGGTTTTCTGAATAGTTTCCTTATGTCCAAACAAAGAAGAAATTAAACGATCAAATACGATATTTACATTGTGATGACACTTAGATACCTTTTATTGTGGTAATTTGACCAAAATTAATCAATTATGAGAAAAAAAATTCACAAATTTAAGAGGATTCAATAATTAGCAGTACATAAGCTTGTACCTGGGTTCCAGAATTAAAGGATCAGAAGAAAGAATTAAGCGATCACAAGAAATTCATCCACGAAACGATTACAGTACACTGCGTGTATGGCCAATAAAACTGTATGTCCATGGATAATGTGGAACTATTCCAATGCTGAACATATTTGAAAACTGTTCATTTACTATCCGGATCGGAAAACGTGTTATGCAATACTGGGAGAAGGTGTTGTTTGATACATCGATCGAGGAACTACATGTCTACAAGAAGAATAACTGGTTCATTATCCAGATTAGAGAACTACACTCTGCCATGCTATGAAAAACCACTCTTCATATACTATATTATAGGAAACATCCATCCACTACATCGAAGAAGTATGCATGTTTTCGAGATCGAAGATCAATGTACTCAATACCAGGACCTGGCCATTCTCTATCTATTTCGAACAAATAAGTAACAAACTAACTTTTCATCAATTAACCAGAGCATACAGCTATCGTTATTTAGATCGAAGAATAGGTCAGCCACTACTCAGTATGAGCAATTATCCACCCATCATCCGACCGAAAAACTAAACCATCCACTACCTAAATCGAGAAATTTCTCAATCAGTATCCGGATAGAAGAAGAAGAAGTGATCACCCACTATTCAGATCGATGGACTACCCATCTACACTATCCGGGATTGATGTATTGCCCAAACAAATATCCCGGCAAGAATGAGTAAGAACATCTTTAACCCATCGAAGAACTACCTGTTTACTATTCAGATCAGTCAACAATTTCACCTAGTTCCCAAAGAAAAACTGCGCTTCTTCCAACCCAAATCGAAGAGCTACCCATCCATTATCAAAACCGCAGTTCTACCTAGTTGAGAAAATTATCATTTTCTATCCAGATCATTTAACTACCTATTCGCTATCCAGATTAGAGAACTGTCAATCCAATCCAGATCAAAATCTTGTCCACCCAATAGAAGATGATCTGGACATTCTCCATTCATTCTTTCCATTCATTTTCGTATAGAAGAACTATTTATCTACTATCTAGGTTGCAGAAGTGGCCTACCCCGTCAAACAATCTTATTCAATACACAGTGCAAAAAACTGCTTAACGAATTTCCAGATCAAAGAACTATGCCTATACTCTTATATCGGATAATTATTCGTCAATTATCCATATAGGGAATCTACATATACACTACACAATTTTAAAAGCTAGCCTTCAATAGCCGAGATTGGACAATCAGCCAGTCACTGCCTATATCAAAGAATTATTCATTTGCTTTTGGATCAGAGAATAATCTATCAAATATTTCTCTGGCAAACTGTCTACACAATATCCAAATCAAAGACCTTCACCTCCGCCCCCACGGGTGAATAAGTACTCATCTTCTATTCGAACCGAAAAATCTACTACTCAGTATCCAGTACTAAAAGTAATCTATACAGTACCCAAATCGAGAAACTACGTATTCACTTCCCAAATCAAAGAACTACATACCCACTGTCGACATCGAAAAGCTATTCATATACCATCCAGATTGAAGAATTAACTATACACCCACTACCCAAATTTGAGGAATATCTATCAAGTATCTAGAACGAAGAACTACCTATCAGCAAATGTAAGAACTACCTATTCACATCCAAGTCCGGTGGTATAATCCTAGAACTGTACCCACCGAAGAACAGCTTATCTAGTAAACAGATACAAGATATACTCAACCGCTAACCAGACCAAAAAACTACCCGTCTACTACCCATATCAAGGAATTAATCATCCATAATCTATATCGATAGCCTATACTCGTATATTAAATATGTGGAACAAAGGTCTAGCCACCTACTATTCAGACCGAACAGCGTTACATTAACTTCTTAGATCAAAGAACTGTCCCACCCTTTATCAGAAACCTACCCAACCACTATCTGTCCAATATTCATATCGAGGAATTAAATATTTGCACTGCTCATCGATTATCCAGATGTAATCAAAACAACAATTATCCTATGACCTACCATCTAATACCGATCGAAAAACTATCCACCCAATACACAGAAATTCTCGTCTTCTAACCAGGCCAAAGAAGAACTCATCTACTACTCAGATCGAGAACCTACTTATCCAGTACCTAAGTCGAAAAACTATTTTTTTCCTGCCTAGGTCGAACAGTTACCCTTTCGTTATCTAGATTGAAGATCTAAGACTCTTGTAAAGGAACTAGGAGGCTTCAACTTGCAGATCGAAAAAGCATCTGCTATCTATCCGTTGCCAAGATATAAGAGATGCGTATCCACAAATCGCAGAATTATCAACCCACTACCCACATCGAAGAGATATCACACTCAAAATATGGAAATACCGTCAAAAAACCAGATAGAAGAACTATTTCTTCGCTATCATCTCATAAAATGCAGTATAAGTTTCAGGACGGAGACATTATCAGACCACATTTCTTCAAAAATGAAGAAAATCGAAACATCACCGTCAATGGAGTCCACTTCAGAGAATGATCGACGATTCTTTTTTGTAAAAATAATGCGGGATATTGCTTAAAAGGATTATTTCTGCAAGAGTTCTCTGGACACATTAAACGGTATCCATTTTCACCAAGATGTTCCATATCCTAAAAACAACCTTTACACGAAAGATACGGCTGTGATTAATATAGATGGATAAAAAATTTATAATAATTTTCTGAATTTTTCTAAAAAAAACCATAGGAACTTCGCGCATTGTGAATTACAATTCCAAAAAGGAGTAAAGAACTAAGTATTTATGATTTCCAGAACAATTTAAATTAAAAGAAGAGACTGACTGCCCTCAACATTAAATCATATCGTTGTTGCTTTCTCAGTATACTCGTATCTACGTGTTGGGTATCGAGTTCTCTATCGATTACTTGGATGAAATGAAGCTTTGGGAAGGTATTGATTACATGCCTGGGATAGTTGCAAAATTGGAAATACTAATATACGAGGGGTGGTTCGCGAGTCATTTTAGTATATGTATTCTATGTATGATATACAAAACAATACGCTAGTAAACTCAATAAACTGAAAATGGTTGCATACGAAGTAACGAGGTAGCGAATGTCTAATTTAACAAAAAAATGATTTGAAATGAATTTTATGTTCATGACAACTAAACTTTGGCAATGAGCGAGGATGTTTCCGTAACACTTCTAATGGAATTGTGGCTAGTAGACGGGCTAACACTCATGGATTCATTAATTTGCTGATATTATCATAAATTTTACTAAATTCCAAAGCAATAATTACTGCAGGGCAACGAAGATTTTCGAAAGGGGATAAATAAAAGATTTGAGATTTGGGGGAAATTGTGCTGTAACTTCCTTTGTCGTTGAGTGGACTTATATAAAAGCAAAATACTTACTTGTGTTCTGGTCATAGTGGCCGTTCTGTTGATTCATCTTGGCCGGCGAATCGGTGTTCAATTGCGAAGCGGTCACTGAACGGGTTTGCAAAGTGTTCGGTTTCGAGTTCAATGCAGAACCGGGAGTGCTCACCGAACCATTATTGGGCTCATCGAGTAACTGACGTAAGCGTTGCAATTGCGCTTCCAATTGACGATTGTGATCTTCAAGTATTTGCATGCGGGCTTCAAGGCGTCCTTTGTGTTGACGCAAAAGTTTAGCTTCAGCCATCATATCCTGGAAGATATTAGAAAGACAAAATAAGTTATTTTTTGCTAGAGAGGAATATATAGAGAGAGCAAACGAATTTGTTCATACTTGGCCATGTTCTCCTGAAGCATTGCCTCCTGCCGATAAAGCACCCAGAGAGGAATTGGAATGTTGCATGCCCGTTGAATCATCGGGTGTTGAACTCTGCTGCTTAGTCAACAATTGTTGATACTCTGCCTGTAAATTCGAATTCTCTTCCTCCAAATCTCTTATGATGGCTTCTAGTTCCTCTCTTTGTTCCGCATCCATCGCAGCCATTACTTGAACGGGTGACTTGGGCGCAGCACCATTATTTGTGGGCAAAGCCATACAATATTGGGCAATCAGCTGATGTTCGTCATCACTGTCCGGCGTGGAATTGGAGCCGGTGCCACCGCCATATTCTACTTGTGCGAGACGCGTAGCATACATTTCCAGTCTTGAGTGCATATCGTTTTGTAACGTGTGGGTGGTATGTTGAGGACTGGGAGCAGGACTTTCGAGGGCGTCACCCTCCAAGACGCTTTGTACGGGCAAATAGCCCACTCGAGGATGTTTCTTAAAATATTTGCGTGATTTGAATTTATTTTTGAGAGCTCGGGTAAAGTCGCGGACATCTTCTGTGGAAGTGGTCTGAGAAATATGCAAAAAATTAATATCATATTAACCCCCTTTTACCCTGTCCGTTTCCTCAGTGGCTATAAAAACTTACCGTAGTGCAGTATTCATGCATGGGATGACTTAGTTTATGATTTTTGGCATTACGTCCAAAGAAGAAACACTTTTGGCACATGTCAAAATTGAAGCACTTAAGGCAACGATAACGGAAGCCAACAATTGGATACTCTTTGCATATGTTGCACTTGGCCTAAAGTTTCCAAACCGGAACAATGGACACACACACGCACATTGATGAGGGGGAGAGAGGCAGAGTAAGAGCGAAATGTCGGGAGGGATAGTAAAAGTAGAAAACATTATTTAACATTTTGCATACAAGATATGAAAGTGTTAATTAAGTGCCAAGTATGCAGGCAAATGTGCCTCTTGTGTTGGCATCTTTGAGCCTTGTTCTTGGCTCCCAATGCTTACCTGATGTTTAGCTGATTCAGCAGCTGCCAAACGATGTAACACCGGTAGCCAAACTAAACTTTGCGGTTCATGTTGCAGCCAAGCAAGGAAGTGATGTAATTCAATAGTAAGTTCTTGATTGGAATCAATTGCTGTAATACCAACACCACCATCGTCGGAGCACCACCATCATCATCATCAAAGTATCCATTAGATTCAGGAAATTTGTTTGGAGCCGGAAATGGGGAGTAGGAGAAATGTTTAAATAGTAATTAGTGTCAATGTGCTAAATGACATCATGGTTACGATAAATGATTACGCTAGAAATTGTTCAGTCCTAAAACAAAATCCAAACTTTACACAGTGAACTAATTAGTTCCAGCGATGTGTGAAATGCTGGAGAGAGATGAGCGGCGAAGACATTTCACTTAAATTTAAATTAATCCAAATAAGATTTGCTCATAATTTTAACTACTTTCGGAGAATGTCGTGAAGTTCTAACAAATATATTTTTTAGTGTATCATAGTTACTGTTTAATAATATAGAAAAGAATAATCAAAGACTAATAGAGTTGGGCGGAAGCAGTTAAAACAGTTTCACATTCAATTAATTTTGCAGAAGTGTATTGCGATTGTTTTTGTCGCAAAAATCTATAAAAACAAACAACTTTTGGTATTGTCGAGCGCATAGTGGATACTTGGTGGGAAAAACCAGCTATGAACATTACAAAAACCAATAGAAAAAAAGTTGCTGTCATCAGGTGTATGTAACTAAGAATAAAATCAGCAATACTGGACGCAGAGCCTAATATAAATCAAACTTCTATAAAGAAAAAGAGGGCTGTGATAATCATATAACATGCCCGATCGGATTTCGAAAATGAAATATCCGCCTAAAGTATATGAAAGCGGACGGTGCAGATTTCGGTATCTCTCGCGACGTCCAAATTATCTCCGTCCTTCCAACTACCTGACTTGTTCGTCTACATTGCGTCTATTCTAGCGGGACAGAAAGAAAGAAATATCCAAGCTGCCACACATATCCAATGCGGGAATTGTTATGAAAGTGAAAGATCGAAGATAGAATAAGTTTGTTTAATCACTCTTTGTGCGCAGTCAGTCGCAAAACTCTATGAGACCTGTGGACTAAATAATATACATATAAATGCAAATAATTGCAATTGCAGTTATACGGGATAACCGATTAGTAATAGCAAGTTGCCATATCAAGAATTCACGGTTATCCAGGGGGGACATTTGATAGGCATGGAAAAGCGCCTGCAGCCTTTTTGTGAAGTGCTTATTAGCAGGTGTTTTTCTTTCTTTCTTTTTGTCACCATTGTTTGAAGAGCTAGAAATGTCTTCTCTCATAAGGCAAAGTGTTTAGCGCTCCTATTTTCTATCTTCGGAGTATTTTTCATAGCCTTCTCAAAAATCTGGCACATATCTCTCTTCGCTTCTTTTAGGAGCCCCTTAGAGGATGTTCTTTTAAAATAATTCCACTTTCATATAAATCCACTTTTATAAAATTCCACTTTCAATTCTCAAAAAGACATGGACCAGGCCTTCTGATTCTTTCCTCCCTTTTAAAAGACTAGTTTATTGCGAGGGCTCTAGCAGGTGTTGTTTTAGAAAGCGAGAAAGGCATCAGGCAAGACCTTATTTTCTTCTGAAAGATTCGTTCCTCTAAGAAGTACATTGTTTTAAGAATTAGCTTGGGAGTCATTTGAGTTATTTCTGCCATTTTTACCTAATATGGAGCCGTAATCCTTAATAGGCTTGGAAGTTTTCGCATGGTGGGCTTTTCAATGCTGGGCTACACCTAAGGCTCCCATTTGCTTACCTCGTGTAACTTTATACCTTCTTTTGTTATATGACTTTCCACAACAGGCCTTGCTTAAGACCCAGGGTGCGAGTGTGGGAGGTGCTGTGCCCCAATATCACCGTATGTTGTTTTTTAAGAAAAAATTGAATGCAGTTGGCAGAAATGTAAACACATGACCGGTAGCATATCTTCCAAATCTTACATCACTGAAATGCCCCAACGATTACTATCAAAACTGAAACAACGGACAGATTAAGCAGTTTTCCTGCTGTTACCTGATAATAACCAAAATAATAAACAAATTCTCCTGCATCACTTCAATAAGATATGAAAGAGCTTACACGCATTCTATTTTTGGACTTACTCAATGGGATCTACATATACAGTCTAACGACTATTTTAAACGTCAGTTTGAGAAACATTTGCTAGATATGTCGATTACTCGACTAATCGAGTAAAATTCGTATGACACACCGAGGTGGTTGTGCCGGGATTCGAAGCCACGTTTATGTGCATGATAGTCGCGTTTTCTAACCATAACGAGAGGGCCTAATACCGGCTAATTCTAAACAGAGGACCTTTGTTATAGATTCATTCTACCTACCGGCTGAGATATCGCAATCAATCTAAGTCATTGGGTAGATTTAAACCTTATTCACTACAGATATATTCAAACTGTAGTCTAAGACTTTAGTTAATGCCCACATCGAGAGTAAAGTCCATTTGGACCAACCTGGTCAGTACTTATCGATGAGAATTAAGTTTTCTTTCTCCACACTTTAGGGAAATCACTCTTCAAAAGGCTTATTGTCATCGGGCAGATGTTTGGTGGCGGAGCTTTATGCCAGGGATGGACTTTAATTTCTTTTATTGAGGGATTAAAAGGGCATTCGATTAGCTTTAACGACCACTCCCGAAAAGAAGAAAGGCAAGGATTTATAGATTGGAGGAATTTTCAGTGATTACTTGGAGTCCTATAAATATTCTACATATTAGGACAGATGTGGGTAGCACCAGATGAATTTAGATTTCATCCATGGCAGACCTATCCGAGCAATGACTTGAGAAACATCTTAACGTACACTTTATATGAACAACCTATTCTGAGAGACCAGATTAAACTTTGACGGTGCGAACTAATTTTCTTTTCCATTAATAGTTATTTACTTTTTTGGATGAAATTTAAACCAATTTTAATTAATTTAATTACCTTCTTGAGAAATGCCAGCTCTCTCTAAGCAGGAACGCACCGAAGGTTCAATATTTGAACCACCAAAAGCCGCCACTTCGCCCAGTTGGCGAGGAACCTAAATGAACAAAATAAATAATTTGCATTTTATAAAATGTTAATTAAAAAAAGCATCAAATAAATATTAAACACCACATTCCCTGTGGCACATACCTGTATACAATCATGCAAAAGTAAACCCAATTTGCGTTGATCAATTTTTCGCTCAGGATCAGCAATCAAACGGAAGAGATAACGATACTTTTCTTCCAAATGGCCACGACATAAAAGAACCAAACCGACCTGTAAACATTTGGAAGTTAAAATCTGTTCAACAAATCATAAATTTGCTGTGAAGTTACCTTAAAACTTAGCACTCTAATTTGTCCTGTCCTTTGTGAATCGTAAACATTCAATATCCAATTGATGGCCAAATCCAGTAATTTCGTCAAATCGATTTTATCCAATGTCACATACAACGAATGCAATACGGTGGTCATATCGGGTATATCAATCAATTTATCATTTTGTGCCCTTAAACCATGACGGTCGAAGGATTCAATGGCCGCAGCCATAGGGATGCGATCTAAAGCTAAAGATGTCTGCACCGAACGCAACTTCATGGCGGTTCGATAGGCAGAGAAACGAATTTCATTTAAATCGGCTAAACTCTTCATTAGATCGATCATATCGGGATGATCCCAATGGGTGGTTTCACGTTCATGGCTAGGGCGGTAGAGAATGATTAGTTAGTTTGAAGAGAGCGAGAGAGAGGAAATGCTTACTCTATATAATAAGGCACATTGGAGGCTGTGGTCGCTCTTTCCCATGGCGGTTTAACACTCTGGCCCAGATTTGGTATAGGACCGATTGTGCCACTATTCGAAGTGCAACGGCCGTCTTCACCGTTCTCCATTGACTGACTGCCGCCGGCATTCATGAGAACTTTTTGACGTTCATCCATGGCAATGTGTAAAAGCTTCATTCTAGGTCAAAAGAAATAATTCAAATTAGAACGAAGATTGAAAAATAATTATAGAAAAGCTGCAACTAGTAGGGAATGTAAATAAAGAGACGAGGATACTTTCAAAAAATGTTCAGTAGTAGAAAGACAGAAATTGCAAGTGACAGAGATTGGAAAAACTAATAGATCGGGGAGAAACGGAGGTATTACAGAAAGAGGTTTTTTGTCGAGATATTGAGAAATTTAACAAATAGGAAACTGTTGGTGTGAGGAGATAATAAAAGGGTGTAGCACCATTTTTCATTATTTTAAAGGAGGAACAAAAAGTATAGTGTTTTAAGCCCATTTCTAGGAGGTCGGTTTCAAAACTACGTAACGAAGAAGACACAAAAAAGTTGGTAAATTTTTCTTTATTTTTAAACATAACATCCTTTTAGCTCGACACACTTCTTTCACCGATAGTCAATAGCTTATATACCCTTTTTATAGTAAAAACTGTAAAACTCCTTAAAATGGCCACCAACCGAAGACTCCACCTCCTGTTGTTGGCAAATCTTTTACCATCGAGCCATTTTTTCAAGTTTGGAAATAGAAAATAGTCTGAGGGAGCTAAATCTGGCGAATAAGGTACGTGATGGAGCAATTCGAATTTTAATTCATTAATTTTGGATGTGTGGATTGGAATAATGGATGTGTGAATTGGAACATTGCCGTGATGAAACAACAGTTTCTTTTTTGCCAAATGCGGCCTATTTACCATTATTTCATCACCCAAACGCTGCAATAAGTTAACATAATATTCGTCGTTGAAGGGGTTTCCTTTCTAAAGATAATAAATAAAAACAAGCCTATGCGCATTCCAAAAAATAGACATCATGATCTTGCTCGCAGATAGAACCGTCTTCGCATCCTGTAGACACGATCTTCCCATTCCAGTCCACTGATACGAGTGTTTCTTTATCTTAGGTATGAAGTGGTGGATCCATGCCTCATCCATGATTATAAATTGGATTATAAATAAATTGATTATAAATTGAAACATCTCCAAAACGCTGGCTATGCTTTATTGAAAGCAAGCGCGGCGCCCGTCTTGCGCACAGCTTTCTCATCTTCAAATCTTCGATCAATATACGATGTATAATACTTTTGGAATTGCCTATCATTTCATCTAGCTTGCGCACCTTCAGCCGACGATCATCCAAGACTATTTTGTGGATTTTCTTAACGGTGTCTGGCGTGGACACTTTAATTGGTCGACCACTATGGTACTCGTCTTGGCAGCTCGTGCGGCTATCAAATATTTTACAGTCATAAACGAAGTGGCAGACTCCCCTAGAGTAGAATCTTTAATATTAGTTCAACTGGGACCTTTCAAATGGAAATATTATACGGTGGCCAATTTTTCCCATGTTTACAAATTCACTGAGATCGTTTATTTTTGATGGCTCAAATAAGATGACTAAACAATGTGGCGCCTTGAAACTTAAAACATATGTTTTATAAGGTCGCCACTTTTCAACAAAATAATTTCCTTACTATTGGCATCATCTATACGTCAGGTCGGCTAGATTTGGGACCATCTTCGTAATAAAGAGAAGAAAAAGTAGCATTCATTTAAATTGTCATAATTTTCAATCTTGTGGAATTAAACAAAGAAAGAGCAAAATTCATAAACTTCTGAATGTTTTCTCCTTCTTTCTTATTAAAAAAATAATATACTTGGGCAGAAAGAGGCATTGCATAAAAAATTGTAGATAAACTATGTAAAAAGAGAGACGATTAGTTAGAAAAAGCAAGCACTGAGGCAATAAAACTTCAGGTGCGTGGAGAAACAACAGCGATTGATGGCTTTGGAAATTAAAGGAGGCCGAAATCAAGTTATCATGTCAGTATGCATAGCGATGTTTACATGAAGACAAACCTTTTTAATGATCGATATGCAAATTAAAATATCTAGCAAAGACGTTCTCTGTGCGAAGTTACGTAGTTGCTGCAGTTATTAGATAATTTCCTTTGCTTCGAGCTTCCACCTTATTCACCCTCGCATTCGTAAAAAGGCATGGAAGAATGTTTTACACCAATTAACAACTTACCTCGTATTTAAGTCTTCCAATTTCGATAGGCAATTGGCCGGTACCAACACCTGATTCGCTGTAAAGAAGGACTGCTGTTCGTTGCAATCATCGAGCAGGGCACCTGCTGTGGTCATCTTGTCACGCAGTCGCTGCAAATGTTGCATTTGCTCACTCGCCTCTGCACTGGTGGCAGGAACAACCCATGAGTTTTTGGTAGCTTCAGCCGAGGCAATGCGAGAACTCAAATCTTCGAGGACTTTTTGGAATTGACGCATTTTCTGCAAAGATAAATGGAGAAATAATATGGATTAAGAATTACATAAAATTATAAATTATATTTTGTATTTATTAATATTTGTGAATGTGGACCATACAAGATATGATACACAACGATAAAACAGATAATCATGAGATAAATAAAATAAAAGTTTGCAGCTTTTGTAATGTTATTATTATTTTCATAGAATGAAACCAATACAATTTTCGGCATAAATCAATACATTGGGAAAGCTGTAAGTCTTCGGAAATTTTTACCATTTCTAGCAAATATCACCGACTTATTGCGTCCCAAGTTTTGACAAAATATTGATGATAATATTAATAATTATATTAGACTAAGTTTGTAAGCATTGTGTATATTGAATTTTTATCCAATAAAATGGGATTAAAACCTAAAAAATTAGCTATCACATCAAATGCAACTTTGATTTTCAAAAATTTTGTTTTTCTAAATTCACATTGAAATCTCAATCGTGCTCTAATCTAATAGGAATAATTTTTGTTTTAATTTTTTTGTTTAAATTTGTTTAACTTTTTTTTGTTTAAATTTGAAAACAAAAGCGATATTCTGTGACTCTCATATAATATTGCCTATGTGATAAATTTCTCATAAAAGTATAATCGTAAATGTTAAATTATCAGTTTCAAATATTTTCCAACTGATAGGTGCTCTTTAGATTCATATCTTTGGTGTGCAGCATTTTCAGCAACAGAAAATATACATAAATCATTGATATTCCCAATTCTTTCGATACGCTGTTTACCATTTATTTGCTGTAAGAAACCAATAACAATCTCTTCTGTAATAGTACTACAGCATACATTCAGGCGTAAAATAAATTATTTAGCCAGCTTGTGCTTACAAAGAATATCTGAATATCGGTTTAGTTATACCGCATACATGAAGATAATAGGAAGCTTTTGGGCATATTTAAGTTTTGGTAGAAACGTCGTTCTCTATTTTTTGAACATTTCTAAAATTACGTAAAACGATTTACGTTGCCCTTAAAATCATGCTATAACTTTGTTATAACTGATATTGGCATTAGTTTTTTCTAGCGAATACATGTAAATAGCATAAAATCAAACTTAAACAATACCAAAATGTATCAAACATAAAAAAACTGCAACGATAACATGTATCCTTCGAGGTTAAGAAAGGATTGCAATTCCTTTTATGCTCTACCTTGCACTAATTTATGTTACTAGAGGCCAACAGCTTTTCAATGTGTGAAAAGAATTGTCCTTTGAATGAAGAAGATTCACTGGTAACAAATTTACGCAAAATGCTATTTGTACACGAGGCACAGAGTGCTTTACGTGTGCTCACATTAGTTAGTCGGACAGTAAAAACGTTTTACTTTCAAGAACTTTGAAGTACTATCTAAATAAAGCGTAAGGAAACCTGCATTGTATTCCAAGCTATACGTTTCACGTCACATCCTTGCAACTTATTTTGTGCTGCATCTGATTCCAATTTGTCTTAGTAAGTTTAAGTACTTTCCTCATATTTAATGATGTTTCATTCACATTAGTGTTTTCCTTAGAAAGGAAGGAGCATAAGGAGAAGGAGAATAATCTTAATGATCTCATCGCTGTTTGGAGACATTTTTCTTTCTAAGAACAGTGGAATCAATCTAATACTGTGTACTACTTATCATTAACTTTATAAATTACTCCTTGATTCATCAGATTAACATTGGCTGATTGACCAGTTCCCCCCGATTGATGTCATTTTGCTGCAAATCCTTGCCATTTTTCACAGAAACGCACACGAATAACTTGAGCGTAAATGTCATAGCACGCTTTAAGGCGCTATGACATACGAAGGTGGCCCCAAAACTAGCCGTTTGACGTGCAGATGGTGCTAGTAGTTTGAAAAAAAAAAAAAACATTATTTTGGTGAAAAGTGGCAACCTTAAAAAATATATGTTTTAAGTTTCAAGGCTCCACGTTGTTTAGTAATTTTATTTGAGTAAATGTTATTCAACATGCCCATGTCAAAGGTCCCAGTCCAACCAATACCACTAGCAACCATAACCGTGCTGTATTCTGCTCTGGGGGAGTCTGCTAAATCGTTTACGATTGTAAACTATTGAGTAGCAGAGTTTAAGCGAGGCCGTACGAGTTGCCAAGACGAAAACCGTAATGGTCGACCAATTGAGGCGTCTATGTCAGAAACAGTTAAGAAAATCCACACAATGGTATTGAATGATCGTTGGCTAAAGGTGCGTGAGCTAGTTGAAATGATAGGCAATTCCAAAAGTGTTATACATCGTATATTGATCGAAGATTTGATGAGATGAGAAAGTTGTGTGCAACATGGGTGCCGCGCTTGCTTTCAAAAAAGCAAGCAAACATCGTGAAGATGTTTTGGTAGAGTGTTTGGCGATGTTTTACAGCAACGGATGGGTCCACCACTTCACACCTGAGGCAAAGGAACAGTCAAAGCAGTTTAGTGGAATGGAAAAATGTTGTCTAAAGAGAACAAAGACGGCTCCATCTGCAGCCAAGGTCATGGCGTCTGTTTTTTGAGATGCGTATGGGATTATTTTTATTGATTATCTTCAGAAAGAAGCAACTTTTAACGACGAATATTGTACTAATTTATTGCAACGTTTAGGTGAAGATATTATGGAAAAAGCCGAATTTGGCGAAAAATAAAGTGTTGTTTCATCAAGACAATGCTCCGGTTCACACTACCACTATTGCGATGGCCAAAATTAACGAATTAAAGTTCGAATTGCTCCATCACGTACCTTATTCGCCTGATTTAGCTCCCTCTGACTATCTTCTATTTTCAAAGTTGAAAAAAATCGCTCGGTGGTAAAAGATTTGCTAACAAAGAAGAGGTGGAATCTGCGGTTGATGGCTATTTAAAAGAGTTTGACAGTTCTTACCATAAACAGGGTATAGGAACTATTGAATATGACTGGAAAAATTGCATTGGGAGATTATGTTGGAAATAAGGAAAATTTTTCTCAACTTCTTTATGTCTTCTTCATATTTCTCATAATTTAATCATATTCTCTAAACTTCCATCCATCGAAAATTTACAATGTAAATTCCACTTAGAAATGAGATTTAGAAACATATCTTCTTTCTAAGTTAAGTTATTTGGATATTCTTTAATCTGTGGATGTAATTGCCTTTTTTCTGTTATGCCTAAAAACTGAATCACAAAACTTTGAAAATATAAAATCTACTTTAGTTTAACATTCAAATACTTGAAAGTACTTCTCGTGCACCTTCGATATAAAATTGCATTTCCTTTTCGTACCAGGAACTTTTAAGTTGATGGTTAGGAAGAAAACAAACGAAAAAAAGTTAATTAATTTTATACTCCACAGTCAATAGAACAGTTCATTTCCCGCATTTTCCTAGGGCCCGGGCCAAAAAACAAGAAATAAAAAATAATTAAATTCAAGTAAGTACGAAAGAGCATTTATCATAACAAAATTGCTATTGTTCAGATGACAGCGACAACAACAATGATAGTAGTAACAACAAAAGCAATAAAGTTGTTGTAGCACAAGAATATGCAACTTGTCTGTAACACGCTATTGCAACACATCCGCAATTTCGTATTCCAACAGATAAAACACAGCGTGTTTGAAAGACAGAGGGCGGGCAATGAGATGGGGAGGAGAAAAACAACAACCTACTGGAAACATTTAATTTACATTTCATTCTTTTGTTTTATTTGCTCGGGAAACTTCTTGTAAGTGGCTGCTGCCTCTTTCATCGGGTTCTCCAGCACGCAGTGCCATACAGCCACACATCCTTATTAAAACCACACAGTGTCTGTTTTGCTTATTGCCCCTTTAGGTCGCAGGCATTTCAAGGCTGTGAAACTATCAGTGGCAAACTACAGACTGCAACTGTACGAGTATAATTCCAGGGCTTGTAATATTTACTTTAGTTTTCTCACTTTGGGTGCTTTTGTGTTTTGTCCTTTCTGTTTAAATTTTATTCGTCTTTATGGCATTCATTTCATATAATTAGGAAATGTCTTTTTAATGTCTCATAGATGTCTTCATCTCCGCCCTGTTATAGTCTCTTTGGTGCATATCTGATGCTTCGTGTTTGCATCCACTTTTGAATTCCGTTCATTGCATCATCTAAACTGTCTTGCAGGAGCAGCGGGGAATCGGTACGACGAAAGACAAAGGAAAGGCTGATTTTAATGAAATGGCTAAATGAAAGAATGAAAGAAACGTTAATAAATATTTTGCCAAAACCGGCGGCAGAAATGGCGACAAAAAAAAAACGGCAACATGAGGAAGAAAGGAAGAAAGGATGTTACAGCCAGCAGAGTGGCTAAGATATACAAGTTGTTGCTGAGTTCCTGGGGGTTTTACTTCATTGAGACTATAAAGTAGGAAAAAAACTGTTCGCTTTATCAAGTAGTTCTGCATTGCAAGTGACAGTAATTAGCACACACGTGAATGTTGAAAAATTATGATGGTCGGAAATTTCTTTGGCTGTATAAAAATCGTTGTTTTCACAGGGCAAAATTGCTAGCAAATACTTGAACATGGCAAGATACAAAAGCTCCAAAAGAAAAAAAAAAAAAAAAAAAGAAGAAAAGAACAAATGCACAGGACCTCTACAATTACAGCTAAATGCGACGAAAATTATTAAACGACTTGTCTTTCTAAAGGGTATTTTCCGTGTCCGTACAAATTGCCCCTTGTAAGTTGGTCACTGTTCCAAGTGTGTATTTTATAGCGTATAAATGATTTTTAGCACGGACGTGAACTAAAATGACATTAACCCACTTTCTGTGAACAAGAAAAACTTGCTTGGACATATCGAGTATTGTTCTTTTCTTTTTGTTTGATGTGGTGATTTGAGCAAAGTACTGTGTGAAGGTTCGAGAATGCAAAATATCTCTAATAATCGATGAAATTAATGAATGACACCTTAAAGTATGCTTTGAATTTTCTATCACTTGATGCTTATGTTTGCTTATTACTTAGAACTTGAAACGAAATTGGATTAAACTGCATAAAACTTGGGGAAACATATTAAATCAACTAAGTTGCATATTTATATGCAGCTAAAATCTTCAACTAAATGCCTATTAGGTGGAGGGCACGTTGTAAAAACTCCACAACGATATTAGAACTAATGATAGGATTAAAATTGATATGAAATCAGGGAGACTTCACTAAGGCAGAAGTATCGCAGTTTAGAGGATGTCAAAAATTTGTGTAGTTAGGAAATTACAAAATCAAATTATAAATAAAGCAAATAAGTTTTTTTAGTATTTACTATAAAGACGGCAATGGTGTTTCCTACCTTCAAATAAATCTATAATGAGCAGTTTTTCCCCCGTTTTACAAAATGCACACCTCACCCAAAAAAAAATATCATTAACATTCCAAAAGAAAAACGTAAAAAATTAAAAACTTATATTAAACTTCCACTCGTCCATCCACCAATTGCAATTCGCATGACATTAAATATGTGTCATTTTATATGAAACCACTCCTATGGCTGTGGCCAAATGCTATAGGGTGGCGCATAAGCAACGTTAAGATTTGATCAGTGAATACATTTTTTGTTTGTCTTTTTTTTCGTCTCTTTACAGAATTAACTAAATAATACTTGGGAAATTTATGATGGAAGTGCTCAGCATAGATAAAAAAGAACCAAATTTGTTCAATTTTACTTTGAAAGTCAGCATTCGATTATTCAGATCATATCGAATTTCTTTCATGTACGAAATGCTTTTAGCACTCCAAAAATTTACCAATTGGTTCAGCGTTTTAGGAAACAAGGGGCTGCCTGTGATCTTCCGCGTGTTGGAAGACCTCGTGCAGTTCGAAATGAAGTGACCATTGCTCGAGTGCAAGCAAGTATTGAGGAAATCCCCGAAACTTCCACCAGGCGACGTTCTCAGTAGTTAGAGATGTCCAGGCGGTCTTTGCAAAGAATTTTACATATGTTACTTCTATTTTGCCATATAAAATGCAATTGGTTCACGAGTTAAAGCCAAATGATGCACAAGAACGTATTCAATATAGTCGCCGTTAACGTTACTTATGCGCCACCCTTTATATACTCGTATGCACAACAGTAACGCTACCTAGAATAAGGCTGAAGTGTTAATATATAAACTGACAGAAATTTATTACATTAACTTTATTTCGCAGTGCGAAATCAACAGAATTTACTGAACGAGAAACACAAAAAGAAGAAAAAAGTTAACCATCATAATTGTATTAATTCACAAAAGTGGTTGCTGCTGTCATTGTTGACGATGTTGAGGCTGTTGCTTCTGCTGCTTTTGGCAGGCTCGTTATGTTGACTGCCATATAGTTGTTGTTTGAGCCCACATGCCACGCATAAAAGTCGCATCACATGAGGAGATAATAAACACATTGTTGCTCATTGTGTAACTTGTCACTTGTAGCAGCAACAGCAGTAGCACTAGAATCAACAGCAACACATGACTCACAATGCGATCCTGTATACGCTCTCCAAACTGGGCGGACATGGGGGATTAAGGACATGCGGAAACTTCCCGAAAAAAACCCACAGCACATCAACTATAAATGCACACAAAAGATGGCAGCAACAGTACACAAATACACACACACACACACACACAAAAAGAACACAGAAATGACAAAGAGTTCTTTAGACTTTTATTTTATGTAAATCCTCTTGATGTACACATACACAACTCACTCACTCAGCCACTCAGATGCGTGTCAACAATAGGACACGCACTCCCAGTTACTTACAAATACAAACACAAACATATAAACACTCACACAATGACAGTCGTGTAGAATATGCAACAAATGCAATTCGCATTGTTAAGGCAACAACACATCAATTCGTAATCGTAATTATGCAACAGCAATAAACCAAAGAACAAATGATGACAAAAGGATATAATAAAACTGATAACGACAACAACAACAACAACATGCACCACAACAGCAGCATCAAAACAAAAAAAAAAAAAAAAAAAAAAAAGGAAAAGAAACACATCAGCAATTTGCATTTATATTATTATCGCTATTCTTCAACTGTAACCAGCAACTACTGCCACTACTAGGACAGCCATTGTTGCCAGTATTTACATTTACTTGAGCATTTAAATGATACCATTTCTTACATGTTTTATCCGCTATGGTTGATTAACAATGTTAACGACAGCCCTGAGATGCAACGACAGCAATTCCGATTAATGGATGTGCTTAATTAAACAATAAATTAATTATGAATTTCACAAATGAGCACAGAGATGTAAAGGCTGTTTAAGTTTTTTCCCTTGGAATGTATCAAGGAGAAACTGCAAAGAAACGTCACGTCACTTCAAGAAATATATAAATGCAAATTAAATATTTAAATACTTTTGACGGATTGTCACCTTTAATGATAATTGATGTTCTTTTTGATATTTCGAGCTCGTAAGCATAATAATTGGGAATGATTTTAATGAAATCGCAATGACAAAAAAATATTTCTTAGGATGATTCCACCATGACAACGAATGTGAGCAAAATTGAAGAAGATATTGAGTTCGCAAGAAAGTAATTTCAAAGATGGTGCTTTTGTTATGGTTTTATTTTCTGAATAATCAGCTAATTAAATTGCATGTCATACTATTACAAAGCTGATATCTCAAGCTTCAATTTATTATATACCACAACATTTTCAGTGTTCTATGAACTTTTAATTGAAGTTGTGAATGAGAAGATACAAAAGAGTCATTTCCACTATATTTAGCTTTTTCCCCAGAAAAAGCAGAAAAACCACGGAAACACAACAGGATATTTGTGGCATGATTGGTGTGGATACCTCAACAGAACGCACGTGCCAAAATAAGTTCATGAAATTCAGTACTGCGAATTTCATGCTCAAAGATGACCACCGAAGCGGCCATCTAAATGATATGGATAAGTACGACATCAGGAGTAAGTAAGATGAATGCTATTCAACTTCATCACTGGCTGAATTACTTCGAAAAAGTGTTTCCAATTTGGTGGCTTTTTACATTTTTTGCTTTGAACAGATTCTATGGAACCAAACGATATATTTAGAGATCTATTGTCAACAATGAATGTCCTGGATGTGTTAACAAATGTTTAAATTATTGGGCAGAGCAACAAAACTATTATGCTCGAAACTTTTATTCAGAAGAAAGAATACATTTTCATTTTGACATATTAGAAAAGAAAATTCAAATGGAATACTCACCAAATTCAAAATGATTTGAAAAAAAAATGGCCTTAGTTGGTAAATCGAAAAGGCTTCAATTCTTTAGCCTTCTTTGTAGTCTGCACAGACTGAATTGCTTCGAAAAAGTGCTTTCAATTTGATAACTTTTTACATTTTTGCTTTGAAGTTTTGTGGAACCAAACCATAAATTCTAAAATCTATTGCCAGCAATCAATGATGATTTGGAAAAAAAATGGCCTTAGTTGTTAAATCGAAAAGGCTTTAATTCTTTAGGCTTCTTTGTAGTCTGCAAAGACTGAATTGCTTCGAAAAAGTGCTTTCAATTTGATAACTTTTTACATTTTTGCTTTGAAGTTCTGTGGAACCAAACCATAAATTCTGAGATCTATTCTCAGCAATCAATGAAGCTAAATAAAATGGCCTTAGTTGGTAAATCGGAAAGGCTTTAATTCTTCAGCCTTCTTTGTAGTCTGCACAGACTGAATTGATTCGAAAAAGTGTTTTCAATTTGATGACTTTTTACATTTATGCTTTGAAGTTCTGTGGAACCAAACCATAAATCCTGAGATCTATTCTCAGCAATCAACAAAGCTTGAAAAAAATGGCCTTAGTTGGTAAATCGGAAATGATAGACTTCCTCTTCTTTGCAGACTTGTCAAAAAAAAAAAAATTAAGTTTGAAGGGGGCTGGTGATACCACATTCACTTTATAGTCTTGATCTAGCACTTTCGGATGTCTGCTAAGTTCCTCGAGTGAAAAATTCTTCAATACAGAACAGGCGAGTTGGTGCAGTATTTTGGTAAGAACGACCAGTTATTCTTCCAAAGCGGAGAATGACAGAAGATTATTGCATGCATTTAAAATGAAGTTTGAGCAAAAAATTGTAAATTACAGTCTTGCCAAACCAACAAATTCTATCTGGTCATGTTTATAATGAACTATAATTAAAAACAGACCCAAAAAATCTGAAACGATTCCAAAGAGAACTACTTTTCTTAAGTCACAATATTTCTATAGGCCCCGAAAGTCAACACACAGGCATAGGTTAGCCATCGTTCGAATTCAGCCCTGATCCATAGCTGAAATTAGACAAAATTGAACTAATATTTGTATCTGTTAGACTGTGGATTTACTAAAGTAAGTTTGAAAATACTAAATATAAATAAATTGGACAATTGAATAAATTGGATGAATATGAGTAATATTATTGAAAATTCTTTTGTTTATGTTCCTTTGTCGATCACATTATTGCGATAAAATTACTAGACATTTGTATTCTAATGCCAAATATGTATTTTTAATTCCCTACATCCAAAGTATATTGACAATTGACGAATTCATTGTTTAGAATTTCCTAATAATGTGTTATTACGGACATTTTCGAGCCAGTTTTTGAAAAATTTTAAATAATATAGAAAAAGCCAATAAAGGAGATGGCGGCATTTTATAATAATATATTATAATAATATAATAATAATTATAATAATAACTTTAGAAGTTTTCAATAACCTACTCATCAGATTAAAAACAAATCCCGAAATCTACTAAAAACCCAGAGAACCCAGAAACGATTGTGCAAAAGCCAGCCGGAAAAAGTGGCTGTTTGGTGCGCATTACGGTCTGGAGGTGTCATTGGGCCGTATTTATTCGAAAACTACTACAAAAGAATCCACTACTGCAACAAATTCAGAGGCGGTCATTTAAATGACACTGCATTTCTTACATAATGACAAGGTTCAAACATTATAATGAAATAAAAGTTTAATCGAAATCAGAGCTTTATGAGCGTTTTATTTAACTTTACTTGAAAACGACAAGTTGATAATCCTTTACATATATATTCGGATTTACTCGCCTAATAACTTATATAAATATATTTTCACATTTGCGTAACCATTGAAAAATGTCCTTAAATCGACTCAAATTTAAATTCAAAGCGAGTTAATAAATTCCTTCTTGTTGGTATGTGTGAATATTACAACTCTTATAAAATTGTACCTGTCATTTCCAAGCACTCATTCTTTCGTTCGTGCAGTATCCTTAACACACATTTTCCTTAAAACTCCACTCAACCTCCTCAAGAGTCTGCTTCATCAGCCCCTCATTGTGCAAAAAGTTGCATAAACAAATGCAGTAATGAAGTAACTTTCATCATTTCATTACTGCATTTCATTTTTCGTTTTTGCGATTTGCATATAACAACTTCCAACAACGCTTTCGCAATGCAAGTCAAAGAAATAGAAAACATACAACTTATTATTTTGCTTTCTAATTAGCATTTTTAATATGAACTCATATTGTCCTACTACAGCGAGCGAACGTCAGAGGGGTTAAAGGAAACCTTTTACGATGGCTCGATGTCGTCGTCGTCGTCATCGTCTTCTATAAAAGCTGTCTGTCGCCACTATTTTTAAAGTATTTCAAACTTGACAACAATTTTCTTACGTTTTTTCCGCAAACCTGATGTACCTGATGATTGCACAAGGAGTTGCACTAAACACGAATGTAAAACATGACAGGAGTAGAAAGGAAACGTTGCATGCAGTTGCGAAAATAAAAATGAAAACAAAACCTACAAGAGAAGAACTTGAAACGGTTGGCTAAAGGAGCGGGAGGTAATTGGCCCCAACTTCTGTGTGACGTTTTTGAATTGAAGTACCCGATCTGTACAAGGGGAATAATACTGCTGCATTCGAATGCAAAATAGTAAAATAGTAGTTTGCTTTGCGCTTGGTGGGTTACTGCTTACATTCTTCTAGATAAAAGTAGTAGCAGTAGTAGAGATGTCATCTATTAATGCTAATTAATATGCAAAAGGGGAGCTGGGGGGATGGAAACATAGAATAATATTTGTCTTTGTGTTGGAAGGCGAATCATTTATAGAGAAGAACACACACAAAGACAGTGACTTTTTTGCAAGAGAGAAAAACTATTTGATTGACATATTCTTAAGAATTTTCCAACCGGAAATGTTGATGTAGATTTCTATGGGGAAAATCTTGAGATAAAACGTTTCAGTATTCCTCATAAATATCATTTATATGCATATCCCATTGAAAGATCGACATAATTAGATATTTGTTAAATTCAAGTATTAACCGACAATGATGGTTGCTTATTTTTTACTTGTCAGCGATGATTACTTTAATATGTGAGTTCATATATAACGACAGATAATGTTGAGATTTAACAACATATACGTATTATATAGTATTAGAAAAAATTTGAAAATTTTTAAATATTATAAAACATAATTATTGCTCTATTTATCTAAATATGTATTTAATATTATGTTTGACATATTATTTGTATTATATTTATCTATAAAATTAATCCAAATTTAAGACAAAACACATTAACATCGTGTAGATTCTAAAAAATATATGAATCATAAGACATTCAGGTAGTACATTTTCTACCGGTTAGACTATCATGGCTATAAAAACATTTTGGCTTAATTTCAGACAAATGTTCAAGATTAAAATTTTACATGAATAGAAGTGCTGCTTTCGACGGGGTAAATGATGCGCGTCTTTGTCATAACTCTGTATTTTGCTGGTGAGATTGGAGTAGTCCAACACAAACGATTGGATTGTATACATTTTTTAAAATCCATAGTTGTTATAATAAAAATTGAATCGACCGTTAATCTCTGTTTTTATTCTATTGTTAAATGACTTCCGCATAGGTTTGTATGGGAAGAACTATAACTTTTGCCAATTTCTTGGGCTCAAAGACATAGAAAATTCGCTTCATTAATTCAATCGGTTTTTTTCTGGCGTACCAAATGTACTACAATAAGAAATTTGAATAATTTTTTTTGCATGCGCATTCACGCGTATGTGATACCTAATCAGAAAATTATTTATTGTGGCCTGAAGGGTCGAAGTCGGGATGGCCTCAATTATTGTTTTAATAGACTGTATGAATTCCTTGGCTTCATCTTGCACACCTCTTGCTTGACATAAAAAAATTCCGGCGCAGTCAGGTCAAGTGATCCTGGCGGCCAAAGGAAAGTGGAGTTTCAGGATATTCATTTGTTAGGATATAGATATTCATTTGTTTGTTTGTTGTTTGTTAGCTCCGCTATAACCGGTCTAGATATGTGTGCAGTTGCTCCATCTTGCTAGAAACAAATTCTATAGAAACGGATACGTCGACGGTGCAGTTCAGGGAAAAACCTCCTTTATCTTTAAATAACGGTCCCTATTGACATTCGTATCACAATTCGTGCGCCACCCTGTACAAAAAAGCCATATCCACATCTTTTTAAATAAAACTATAGCAAGATTTCCGTCCCAAGGCGACTAGTTCGAATATTGGATTATACTTGGCTTGCCTGAACCTATGAGGAATACTTGGGAAGAGAGAGATGCAATCTCTGATTAATTTATCTCTATGATTTTACCATTATTTTGTCATGATCCGCAGCATCAATTAGGGTTAAATCGAATTGAATTTTTTTTTATAGGCCAGGGCCACAGACAATTTAAGCTATGTATTTTGTGTATGATTAGTATCCAAATTATTTACCCAATAACACAAAATTTTTGACAAAATTGCTTGTATTTCAATCATGCATCACATTTATTGAAATAAAAATGTGCGCCACCTATCGTACATTAATTGTACCATTCTAGGAACCATCTCTTTGTTCATAAGAATAAATTTCCAAAGATGATGAATAAAGCTACCTTTTTTTTTAAATAAATTAGAGATATAGCAGCTAGTAATGTCACAATCTAGTAACATCAACAATTTAGAGTATCAGTTTGAGCAAGGACAACGAAAAACCGAAAATGGTTATCAGTTAATAGAAACAGAAACTGTTCTTGCTGTAGACGAAATTTTGATGGAGAAATTGAACAGCAATACGAATTCCTAAGCAAATCTTGATACCTACAAATGAACAAGTAAAATTGCCGAAAAAAAACTAGATGATTACCTGACATATGTCCGATCGAATTCCTAACTGTATGTAAGTATTAAGTGTTATTGCTTCGCCTCAGCTATATATAAGGTGTTATACCATAAATAGTTATAATTTTGAAAACTAATTTTAAACACAGAAATAGAATTCAATACCATAGTCTTATTTGGAGACAGACGACAATTCATAGCCATCCGCCAAGAAGTATTGAATTAAAAGAAGCTTAAAAATTGATCCGCATCATCTGTACCTGTACTCGTATATTGGCAGCAAATTTTTTGGTCAACAAAAAAAAATGGTTAAAGTTAGAAATCTAAACCGATTTCAAGAATTTCTCTGTCTTCTGGAAAATATGTATTAATTTGCACGCAATACTTATGTACAGGATTTGCTCTTGCACATTCAGAAATCGTTTCAAACGAAATTATTATACAACTTAAAAATTCAGATTGCATATTGATTTTCATTGGTTTTTGAGTCTGCTATGAATTTGTGTGATCCGGATAAACCCTCTTACTGTCATTGTGAGTATTGGTAATGCTTTTTAATATAGCACATTTAATGCATGGTAGGTGGCGCTGCTTCGTCTTACATACAAAAATCAATGTGTACTTTCTTTTGTCTTCTGAAAAAAACATGTATACCGTACAAACTGTTGTTATTATTGCTATTAACTGTTTGCATATTTATACATTACATAAATTATTAGAATTATGTAACCTAACATGCCACAGTTATATCGATGGTTAGTATGATCATGGATTTGATTTCAAATACAACTATGCTCTTTCCATTGAGCAGCGCCTACATCGATGATCAGATCATCACTTTTAGTAGTAGAGTGATCAGCAGGCCTATTAAAAACTTTTCAGTTTGATATTCGGAATCATCGTTATTCGGTAGATTCCATTATGGTCTCAAAAATGGATATACTCGTACTTTGAATGTGAAGAACTCTTCTTTGTAGCATTTACGGTGTGCAATGAATCTTCTTTTAAATGTATGCACTGAGTTTAACTTGTTCAGTATTTTCAAAATTGGGAATCAAATAGGCAATTAAAATAGGCAATGAAAATGATGAAATTACTCATTTTCTGGTACTGTCATTGATACTGGTTCCATAGGGGGGCTTGAACACGAAAGTCGTTAGATGTGTGAAATAATATATACATATTTTTTTTTTTTTTAGTTCATGCTCTAATTTCGCTTCTTGATATGAAAATGTTCAGAATGTAGTGATAATTCTTTATGGTATTCCCATCAACAAATCCATTTGTAACTAAATCTGATTGAAAAATATTTACTTAAACACTAAAAAAACTTGAAAAATTCACACCGAAACAGAATCAAACTTCTTAAAGACAGAATTTAAAGAGATATACTCGTATTTTGCAGAATCATAGAGTAGAATATATTAAAGACATACGCAAATTACCTGCAATTTTCAACGAAGTGATTTTGTTGTACATGAAAGTATGCTCTATGCTTTATGATACTCGTATTTCATTCATTTCAATCCATTGGACTGAACCCTTACAGATCTATTCTTACAACTACGAGTATGTATAATTATCCTAATTCTAACACAATATAGTCAAAAAATGATGTTTTAAAAATTGAGCGATTCATAAAAAAATCTAAATGACTGCATGCATTGTCGTATAAAATACTCGTGAGACTCCTCGTAACAACTTCATTTAAACCATAATTATGTCTACGGAAATATTCATAAAAAAGTTTATGTTTCGTCAAATTTCTCGTAGGCACATTAAAGGGAATTAGTTGCAGAAGCTCTTGAGAGTCAATTCTATTGTCAGTAATAACATTGATAAATAAAATATTAAGTTCTACTTTTCGCTGTATCAGAGCACTCAAATTGAGTAACTGACAACGAATTTCGTACTCGGGCATGTTAAACGAACCATACAAATTTCGTAAGGCAAACTTTGTAAATCTTTTTTGTAATTTATTTATATTTCTATATGCTGAATAATACCGTATGCAAAGGCTTGAGGCTACACTGTTATCAAACAACATAACAACATAATTTAAAAAAGGGGGTTGCCTCTTTGTTTCTTAGACCACTTTTGTATGCTAAGTGTGAGAGAATTTCTCACATTTAATGATAGGATTTTTCGCTAAGCAATAAGTTTATTTTAGAGAATTCTATTCAGCTAGTCTTAAAGTAGATGCTTGTAAAGTCGAATGAATTGCCCTGCCACATCCACGAGTTATTATATTTTTCTTTTTGTTGCTGAGGCCGCTTACAAATCACCACCTTTCTCTCTTCTACAAACACATAACTTAAACTTATCCTACTTATCCAAAGCCTCGCATGCATGCACATTTTGAGCACATTGCAGCACATTGGGCAGAGGGGTCAATTTTACTTACACGCTTCGATTCTCGATTTAGAGTTGACGTCAGAACATGCCATGAAGAGTGTAAATCCGGTTCCTGTAAAACATTCCAATACTAGTAGTCTAACTGTTTGTTGGCAAGTCTTATGGTTTTATGAGTAAAATAATGAGCCGGTGAACCAAGTGAATCAATGGTCTTATTCATAATCCTTGGGACAGTGGAAAAAACAACAACACAAAGTTGCAGGTACATTCAGCAAGGCTGTTAATTTCAACATGCATGCATACAGCAAAAAGTGGGCAAGTAAAGAGAAGGTGAAGGTTATTAGTTGGAGCAGTAGTATCGTAGAAATCCTATTACTTGGAGTTACGTTCAAATTTCCAAGATAAAGGATTTTGTTTGCAGAATTTTCAATTTCGTGTTTTTCTTATGTATAAGTCCATGTCCCATTTACAAATTGCCTGGACTCAGCTTTTGACTCGCCGGTTTCATATTTCAAAAGGAATGGTGGCTTGAAGCGTTCAACCGTAGCAAAGTTTCATGGTTTTTTTTTTTTTTTTGTTTCGGAGTGGGTATTGTTTAGCTTTTTAATAAATTTATGTTTGCTTTGTTATTATGCGGAATATTGTTGTTAAACTGTCTTTAAGCCTAAAATCTGGTGCCGGTTCTTTATTCATTTTCTTTTGTTTCTTTTGTTCGTTACCATATTGGTGGCAGCTTTTAATAAGCTCTATATTTTGCCTGTTTGTAAGTCCGTTCACTTAGCGACCCATCTGCCTCACTCGCTGCCTGCCAGTATCAACTTTGCATGTGCAAAATGTTGGAGCTGCCACCCCCTGACTTGTTTTCAATTTATCTTCAAGATACCATAAAACTATTTACGTTACTTTGTGGACTTATCTGCATGCAGGATATGCGAAATGAAGGAGAGTAAGGAAAAGTTGTTGTTAGACAATTTCGAGATATCAAATTACAGTTAATAACATGTTGAATTGTTAGGGATTAGAGTGAAAAACAAGCGACATGTTTTGGTTTAAAACGATGTTTTTAAATTAACAAAAAAAAACAGAAAATAAAGTTTGACATAAAAGTTACATTTTAAATTAAAAATTGATGTTGATGTTGTATAACTGATGTTTCCAATGTAGTTTTGTAAATTTGTAATCATATATTATAGAATTATTGTAGCAAATGAAAAAATTCAGTTAATCAGTGAATATTAATAAATGCATATAAATATAAATAACGCATATAGGTAGAATATACGAGACATGTATTTCGAATTTCAACATTAATATGTGGACGGTTGCTATAAAAATGGTTTTCTGAAATTTGCAAGAATCTTCTTAAAACTCTCAATAAATTGTGAACTCTCAATAAACGTAAAGCGAATAACCAAAATTTCCAAAATTCCCCGTTGTTTAGAAATGTTATACCCCACATAAGTTTGCAATAAGTTTGTAATTTGAGCGTAATAAACAAGATGTGATACAAACAACAATTACAGGATCACCAGTCAGTTGAATTGTTTTACATCGTTTTAATTGTGATGTCCTTAATTTTGGCTGCGAGGGGGGAAATTATCGCAAATGAAACAAAATTATAACTTACTGACTCCATGTGCTTAGAAACTATAGAGGAAACATTGATTTTTGCTAAATTGATCAATTTAAATGGATCGTAGAAGGGCGAGACATTCAAGTTCAGACTAAAGTGTACAAAATGTTTCAACTGTACAAGCTTTAACAGAAATAGGAAACTTACATGGAGGTTATGAATGTACGAAATAATGAGATAAATCAGCCATTTGTATGATTGAAATCCGACAGGTTTATGGTTAATTGTTGGACTTTTTTCCCCAAATTTTATCACAAACTATAGCCTATTAATAAGTAAAATGGAGTAATTTGTAAGTCAGGTACATTTTCATTTTCAGTCTCAATTTTACTAAATGCTTGATATTTACCAAATTAAATGGAATTTAGTGCAATTGAAAGGAAAATACGTGCTAAAGAAAATATGGATAAAATCGGTCATTCGTATGGGATACGCTTTAAGGCAGACCAACTTTTTCTGCAATTTTTCTAAGCATTACAATGGGCAGAAATTCAGCAGCACTCCAGAAAGGAGATATCAATAAAAACTATTCAACGCTTTAAGATTTCTCACCTCTAATTATCTTTTATGTCTTCTATCGTGTGAAAACGAATACTTCGAAGTGGTAATTTGAGTTTTGGGGAGAGAGAAAAAGAAGTTAGCCGGTGCCAAATCGGATGAATACAGAGGCCGGCCTTCCGATAATATTTGTTGAGTTTTGGCCAAAAGTTCATTCAAAATGAATACCTTGTAAGATGATGCGTTGTCATGGTGAAAAATTAATGAATTTTCTTTCCACAAATTTGTTTCTTTTTCGAAAAATTGTTTTTCTCCAATTGCCTTATAATTCCCAGATAATATTCTTTGTTTGCCGTTTGACATTCAGGCAAGAGTTTCGAGTTCACAATATTACGATAATCAAAGAAAGCATTCAAAACTACTTTGACTTTAAAGTGGA
>JAHXMU010026606.1:0-24758 GCA_019455685.1 Philornis downsi
TAAATTAATATGGGATTTGTATGGAATTTATAACGAAAGAGTTTCAGAGTTTATTTAGTGAAAATGTAAAAGTATTATTTTTTTTCCTGGGAAATGTAAGACAATTATTTGGGTAACGTATCATTGAAATCAGTGCAGAAATATTACTCAGATTCACTGGTTTAAAAATACGCTTGAGCTACACATATGGTCAAAATAATAAGTATACCTTTTTACAGGCTCGTAGACGAAAATTTATTTAAATTAAAAGAAAAAGCAAATACTAAATTCTTTTGTTATAACATTAGAGGTAAAATAAATGCTAAAACAGTAATAAAAAAACAAAACTAAAATTCAGTATTTTTCGAAGAGTAAGAAATTAATCAGAAAACATTGGACAAAATAATAAGTACATTTAGTTAAAATAAGCAAAAAGGTAAAATAAAATCTGC
The DNA here is from genome assembly GCA_019455685.1 of Philornis downsi. Taxonomy (NCBI): domain Eukaryota; kingdom Metazoa; phylum Arthropoda; class Insecta; order Diptera; family Muscidae; genus Philornis; species Philornis downsi. Next base: position 432 of record JAHXMU010026606.1, read on the forward strand.
TAAATTGGCTAAGTTTTGTTAAAAGGCGGTATATTCACCTTTATTTTCAATTATTTTGTTGACTCCTTTTGGCATACCGCCAATCAGATTTCTACTCGCATTTCATACCAAGTTTTTTGAACAAAATTCCATAACTGATTCTTATTTTTAAGAACCTCCATTGCAATTCTTTGCTTCAATTCCCCCAAAGATTTTCGATTGGACTTAAGTCCGGAGATTGACTTGGCCAGTCAAGAAGGGCAACATTATTATCTGGGAGCCAATCCTTTACCAACTTAGAAGTATGCTTCGGATCGTTATCTTGCTGGAATGTCCATCTAAGAGGCATAATTTCCACAGCATAGTTCAACATCGTATTTTCCAAGATATCTTTGCAGTGGAATCAGGTCATAGTGTCAGTAATTCGATGTATCGCATCGACACCATACCACGAGAAACAACCCCAGATCATAATATTGCCGGCCCCGTGCTTGACCGTCTTCTTTGTAAAGCGAGCATGGAATTCCTTACCCTTAGGGCGTCGACATTCCGGGCACAGTCGTTTCCAAATACATTAATTTTTGTTTCATCGTTCCACAAAATGTTTCGCCATTTTTTTCACCGTCTCCTCCAGACTTTTAAATTTTTTTTTTGTCAAAGCAAAGAAACTCTTCCGGCTATCCGTCCTGGTAAATGTGCTTCTTGTAGTCTACGACGAACCGTTCGCGATGAAATTATATTTCTAATTTCTGCTGAAATCACTCTTGAAGACACAAACAGGTCCTTATTCGCAAGTGTTACAATACGGATATCTGTTGTTTTTGAAGTTTTTTGGGTCTTCCGCGAGTTTCGGCGGGGTTTTTAGGCTTTAAAGCATTTTGTACAAAAAATAGCAACTGATTCATGACGTTTCTGCTATAGAACGAAGACTTTGGCCATTTTCTTTTAGTCTTGAAATAATTTGTCCCTCCTCCAGAGAACAATGACTTTTTCAACCCATGGCAGATTTTTTTTTCACTATATATTTAGTAATGAATAAAGATAAACAACAGTAAAATAACCAGCTTTTCCAAAAATACTACAGGAGACTGCAAAAATATTAAAGAATTGAGCAATGTATTTATTAATTTGCCCAAGTACTGAAATCACACCTAAACAAAACTAACTCACAATGAAAACAATGGGGAAGCCCCAGTTTTGTTTTTACTTTTAAAGGCATTTCCATATTAAAGTTATTTAAATAAAAAACAATTGCCATGTTTACTTTCCGTTACAGTAACTAAAATTGAACATAAAGCAAAATTAAACAGGTGTACTTATTTTTTCGATCATATGTGTATATAATTTTACATCGATTTAATAGCTTTGTGTTGTAATTCGCGCATTAAGGCAATCCTATGAAATAGCTAACAGTTTGTTCATAAAAATATCTTAATGATTTTAATTTCAATTTAATCAAAATATATTTCGGTTTCCAAGAATTTGTTGAAGTTTTTGAGATACCAAAATGAGAACAAATAATTTGATGGCAAGTAACGATAATGTACAGAGGTGGTGACAGATTGATAGAGATGATTAATATGATGGCAAGGGGAGTAGCAGGGAATCCTTTAATCAATTTTATACCTCGCTCTTTGTAGTTGGGGAATTACAAATTTGGACTGTATTGTGATTTATTCAATAGCGATGACGTTTAGGAGGATCAATTTCACAGTTGGTTTCTACCAGAAAACTGAAAATTGGAACTTGTAATTTGGATCATAAAATTTCACAATCATGTGAAATTATACGCAATAAAATTTATCGCCAAGAAATTACAAGTAGCGATAAATAAAAAGTGAAAATTGGAATTAGGGCCAATTCAAAAGAGGTTTATTCAGGCAACGAGTTGTGCTTACCAGTTGAGATGTGATTTGTAAGTGATTTTTTTGCCATTACAGAACTTCCGACAATAGTTAATTTCATATGTTACAATTCAGAATTCAGTTAAATTTAGTACTCATATTCTCAGTCAATGGAGTTAAGTAACCACTCATGGGCAAAAATTGAGTTCATCGTGAATGAATCGATATAAAAGTACAAAAAAATTAATATAAATTAAATGGCAAATTCGAATATATGTAATCTTACAATTGTTTGGTTCAAAAGTAAATTTAAATAAAACACACACAAGGCTATGATTTCAATGAAAATTGTGTTCCATTGTAATATATAGAAACGGTCCACACTTTTGTTATGGGGTTATGTCAAGCAAGAGGAGGTGTACAAAACGAAACTAAGGAATTTGACTGAAATGAAGCAGTTCATTTAAACAATAATTGAGGCGATTCCAACTTCAACACCTTCAGGCCGCAATCAATAATTTTCTGATCAGGTGTTGCATATTTTTGAATAAACATAGAGGTCATTTATATCTTATCATCTTCAAAACTATTAAAAAAAATAAAGAAAAATAGATAAATAAATAAAATAAATTATAAAATAAAAAATGAATGATATATATTGATTTAAAAAAAAAACGTTATTTGAATTCCTTTTAGTTAGCATCTTTGGTACGCCACCCTGTACTTTACAACTTTATAATTTCTTATATCTCTTTAATTATTCTTCCAGATAACTAAATCCAATGCCAGCCATGTCTTTATACGAAATGTTACCTTATCGATATCGGGACGTTATGCATGTGAAGTATCTGCAGATGCGCCTTCATTCCACACTATGATAATGGCAAGTGAAATGGACGTTGTAGGTGAGTTCCCAAATAATGCGAAAACGAGTTGTTAGAAATACAAATTTCATTACATCCATTTGCATAAATTTTCTTTCAGAACTTCCTAATCAAAGACCAATAATAACGGGCATACATTCTCGCTATCGTTTGGGCGATATCATCAATGGTAATTGTTCATCGGATTATTCGAGACCGGCTGCAAATCTAACTTGGTGGATTAACGATATACAGGTGATCTTAAAAATAATAACACTGTAATGCAAAGATTAGTCATGGTAGATGCCAATATTGGGATGTATCAGAACTTAATAATTATTCTGTATGAATTTTCATTCTTAAGGTGTAAATGTTATTTCGCTAGGGAGTTTTCAGTGGGTACCGCGTTTGCTTAACAGCAAAAAGAAAAAAAAAAAAAAACAAAAAAGCCATAACATATTGGTAATTTGTAGTAATTTAAACTCAAGATTCGGGGTTCATCTATGTGATAAGCGATAATGGATAAAATATAAGTTAACTGCACTACATTTCATATCCGAATTGATAGGTTGTTAAGTAGAATGGACCTGGTAGAAGAAATGCGAACCAAAAGTCAGCTGGTAACCTTGCGTATATTACATTCATCCATAACAAGAAAAAATGACAGACGGTAAATCAGTAACATTACTATACAATTTTGGAATGCATGAATGAAATCTGGAGTCCCTAAGTCCCTAATCTGTGAAGCCAAACGGATTCTGTTTTGTGCGTCTCCTACCCAAATGCTCCATCCAAGTCCGGTGGTATTGTTTCTAGAAACAACAGTTCTCTTAGGAAATTCACTAAATTTTGTATGTTATAAAGGGTTATCCAGTGGCTTCAAAAACGCCGGTCCGGCAAAGCTGTCAACTGTTAAATACTTGTCATCTGAAGTGCTATTTGTTTAGTGAAAGGTTTGTCATTTACAAACATGGATCGTTTAATAACCAAAGAACGCTTAAAAATATTTAAAACATACTGCAAAAGTGGTGATTCAAATGTGGGCATTTTTCATGCATTACGGGGTGATTATGGTCATCATAATTGACCTCCTGTTTAAGACATTGGCAAGATTGTACAGAAATTTGAAGAGACCGGAAGAGCCACGAATGTGGTCAAGCCTGTGCATCACAGCAATGTATGCACTGACGAAAATATCGATCCTGTTAGTGAATGTATAGCAGATAACCGAATATGTCATTTTCACGGCGCTCCTTCAGCAATTGGGCCTAGATTATGGCTCAATATGGCATATTTTGCCTTCGGATTTGCACGCCCATCCAACTTTAGCCAGCTGATCATTCACAACGCCGTAGATATGCTGATTGGCTGCTACAGCAATAGGTTTACAATGCTGATTTTTGGAACAAAATTTTCTTCAGCGATGAAGCTCTTTTCTCTCTCGGTGGTCACGTTAACAAATAAAATTATCACATACTCGGCTCGTAGAGCCCACAAGTAATTGTGGAGACACCTATGCTTCAGGAAAAAGTGATTGTGTGGTGCGCATTATAGTCTGAAGTTGTCATTGGGCCGTATTTTTTTGAAAATGATGCTGGAGGAACCTTTACCGTCAATTCGGAGCCCTATGACCGTATGGTTATCGACTTTTGTTGGCCTCCAATTGAAGATTATGAACTGGACGATATGTGGTTTCAAAAAAAAAAAAAAAAAAAAAACGTGCCATTAACCACACAACACGACCGATTTTGGTTTTATTGCATGAGGAGTTTCCAGAGAGCGTAATTTTACGTTATGGAGACTTCAATTGGCCACGAAGTCTAAGCGATTTGATGCTGTTAGACAGGTTTTTTTTCTACATCAAAGACAGTGTTTACGCGGATAACCTCTTACCGCCCGAAATGTGCAAAAATGTGATCAAAATCTATCTCAACGGATTCAATGCTGTCACCAATCCAGAGGCGGTCATTTAAATGACATTGTATTTCGTACATAATGGAAAGATCCAAGCATTGTAAAGCAATAATTGTTTCATCGAAATCATAGGTTTATTTGTGTTTTAAAGAGTTTTTTTATTTTTACACATTTTTCGATTGTTAAAATATCCATAAATAAATAAATAAATAACACTTCAGATGGTAGTTATTTAATAGCTGACAGTCTTGCCAGACCGATGGTTTTGAAACCACTAAATATCCATTTTATAATTCGTACAAACTTGCTTAAGTTAAAACACTCTTGTGTTCTTTTGGTGGGAATCAAAGTCATGTATTTGCTTGATGGAAACGATCTTGCTTTTTCTCCGTATGTGCCATTTTTTCCAGATTTGCATTGATTCAACACAGCAGCTCTAAATTATATAATACCATGGCTGGTATCTCTAAATTACACCCATGCAAATGTAGTTTCCTTCAGAGTAGTAGGAATTTTACGGCAGCTGCAGCTAGATTTTAGTAACACCTCAGGGTATTCAAAAGTACCACATAGATCCACGGAAACCAAAATTACTGTACAGTTTTGCAGCTTTTTGTGTTCTATCACTCAACATAGAGAAACGTTTCTCATGCTGACAGACATCTTTGTGCGGTCACATCATGTAACGGCAAAGTCCATTCCTTTCCAGCTGTTTGCTCTACACACACACACACATACACACACAGTAATGCAATTCCAAATTTTGCCGTCAGTCTTTGCAACGAATGTCGATGTGGAAAGGAAAAGCCAAAGAAATTGGAAAACTGCACAAAAACGAAATTCATTAGTTTGGTTTAGATTTGATTTATGCTGCACTTAAAATGGAAATTGTGCAAAATATTGAAATGCATAATAGATGGTTATTGATATTTTCTAGCTGTAGCTTTTTTTTGTGGTTCTTGGACTGCTGCTAAAAAGTGCAAAAAGCAAAAACAAACTGAGCAGCAGCTCCGATTTCCTCACATTTCTTGCATCTTTCTCGTTCTCTGGAATCTCAACAAAAAGTGATTTCAAATGATAGACGTTATGGCTGCGGATTCAATAACTAGTTTTTTTTTTTTGTATTCATTTGCAAACGTTAGTTATGTTTGTTGCCACTTTTCCGTTCAACTCAACTCTTCTGGCAGGATGAATCCATATGTTTCAGTGGTCGTTGTACTTTCCTAACAGCAGTAAAAGAGAAAATACTGGATAATGTAAAACACCAAAAAAGTCACGGAAAATTATTGTTGTAATACATAACAGCACCATCCAAGGCAGCACCAGCAACAGCAGCAGCAGGAGCAACTAATGTCACATCCTGGGTGGCAGCAACCGTATTAGCATTTAGAGCAGCAATAGCATCCAAATTGCCATCCGCGTAGCCTTTCTGTTTGTGGGTCATATAATTGAATTTCTAAATTTTCGAACGTTATGCATGCGCTATATTCGATTTTCTTATCACGTTATTCGTTCTCCTTTCCGAATGATATTTTATGACCTCAATATTTGCAAATATAATGCGTTAATATACTTTTCCTCGACTTTGCCAATTTCCAGCTATGAAATGAGCAATGCTCGAGATTGGTATAGAAAAATGTCTGAAAGAGAAAAATTACTATGTGAAATAAATGTGCCAACAATTATAACAAAGTAGAAATTTATTGAATAATTTATTTAGCTGTTTTGTGTGAAATTAATGATTGCATTCATAAATTTTAGTCATTTTGTTGAAATGAACGACATGATTTATGACTGTGGAAGCACTAAGAAATGGTAACCAATCTAATAAATGGCAGAGTGAAATTTTAGGTGAATTCCATCCAGCAGAATTAGTTTAGATTCTCTCACTAATTAAATTCTGTTTATGGTAGGAGTTAATAAATATTGGAAAGTGGCCTTGCAGCTCATATACGTTTTTGCAGGTCGCCTAAATATGAAAGTAGTTTGTGAAAAAATACTAACAACATACGAATTTAAAAGGGAAAAAACTAAATAATGTCTATACATTACGAGGGCGATCCCCAACCTAGTCGACCTAACAAAGTATACACAAAAAAGTTGGGGAAATTTTGCATTGTTTTTCAACATAATCTCCTTTTAGCTCGATAACATTTTTCTAGATATATTCAATAGCTTCTATACCCTGTTTATGATAAGAGCTGTCAAACTCCCTAAAATAGCCATAAACCACAGACTCCACCTCTTCATTATTGGCAACTCTTTTACCATCGAGCCATTTTTCAAGTTTGGAAATAGAAAATAGTCCAAGGAAACAAAATCTGGCAAATAAGGTGCGTGATGAAGCAATTCGAACTTTAATTTAATAATTTTTGCCATCGTAATAGTGGATGTGTGAACCGGAGTGTTGATAAAACAAGAGTGCAGTCTTTCTTCCATAATTTCATCACCTAAGTACTGCAGTAAATTAGCATAATAGTCGCAGCTGATGGTTTTTCCTTTCTAAAGATATTCAATAAACATAATCCCATACGCATCTCAAAAGACAGACGCCACGAACATGCGTGTAGATGGACCGGCTTTCGCTTTCTTTGGACAAGATTCTCCCATTCTAGTCCACTGCATTGACTGTTCCTTTGTTTCAGGTGTAAAGTGGTGGACCCAAGTCTCATCCATGGTTATAAATCTACTCACAAATCTGGCTTTGAAACTTTGCCAAACGCTCTACTGAAACTTCTTCACTATGCTGTTTTGCTCTATTGAAAGCAAGCGCGGCATCCATCTTGCGCACAGCTTTCTCATCTTCAACTCTTCGGTCAATATGCGATGTATAGCTCTTTATTAAAAATTCTATCATTACATTTAGCTTACCGATCATCCAATATCATTCTGTGGATTTTCTTAACCGTGTCTGGAATGGACAGCTCGCTTAGTCGACCACTACGGTGTTCATGTTGGCAGCTCGTACGGCCTCGTTTAAACACTGCTGCCTAATATTTTGCTATTGCAAACGAAGGCTGAAACCTTTGAAACGGAAATATTGAATTACATAGCGGTGACGAATTTTTCCCATGTTTACAAATTCACTGATGTGGTTTAATTTTGATGGCTCAAATAAAACTACTAAAGAATGTGGTGTTTGGAAACTTAAAACATATGTTTGAAAAGGTTGCCTCTTTTCACCAGAATTATAGTTTTCAATCTACTGGCACTAGTTATACGTCAGCTCGTCTAAATTTTGAACAGCAGTATTTTGATTTTCAATCAGTTTCACTAAGTTTCTAATATATCATTCAATATTATCGTTGTAAATTTCGTAACACATAATATGTATATACGTACATAATATAATATAATAAATATATAAGAGTATAATATAATTTTGATTATCGAACGAATTCTGAAAATATTACAACATTTCTGAAAAAATGTCACTATTGGGTCACACCGGCGTAAAGTTGGGTATGCGCTACTATCTTGTGAGTCATAGTGGCGGGTGACGGTCACTGAATTATGCTAGTGAACGTATCGAATACCCGAAGAATTGACAAGTCCAATAAAATTTTCTCAAACATATGTTCGAAATTTTCATTAAACCGATTCCTACAGTTTCAGTTTAAAAATATAATGCGTGCAAACTCTTTGATTGTAAGAAAGTCCCCAAATTGTTTTCACATGATACAATATCACATATTTCTGTTGATAAGCATCCATTGGCCCTTATTTCATTTTCAGCCTATGAATCTGCATACCCTCTCATATCCTTATAGATTAAAATATTTTGTTTATGTCTGAAATTCCAGGTGCCTCCCAACTATTTGCGTGTATACGAAATACAAAAGCACATAGAAGAGCAAATGGAATCGGCAGTATTGGAAATTAATTTTATTGTAACATTGCAGCATTTCATCAAAGGAAGATTGAAAGTAAGCTCATACGTAGCTTCTTAAATTTTTCGTTGAATAATCTCTTTTATTCTTCTTATGTTTTTTTGCCTTTGCCGCCCACCATCATCAGCTAAAATGTTCTGCACGTATACATCGCATCTACCATGGCGAAACAGAAAAGTATATTGAAGAAGATCGTCCCCGCATCTTGGCCTCCGGTAGATCTCCTGAAACTTTCCCCTATGATCACAATGATGAATTCGATGATGAAAATGGCCTGTATTTAACACATTATACAAGTAAGTTGAAACATCGCATTATACCACACACACACGCACACACACACACATATTGAGTCACATAGGGGCGGCAGGATTATAGAGGCAATAATTAATTTTGATTACCATAACCATGATATGTTTTCCCCTGTTCTTACAGATTACCAATCCTCGGCAAAATCCTTTACAATTAAACTCAGTGATATTTCACGGCACATGTGTGTACTGATGCCGATATTAAGCTGCTTATTATTCAGTTTTAATAAAAATTTATTAACAAAACCGTTGAGATTTCTGCATCGCAGCCTCAGCAGCTGTATCACCAGCGTAACAACAAGAGCAGCATTTACGTATTCCGCAATTAACCAGGAAACAATTGTTGAGGCTTCGGCAAGAGCGGCAGAAACTGATGCCGTTCAAGAGCGGCATTATGAGAGGCTGCGAATACAACGCTACCACTGCCACCTCAAACGCTGCCTTATGAAGCATTATGTTAATAACCAACGAAGAAATAAAATCCAGATATCACAGTTGTACAAATGCCAAAGAATTGTTGGAAATGCCGCAAATGATAATAAGAGACACGTAGAACGGTGATAAGTTAATTTGCACAATTATTACAATAGTAGTAGCAAAAACAACAGTAACATCTACAGTATTATTATTATTATTATTATTATCAATATAATTAAATAAAATGTGTATAAAACTGAAATTAAATGAACGCGATGGACGAAATACAGGAAATTCACGCGTCCACTATTGCATGAATACGGTAGGTACAGTGGGGTGCAAAGAGATATTATGAAGAAAATCTTTGATTACTAACGAACATATTATTATAGTCAAACTGAGAAAGGTCGTTTGTTAACTTAAAATTTCTTATTATTTTCTTTTTTGTTCTCCATTTTATTTGTATACCAAATTTATGCGAAATTTCAATTCAATTCTTCCCAAAACTAGCAAATCTAAAGTAGATCGACTATTACAACAAATTTCGCTAAGAATGAAGAAAAATATATTATCCGAACGAGCTATGAATTTCGATCAAATGGTAAATCAATTTATTGTTTTCACTATACAGTGACTTTCGGACGAGTGCAATTTGTTCAATTTTGCTCAATTTTTTACCACTTCAAAGCCTCAATACAGGAGATACTTTTAGTTTTGAGTTTACTTTACTAACTTTTTCCCATCTTCCTTTACTAAATCTTTCTTTTGAAATTCAAAATAAGTATTCAAATCTTAATCCCATCTTAAACTAAAGTATTCTGCCATTACCATTGGTGAGCCGAATTTTTCATCACCGGACCAAGTCTAGCGTGTCCTTTCTTCTTAGCCGGATATGACCGTTAAAATATTGAAGATTTGCAGTGAGTGGGTTTGAGTGGAAGCACAACTTCGATATATATGACCTGCTTAATTTTCTTATTTTCTCAGAAATATGAGGAATGTTTAAATCCTTGTGAATAAAATCAAATGTGCAGGTTTTACATAAGTCTCGCTGGGAAAGCCTTACCCATGATGTGCCATCACACAGTTGCTGTTCTCCATCATTTTTTTCTATATTAACGGAAAAGATAAATCTTCTGATACCCATACCCTTTGCCTGCTTAATTACAGGACCAGGTAAAGAGGCTTGAGTTTTAGGGGTAAGCGGTACAAAGTATCCTAGGAAACACCCGCCTACCCACAAATCCTTGTGTATGTTATCATTCCTAATATACCATGGGGCACCTCAAATTTGCCGCATTATCCTTGATTGTCTTCTCTCTAGCTTATTTATATTAGAAGCCGATGCCGTTCTCCACAACTGGATGCCATATTGACTTCAATATGGTTTTGTAGATGGTGATTTTATTTTCCAAACTGAGAGTGGACTGGAAGTCAACAAGCCAATGGAGTTGAGCCATTTTTAATTTCAATTGAGTGATTTTTGAGTGAATGTGATTTTCGCAGGTGAGACGTCGATCAAGGTGAATATCCAAATACTTAACATAGTTGTGAACGGGTATAGTACTACCCTGAATAAAGAAGACTGGACAATTGTTCTGTCTGGGAGAAATTGTAACCTGTACACGCTTAGAGGCATTTGCTTTTATCTTCCACTTTTCGAGCCAGGATTCTGGTGTATGTATATGAGACTGCAGTTGTCTAGAAGCCATTAATAGGAAAGTGGTAGTGCTCATGAATGCAGTGTCATCGGCGAAAGTTGAGGTTTGATTTAGGGAATGAACAGGCATGTCAGAGGTGTAGATGGCATATAGTATAGGGCCTAGTATACTACCCTGGGGAACTCCTACTGAAATATTTCTATGAGTTAAAACAGAGTCCTTAGATTTTACTACAAATGATCGATCCTTGAGATAGCTCTCCAGTAGCTTGTGGATGTTTGTGGGCACAAAAGAAGCTACTTAGTGAAGGAGGCCTTGATGCCATACTTTATCAAAGGCTTGAGAGATGTCTATAAAAAAGAGCTGAGCAACATTTCCGATCTTCAAATGTTTTTCTGATCTGACTTACTATACGGTGTACTACCTCTATCATTCCATGACCCTTTCGTAACCCAAACTGGTGCAGGGATATTACATGGTTTGCTTCAGTATGGGAATACAAAATTTGGAGTAAGATCTTTTCAAACAGCTTAGATAAAATAGAGAGTAAACTTATGAATCGATAGTATGTAATTTGTGACAGTTCCTTTTCAGGTTCTGGGATCATTACTATTTCAGACAGTTTTCATGATCGAGAGAAGTATCCAATGCAGAGTATAGCATTAAATATAAATAAAACTAATTTGAGGATATTGTGGGGGAGTTCTAAAATCATTTTCGCTGTTATTTTATCGTGTCAATGAGATTTATTTATTTGCAATGAGAGAACATTTTTCTCTGAGCGAGGTAAACTTATTTTCATGGGATTTGTGACCATTGAGCTAATGACTGTTAGATTCATACGAAAGATTGTATTGTTAGGAGAAAATACTTCTTCTGTAGTTGCCTTGTGACCTTGTACAGACCACAGTCAGTTATTTTGTGTGGTTTCTAGATGAGGTAAATGGCGGACTTCAGAGGTTTCTCTGTTTTCATCCAGAGTTGAGCTTACTTTTGACTTGCACTGGTCGAGACGAGCTTTGAGGGTGGGAGTTGTGTACTTCTGCCATCGTCTTTTCGCTTTCCTTTTCTCATTGATTAGGGATTTAATATGACATGAGGAGTCATATTTTGTTTTAGCATAGACCTTGTGCAGTGTTACCAAGTTTGCGGCAGTTGTCATTGACTTATATGACACTTAAGTGAAATCAAATTGATTGCAAGTTGTTAGCTGATCATTCTAAATAATTTCAAGTGTTTTCATTTCTCGTGTTTCTTTTTTTGTTCGCCGCATCAAGCAGTGATATGTTCTGCTATTGAATTGTAATGCTTTTTATCCACTCCATAGCTGTCAATAATAATCTTAATACATTATTGCATATATTACGGAATGTCATTTCCTTGAAGATTCGCAACACTGTTAGATTCGGCGGCATACAGCTAGACGAAACGATTTTTTTTTTCGTCGAAAAATTGTTTTAGCTTCTATTAATCTTTCCAGCCCTAGGCATCTTCCCAGCTTAGTCATTAAATACCAAGATTCACATGTTCCCAGAATTGTTTAGTTCTCGGCATACAGGAATACAATTGTCTGATAAAACAATTTTTTTTCAGGAGAGAATTTCAGTTTTAGACTCAGTTTAGTAACTCTACACTAAAAATCAATATATTGTCCACACTGCCAGAGATTGTAATTTTAGTTGAACGATCAGAAATTGGTTGAAATCATGTCGTTCTTTTACCATAAACCACGCATTCTCAATGGTTCAGAAAATAGTTTAAATCACATCGATCTTCCATTATCGGTAGCAGTTAGAAATCTATTCGCTGAAGAAAATGTTGTTCGATTGAAAACCCAATGTTTGAATCACCACTTTTGTAGAAAGTTCTAACTATTTCTACACGTTCTTCGATTACTAAACAATTCGTAGTTGTAATTGGCAAACCTTTCACTAAATAAGTAACACTTCAGCCGATAGTCTTGCCAGACCGGTGGTTTTAAAACCATTAAATAGATAACCCTGTACTATCAAACGGATGTAAGTTATAGGATGCTTTTATGCTATACATTTTAGTTAGAAATATAATTTTTGCCCCTGCACAAGACTATTTCGCCCACTGTACTTAGTCCCATTGCTAGACGAGCGTGTGTTGAAAATTCAAGCTATTTTATGTATTTGTCTTTGTTTGTGTCCTCTCAGTCGCATTTGTGTTCTTAATTCTGTGTCTGTATATGATATATTACATAAAGCCAAAATAACGACAACAACAAATTATTAAGCATTTAATAAATTAATGAATTAATTAAGAAAAAGTAATATGAAACACAAAAAAATATATAAAAAATATAAAAAAATAAAAAAATAAAAAAAAATTTTAAAAAATAAAGAAAAATTAAAATTAAAATAAATAAAAGAATTTGCGAACTCATATCCTCTTTAGCCAGCATCTTTTTGCAGTACGAGCAGGCAGCAAGGATTGAAATACAAATGTCAAAGAATTGCAATTAATAAAAACATCTGAATATTTATTAAATTATACAATATGAAGAATGAATGTTATAAAAAATCTCGGAAAGGCAACAGCGTAATATCTAGATGAAGGCAGATGTCAAAAGGAATAAAGCGAGAAAAACAAACCGCAACATAGTGAAAACATTCTTTTTAAAGGATTACATTTTGAGCATATATTTGAAGCTGTCAAGTTGAGGAAAGCCCAATTAAAATATAGAAATACGAATATGAATATTATTTTTAAGATAGATTAATCTAAAAACCAATAGCTAAGGTTAGAAATATGGGAGAATGTGTAAAGTAAAACAAGAAAATAGGAACGACTACATTTAGTCTGACTACATTTAGTCATTCACAAATGAGCCATGACTTTGATCATTTCAAAATCTTCATTTTATTGTTCACTCATATTTCTTATTTTGGCAAACCCCTTTCATATGGTCTCACTTTGCGTTGTGTTGATTTTTATACATATATAATTGTAAATAATTTTATAAAATTAACCTAATGTATCGTTAAGATCTATTCTAAATTTTAAGCTAAGCATTATTTAATAAAATACAATACAACTGCCCATGGGTTGGATTTATTTATGTATTAATAAATGTATAATTTTTTTGAAATATATATTTAATCCGTATACAAAGAATAAATAAAAATTAAAATTAAATTTATTAAACACTTAAAATAAGACGAATTATAAAAAAATGTATACAAATAAACGGAAGTAAAATAAGAGTAAAGAATTTGTTTCTGTGGGATTGGGTAAGTAGACATTATAATTTATACACTCGTAATTATCTATACAATTCGGATGGCAAACCGAATTGCAGTCTTCTCAAAATTATAAAGAAATCAGCAAAAATGCGAAATTGCAAAAACTAGTCAGATTGCTGCAATCTTCTCAAAATTATGAAGAAATTAGCAAACGGAGGTCTGAAAAGTCAAAACCAAGTTATTTGTTTCAAGTTATTTCATAAACTGAGTGATAGTTGACAACTATAAGTTTGAAGCGGTGGATGACTCGTTGGATGACGTGAGTAAAGCTAATAATATTTGATTGTATATTAATAGAACAATATGGCTGGCAAACGTATATTTCTAAATGCCTAGTAGACGATTTGATGACAGTATTCTCTTTCAACGCTTAAATATCCAATTGTGGCATATCCTAGCCCTACATCCCTTGATACGTATCACAGACTTTCTGGATAATGACACAAGCGGTAGAATTAACTCCGAGACCCTTCTGAACTCTGGAAAATATATAAAACGTCGTTAATGAACCATAAATTGCATGAGCTTTGTACCTACGTCGATATGATTAGATGCTTCAATATACAGCGATTTGTTAGCTGGATCATATTGTTCGAACAGACACAAAGACTTTAGCGTGAATGGTCTTCTACGAAGAACTGATGAGCGGGCGGATGATCTAAATCCCGTTGAAAGAACTAGTTCAAAATTGATATGATAAATAGTATAAGGTGGGCAGAAGAACTGAACATTTCGGATTATAGTCTACTTACCAAACAAGATTGTTCACTCTACATACGAAGGCGGTCCCGAAACTAGCTAACTTAACAAGGAATACATAAAAAAGTTAGAAAAAATGTTCCTTATTTTTCAACATAATCTCCTTTTAGTTTTATACGTTTCTTCCAGCGATATTCAGTAGCTTCTATATCCTGAAGCTAAGAATTATTCATTGTTGGCAAATCTTTTACCATCGATTCATTTGTTCAAGTTTGGAACGAGGGGGTTAAATTTGGCTAAAAGGATGCGTGATGAAGCAACTTGAGCTTCAATTCATTAATATTGGCCATCGCAATAGTGGATATGTGAACTGAAGCATTGTCTTGATGAAATGGTACTTTATTTTTTGCCGAATGCGGCCTTTTTCTTTAATCTTATCACTTAAATACTGCAATAAATTAGTAAAATATTTGCCATTAATGGTTTTTTCTTTCCGAAGATAATCAATAGAAAGAATCCAATGCGCATCTCAGAAAACAGACGTCATGACTTTGCCTGCAGATGGAATCGTCATCACCTTTTTGGACACGATTTGCCCATTCCAGTTTACTGCTTGTCTTGTCTTAGATGTGAAGTGGTGGGCCCATATGTTATAAATATATCTGGTAAATCGAATTTGGCTTTATTTCGGTGCAACCTCAGTTTGAACATCTTCACGGTATTGCTTTTGCTTTATTGAAAGTAATCGCGGCACCCATCTTGCGCACAGCCTTCTTATCTTCAAATCTTCGGTGAATATACGATGTATATCACTTTTTGAGATGTCTATCATTTCAGCTACCTCACGCACCTTCAGCCGACGATCATTGAATACCTATTTGTGGATTTTTTTAACCCTGTCTGATTTGGACACCTCAATTGGTCGACCACTATTCATCTTGGCAGCTTATACGGCCTACTTTAAACTTTGCTAACCAATATTTTGCAGCCGCAGACGAAGGAGCAGACTCCTCCAGAGTAGAATTTAACTTGACTTTAATATTGGTTGGACTGAGACCTTTCAAATGGA
Source organism: Philornis downsi (assembly GCA_019455685.1). Taxonomy (NCBI): domain Eukaryota; kingdom Metazoa; phylum Arthropoda; class Insecta; order Diptera; family Muscidae; genus Philornis; species Philornis downsi. The sequence goes on from JAHXMU010026606.1 coordinate 16,348, forward strand.
GATATTGAATTACACAACGATGATCAATTTTTTTCATGTTCACAAATTCGCTGAGAAAAAAAATAAAACAAAAATATTAAACAGCGTGGCAGCTTAAAACTTAAATCATATGTTTTATTTACGTTGCTACTTTTCAACAAAGTAATTTTTTCAAGTCATCTATACGTAAGGCTGGGTAGGTTTTGGACCGCCCTTGTAAAGGAGGTTGAAAAGTTCATCTAATATCGTTTGCGCAACATTATGTGATGGAGTTAGTTTCAGTTTTAGCTTTTAGCCTGAAACGCAAAATCTAAATTTCTAGCAGAATTTTGTTCTCAATTTTCACTTCGTTGCCATGTGTCCGATTTAGAGTACAGGATTTTGCGCAAAATGTCAAAGCGCCACACAGGATAACAGCAGCATTCGAAAGAAGGAGAAATTCAATTTCTGTGAATTTATTTTGTAGTTATTTATATTGAATGCTGTCTTAAATTGTAATCCATACAAGAATGACAAATGATCGCGAATTGAAAAAATGGGATAGATATTTTGGATGCATGTTGTCATAAGCGAGATGATCTATAACATTTGAAGCACCATATTAATCGTAGTATTTATTTCATTACTCGGGAAATATATTGCACTTCTCCCACCAAATTAGATATTTTTAGTAACTTCTAGCAAACATTTCACTTAATGGTGTAAATCATATGCATTTGTCTTCAAAACATATGATCAATTCTGTTGAAATAAACTAATTCAGATATTAGGTGGTTGTATCCATATGGTAATACACTATCTTATGAAATTGAATAATAAATATACCTATTTAATTTATCAGCCTTCCCAAGAAACATAAATTAATACAAAGGCCTCAGTTTAGAAAGCGGAAAGTTCATAAAGTATAAATAAGTACGTACATTGACACTCCTCCCCCATTTATGCAACCAAAAACCCGGGCAAAGTTGAAACATATTTTCCAACAATCAGGAAACTTGCAAACGAACAAATCAAACCACGTAAACGCTACCTTGAATAACAGCAAATAATGCAGAGAATACTTTTCGTGGGGCAAAGAACAAATTTGCATTCACCTAGGAGAATTTTTTTACAATACTATGTAGTTATTTATACAAACTAAGAGGATACTGCAGGCGACGAAAGCGTTGCTGGGGAGTTTACATTTACAGGTACATCTTTGGACTTTGTGGCACTAGGCGGAGTGGCACTTCAACAACTACAATTGTGTTTAGTTTTACGCATTTATTCAGCATTATAACAATATAAAAGTCATGAGTTCACGGAACGATTGTAGTACTAACAAAAAGTGGGAGTTAAAGGACCTTTGAAGGAGGTCTTCTTTCAATAAAGCAATGCTTTGTTCGTTGTCAGCGACAGATATCGACGACAGTGACGTGTTTTTAGTTACATGCCTGAAACGTGGTTTTAGTTTTGCAAAGAGGAATAGCATGTTAATAATATTTAGCAATTATTAAAGGCGTATCTTCGACACAAGCCAGTAAAAGAGAGCATTCAGGGAAGTTAAAAAGATTCGCTGATCGTGGTCTAAAATTAGTGAGAAATGAGAAAATCATCGATGAAAATTGCATGAGCTTATCATAATAGAGATGTTGTTCTTTTTAGCACTTTTTCATTGTCTTTTCACCACATCCTTTAAAGCAATGAAACCTCTTTTTAAGTAATTTCTCATGATAATGTTCTTCTTTTAATTAGAATTCACGTAACAAACTAATTTAAACTATAATTGAAAAACAATTTTTAAACACATTTAAAATAACTTTAAGTTTCTGCATCAGCAACGAAAATGAAAATACTTAAAATGTTTAATGTTCTCATATCGACTGTCGGTTATAATGACTCAATTTCTTAGGGCCCCTTCAGATAATTAAAAAGAGTTCCCCAAGAAGCGGAAAATACGCTCATACAGCACTTGTAGAAGCTCTTAAAATACTATTCTTATAGAGTGACGTCCACATTTTGCGCTAGAAAGTTAATTTTTTCCTTCGCCTCTAAAAACTGACCAGAGTTTTTACCACGTTCTGAAGTTCTCATGCGTCTCATAAAACTTTCATGTGTTTGCCAATTAGTTTTCCTCAGAAAAAAGATGCAAATGAAGAATGGATTATTTCAAAATAGTTATCAGAATATTCTGAATGCAGTAGTCGGTTTTCGTGGGCTGAACAGTTTTACAGAATCTTCAAAAATAATTATTTTTTATTTTAATTAGTATAATCGATATTTCACTTGTGTTAGAGTATTTGTCCGGCTATGAGAGAAATATCCTGAGTACTGTGATATTTTGTATTATGACAAGAAACAAATATAAATCTGTACTTATAAGGGATCTTTAGGAAATTTTGGTTTCGTTTCGTTGTTGGAATTGTAAATATATTTCAATTACTTTAGGAATTACTTCGAATCTCTTCACACATTGATCCTTTTTTAAGTGAAACGAAATTTTAAACCTACATTGTTTCTGTTCCCTTAACGAAACATAAAGAATCAGATATTTTGGTTTGAGAATCTGAAACGAAAATATTGTTTTCTTAATCTGCATCAAATCTAAAATGTGTCTTGGTTTCTTGGCAGGGAAAAAACATGGTACCAAACTGCGCAAAATAAAAATGATTCAAATAATTTATTTTCTCAATTTACTATACCAGGCTCTCAGAAATTTCAGCAGCTACTCAAAAATGTTGTCTTTTTTTAATTGTAAATCTCGAAATAAAATGCAAGTAAAATGTTTCATAAATTGAATAAGAATCAAAATTATTTTGTGGTTTTAAAATTAACTGTGTTCTGTGAATTTGTGTCAGAATCGACTTGATTCAGTTTTTGAGGAAAATTGAAAACCGGTCGAACGGCAACGCATTTGAATGCACCGCTTTTGAATGCATTTTATTACTTATTTGTACATGTTTTTTGGTACCGTCGATTCGGTATCGATGTTCTACTGCAAGATTTCTCATTAGATTTTGTTTACAAAATTTGGGACAAATTCTCCGTTCGATATTTGTGTCATTTGTAAAAACTGCAAAACGCTCTTGAGATAAGCTGACAAAATTTAGCACTGTAAGTAAATTAAATGACAGATTGCGCCTAAATTACGCTTCAGTTCAGAAACGCTTTTGAGATAAACTGATAAAATCGAGCACTGTAAGTAAACTAAATGACAGATTGCGTCCAAACTTCGCTTTAGTTTAGACTATAGCTGTGCCAACTGAGAGACAGTAAATATTTTTTGACATCCTTAGGCATGCTTAAGGGAATGATAAATTTTCCGCAGTTTTCTTTGGCATTTATGGGGTCTTAGATTAGCATTTATAGATAACGCCAGCTGTAAGTGCTAATCGATTCTGCCATAATCTAAACGTCATGAGCCAATCTAAGACATATGGTACCGTATGGTATGGCACGGTAGACATACCGTCTCGGCACAATAATAATTTTATTTTGAAAATAGTTACTACAAAAGCAATGATAAAATGAGTGTTTCCCTTGTTTTATGTTCATGAGTATAATAAAGGAATAAATTTCCAAAAGAAAAAAGTTTCTTCTTCTATTGACTATAATATATTTAGAAATTTTTAAATAATTTTGGAATCTCCTAACAAATTGTATATAGTTACAGTAACAAAACAGTCTGGAGAAATTCTGTAAATAACTTATAATGTGGTATCAATAACACTTTGAGTGCTATAAATAATTGGTTAAACGAAAATAACCTTTATATTACTTATAGCAAGACTAAAGATATTCCTTTTGCCTCCTCGTTCCAATCTTTTCAGAATTTTGAATTTTTAGATGAAATGAAGTGCCTCGGCATAACACTTGATAAATGACTTAATTTTCGTGCTCATATTGATTCTATATTTCCAAAGATACTTCTAACTCTGCGAAAGTGGTGCAATATGAATATATGAATCCAATTCATGTTAAAGAGAGGTTAGATCATGCCTTGCTGATCTTCTTCTTAGGTGGCGACTGGAATAAACATCCTTATCTATTATACGTCGCCCGTAAAAAATAATTAAAATCGATTCGATCTTATGCGCTTCTCCTCCAATTAGTCACACCAAGTGTATTTCAAAAACCTAGTCCATCCAACGGAGTTTTGGTCACCCTCATCTGCGCCATCCATCGAGTTCGTTATCGAAAACTTTCCGTGCTGCAGCATTTGGGTCCATCCGCACAGCATGACTCAGCCAACGCAATCACTGTATATTAATGCGTTTGACCACATCGATGTCGGCATGTAGCTCATACAGCTCGTTGTTCATGTGACGCCGATACTCTCCGTCAACGATAATGGGTCCATATATTTTCCGGAGTATTTTCCTCTCGAAAACTGCCACCACTGATTCGTATGCTTGCGTCATAACCCAGGATTCTGCGCCATATATCCAGATAGGTAGAACCAACGTGTGGTAGAGTTTGTTGAGAGGGGGGCTTTATCATTGAATCGCTTGCTTAGCCCTTAGTAACATCTGTTAGCAAGTAATACTCTCCTCTTTATCTCCATGCTGACGTAATTCATTTTGTTTACAGCAGATCCGAAGTAGATGAATTCTTCAACCACTTCAAAATTATAGTTGTCAACGTTCACACAGCATACCAAACGATCCTTGTTTACCACCAGACCCATTTTTGCTGCTTCGTCCTCATTGCTTGAGCAGCCTGTAGCGAGTGACATATGGCTTTTATTGAAGTCGGTACCAGTCGTGTTAATTGCAGTTTTCCCCATAGTCATCTTCAACAGTATGTTGAAGAGGTCGCATCATAGACTGTCGCAAGCCTTGCTGATGTCTCAAATTAATTATGGTATTGAAATTTTTTTCGGGAACAAATCTTGATTGCCTTAGGAAAATTGAGAGGATAGTTAGTTATGTGTATAGTTTTTTACGTGTTCCCTTTAAGAATTCTGTTAAATTTCGAATCACTAAATTATTTTATAAAGTGGTAATATCTGATTCATCGCCTTTACTACGAAGTATATTAAGGTTCGTTACATCAGCTAGAAATCCACAACTTGTAATTCCTTTTATATCAGGCTTTTCTGCATTCTTAAAATCATTTACGGTGCGCGTTTTCAAGTTTTCCAACACAAATACAGGGTGGCGCAATAGAACGTGCATATTTAAAAAATAAATACAAAAGGTATGGTTAAAATAAATCTAAGGCATTGTAGAGTAATAAATGGAGTTTATTTTTTAAAAATAATATCATCTAAATGGTGACCCTCTCTACGACGGCACTCCTCTAACCGCAAAAGAAAATTATTGAAAACTTTCTTCAGTAATACTGGTGAAATGGCTGCTATTTCACCACGGATATTCTCCTTGAGCTGAACGATGTTTTTTGGATTATTGCTGTAGACTTTGTGTTTGAGGTATCCCCACAAAAAAAAGTCAAGAGGCGTCAAGTCTGGACTACGTGGAGGCCATGGGATATCACCTCTTTTCGAAATCAGTCTGCCAGGGAACATCTGCTTCACCACCGCCATGGAGTCATTTGATGTTTGACAGGTAGCTCCATCTTGTTGGAATCAAGTTCTGGAATTTACTATTCTTGAACTTTCAATTCCTGAAGCCAAAAATCCGTTCAACATCTCAACATAGCGTTCCGTATTAACCGTGACGTTTTGGCCCCGCGCATTTTCGAAGAAAAAAGGACCAATTGTTCCTCTGCCAGAGATTTCTGCCCATACTGTCATTTTAGGACTATGCAATGGTTTCTGGTGTTAGATTTTGGGATTTTCACTGTTCCAGTAACGACAATTTTGACGGTTTACGAACTCATTCATAAGGAAATGAGCCTTGTCAGAGAAAAGGATGTTGTCAAAATTGGAAAATCGATTAAGCATTTCATTAGCAAATGCGAGCCTTGCTATGAAGTCAGATTCTTTCAATTCTTGTGTTAATTGCAGCTTTTATGGATGCAGTTTAAGATCCAATGTAAAAATTCGTTGCAAACTTGGTCGCGATAATTGTAAGACAGACGATCTCTTGCGAGTCGACATTTGTGAACTTCCTCGTACTGACTCCATAACTCTCTCAACATGGTCTTCGGTCCTAGATGTTCTTGGGCGACCATTTGCATGTGGTTTAAATGTTGAACCGGTCTCTTCAAAACGCTTTACCCATATTTTAATTAAATTAGCATTCGGAGCTTCACTAATTCGCCGTAGTCCATATTCAGCACAATATAGTCGTTGTAGTTATATAATTGGCCTTTTTGGCTTTCCTGCATCACGACGTATGAATAAATGAAATTAGTTGAAGACACTATTGTGATACCCCATTGTTATCATTATTTTTAAAGAGATAGACCGACATGCTTCATTAAAATTTTAAGGTGATTTTAGCAAGTTTGTCTTATAAGTCTTGTCTTGTCAACATGTATACACGTTTTTTTTTCTAAAAAAACGTGTTTAAGTTTAAGGCAATAATAATGTTTTCAGAAAAGGAAATTTCGTAATGATATATTAAAGCCATCGTACTTTTAAAGAGCTTCAAATTCTGTTGTAGTACAATTTTTTCTTCATTCTTGAGGAAAGTTCTATCCTTATTTCATTGGGAATGTGCACCTCATAAATCTGGTATGAGACTTTTACTACACCTACATGATATAAGTTCAGAATATTTTATTTACATTCAAGCATTTTCTAAATTGTGTTAATTTTGTGGCCTTCCACTTTGCTATGACCTCAACCAGGCAAGTTATGATCATTAACATTTCACAAGTTGAAAGCACTTCAGCTTCTGCTTCACATAATATGACAAAGCCACACATCCTCAATATAAATGATAGTTGTTTGTTTGCAAACCAACATTCAAACATTTGCAAATTACCAAAACTAACTAACAACTAATTTACACTTGAAGTTTTCGTTTTTTTGTGTTTTTAGATTTAGTGGTGGTAGTAAATTTTTGGTGGTTTCTGGTTCGACAATAGCAACAAATGTGCTATTTAGGTAATATATCATCGTAGGTCATTACGAGGGGAAATGTTCACATTTGAGAAGCGGAGTCATAGTAGTAGTGAAGGCACTGATACGAGTAAGAATATTCTCTCACCCAATTCAAAAACAAACAGTTTGTTTACATGTAAAGGCAAACACACACACACACACATGCGTTCATCATTTACCACTCAGTTGCTTGTTGAATAATTTGACTCTCGCTATATGAAAAGGATGTCCCAACAAGAACGCAAGATTTACATTTTAAATAAAACACAGATATTTGAAAAAAAAAAATCGTGAAACTTTATTATATCGTAAAGTAGACAGAATGAGGTTATGTATGGAACAACACATCGGGCAGATGGCCGTCGCGGCTTTGCTGGCACACACGCGATCTTTTAATGAAATTTTCAATGACCTTTTTGCATAAATGATGCGGTATTTCATTAATTCAGCATCTAATTTCCTCTTTCAATACGTGTCTCGTCGTCGGCTTATGCGCGTAAGCCATCGACTTCAAAAAACCCCAAAGGAAAAAGTCCAATGGTGTTAAATCGCACGATCTAGGCGGTCAATTCTGGTCTCCAAAACGCGTTAGCTGGCTTTAGATCCCGAGTTTATTGAAATTTGTATGCATGAAGATGCAAATCTTTCGTCAAAATTCGCTGCATAGTGCATTTGGAGACACCAATTTTTTTTTTTTTTTTTTTATTTATTTAGTTTATTATCTATATATATAAAAGAATAACGTTACTGACTGACTGACTCAACATCGCCTAGCCCTAACCACTGGAGCTAGAAACTTGCAACTTGGCATGGAGGTCCATCCTCTAGCATAGACGCCCGCTAAGACGGGATTTTTGGAAAATCCTACGGGGAGGGGCAAAAAGGGGGAAAATCTCCCCCTTCAAAACGGCTTAAGCTAGAACCTTGAAATTTGGCATTTTGGTTCCTTTTATGACGTAGGCACGCGATAAGAAGCGAGTTTTGGAAATTCCTATGGGGAGGGGCAAAAAGGGGGAAAATCTCCCCCTTCCAAACGGCTTAAGCTAGAACCTTGAAATTTGGCACGTTGGTTCCTTTTATGACGTAGATGTTCGCTCAGACGGGATTTTCGGAAATTCCGATGGGGAGGGGCAAAAAGGGAAAAAGTCTACCCCTTGGCGGCTACCGCAAACTACTCATCCGATTTCAAAAATTCTTTCGCCAGTTGAATGCTACGTTATCATTGAGTGCTCCTGGTATGGTACTATTTGCAGTTTAGCCCAGAAACTTGCTAAATTAGCGAGTAAACGGGGGAAAGTTTCTCCTTGGCGTCCTGGCCTGACCGCTTATTATTGTTTGTTTATAGTTGTTTACTTTTATATTGTATACCAGGAGGTACTTCGCTGAAAAATTACGTGCTTTACAATTAATGTCTCCTGCTGCTATAATAGCTTTACCGCGA
>JAHXMU010026606.1:24768-53855 GCA_019455685.1 Philornis downsi
GCTTTACAATTAATGTCTCCTGCTGCTATAATAGCTTTACCGCGAATGAGATAGCAACATATGAAACTCGCCGATATGTAAGCAGTTCAGAAGCCGTCTGGAGAATATTATCTTTCCCGATACATGAAAGATATCCTGCAAAACTACCGATAACGAAGTATCGGGCTTTTCAGCTAGTATCATACAAATTCATACAAATTAAGCCTCATCGCCGCATGGCATTATAGAGGCTAGTTGGTGGTTTGCGGAGCTCGGTGACGAATTGAGGTGGATGGAGCTTAAGCGACATCATCACGTACAGCTGTGATATTTTCGGTTGATCGACCTGGTCGAAGGGGCGTTGTTGTCTTTATATCACTAACATACCCAGTTTTGGCAAATTTATCCATTAATCTCTTTACAGTTGACTGTTTTGGAGCATTATTGTGACCCCAAACTGATCTAAATTTCCGAACTGTAGCCGCAAAACTTTCACCATTTTTAATAACCTCGTTTCTTCTACTAGCAACCAATAACAATTGTTCAAATGTCGAACAATGACACTTCGAATGGCACCAAATTAAAATCTTGCGTTCTTGTTGGGACACCCTTTATGTGAGAAAGAAACTGATCGGTCTCAACATTTCAGTGTGAGTGAGTGTCTTTTCGTGATTTAGTGATTTAAATGCGTGCTTATGAAATAGTTTCCGGTGGTTTTTGAGAGAGTATCGATTGGAAAACTCATGTGTAAATGCTAGTAATTAAGGGCTGTATTTGTTCATGTCTGGTATTTTTTCCGTACGGTGTTGCTTAAGCAAACACGGAAATAACTTCTTGGTTGTTCTTATCGTATACGCCAGAAAAATTTGGTATTGAAAAAAACAAAACAAAACTTAAAATGTGAATTTTGTTTTGAATACTATGAGGCTTGCATTTGTTAACGTATCAGATTTCAGTTTTATAGATTTCCACAGTCTTGTCTTAAAGTCTGTACTCTTTCTGCTGCAGGGGAACCAATCCCGTGAAGTGTAGTGTATAAATCACAATTTAGTAGCAGCTTAGCTGCGCAGCACCCACCGGTAAGTAAGTTCGAACAGTTGCGTGGGGATTAGGAGGCCGCGGCACAGATTTCCCGCCTGATTTATTTGGTGTTGGACCCCTAGTGGTAACATCATGCGGATTGTTGGTTGAAACCGAAATCGCTGATAGAGTTTTTATGCACGACTGCATTGCTATAGACTCATAAAGAGGCAAAGGTGGTAAGATAGGGATCCGCCAATGGAGATTATGTTCCTTACTAGCATAGTAAATTTGGTATCATCTGGTTGGAGGAAAGAGCAGACATCTGCAATATCTTGCCGCCAAGATTGTCTTCTCCTATTCCTAGATAGTCCAAATAAATTTGGTTATCCCAGAGGGGCACTGATAATCACATTATAATATGCCCAGTGTGATTAGCACACGGTCAGTAAGGCCTTCACGACGAGACTCACGTTAAACACCTGTGGGCTCTGTGGGATTATGATAGACAACTTTAGCAACTAAAGCTTAGTGTGAATTTTGTTTTGTTGTAAATTTTATAAAAAAAAAGAAATACAGAAGAATTTTTAGGAGAAAAACAATATGTGAATGAAGTGTGAATTTTTTTTATTGTAAATATTTAAAAACGAAAGAAATACAGAAGAATTTGTAACAGAAAAACAATGTTTTTTTGATAGTAGTTTCCATATAATAAACAATTTTTATGGCTAAACATTAATCTCGATGAGACAACGTCTCTCATATTAACTGATCGGGTTATTCCTGAAATGACAGAGCAGTATAATTTTCAGTTTATAACACATTATTGTGCTTACGGAATGCATTTGCTAAACGGAAGTTCCAGAATCTTTTGATTTTATTAAAGCCTGAAACGGCACAACAATTTAGCGCTTCTCAGCAAAAAAATAACACTGAAAAATCATGGTAATTTATCTAACTTACGATCTAGAAAGTCTTGAAATTGAGAGCAAAATTAACAAATTTAAATCGTTCAGCAAAAAAGAAAAAAAAAAGAAAACATATTTGAAAAAAATTGGAAGTACTTGCTGGGGAATTCGTAATTGTTTCCAAAAATATTTGATTTTAGAATCATTTAAGAGGTGGCATTTCTTTTCTAACTATACAGAGGCATTGTTTCGAAGAACTCCTAAAGGTGTCGAATTGGTATTGCTTATATGGAACTTTTCAAAAATTCCCATCCAAATGTATCCAATTTATCTAATTTTTGTTATAAAACAACAGTTTCAAAGTATAAAACAATAGTATTCTTTTATGATAATACAATACTAAATTCAGTACAACTGATGCAAATTTGAATCATTTTTGAATCCCAAAAAAATGTTTGTAATATTCTTTACTGGATTCTTCTTTTTATCTGAGTGTGCTTGTCTTATTAACAGTGCTGTTGTTATAATGCTTATACTTATTATACTGTTGTCATACAGGGTGGCGCAATAGAACGTGCATATTTAAAAAATAGATTAAAAAATAAATACAAAAGGTATGGTTAAAATAAATCTAAGGCATTGTAGAGTAATAAATGGATTTTATTTTTTAAAAATAACATCATCTAAATGGTGACCCTCTCTACGACGGCACTCCTCTAACCGCAAACGAAAATTATTGAAAACTTTCTTCAGTAATACTGGTGTAATGGCTGCCATTTCGCCACGGATATTCTCCTTGGGCTGAACGATGTTTCTTGGATCATTACTGTAGACTTTGTGTTTGAGGTATCCCCACAAAAAAAGTCAAGAGGCGTCAAGTCTAGACTACGTGGGAGCCATGAGATATCACCTCTTTTCGAAATCAGTCTGCCAGGGAATATCTGCTTCACCACCGCCATGGAGTCATTTGATGTGTGACAGGTAGCTCCATCTTGTTGGAACCAAGTTCTGGAATTCACTATTCTTGAACTTTCAATTTCTTGAGCCAAAAATCCGTCCAACATCTCAACATAGCGTTCCGTATTAACCGTGACGTTTTGGCCCCGCGCATTTTCGAAGAAAAAAAGACCAATTATTCCTCTGCCTGATATTGCTGCCCATACTGTCACTTTAGGACTATGCAATGATTTCTGGTGTTTGATTTTGGGATTTTCACTGTTCCAGTAACGACAATTTTGACGGTTTACGAACCCATTCATAAGGAAATGAGCCTCGTCAGAGAAAAGGATATTGTCGATTAAGCATTTCATTAGCAAATGCGAGCCTTGCTATGAAGTCAGACTCTTTCAATTCTTGTGTTAATTGCAGCTTATATGGATGCGCCACCCTGTACTTTTGTAGTTCAGTTCTTACGAAGTAGAGTAGATGTTGTTCTTTAATGAGCGTGTGATAAATTTGGATACAATTCATTAGAAAATATTTGAAAAGTTTAATATTAATATCATTATTATGATGTCCATGAAAATTCTTTAAAATAATTTTTAAAATTATTAAAAAATATGCGCATCTAAGGAGTCAATTTAGAACTAAACGTTTCAGGAAACAACGGAAAAAGAATATCTTTCTTATTGTTAAGTTTCATTCTGATTCTTCAGTATCATCATAATGGCGTCCGTGATAGTTTTTCTTTCAAATAATATTTAATTTATATTCGCGTCTGAGGAATTATTTTAGAACCAAACATTTTTGGAAATAATGAAAAAGGAATTTCTTCCTTTTTGTCAAGTTTCTTAGCTATTGTGAAAGATAGCGTGGTAACAAAAATAGAACTTGGAAATTCAATACTTTGTGGAATCTAACTTTTCGATACTTGCACTAAAGCTATTTTGCATGAAATTTGGGTAGGACAACTTTTATGATGAAACCCTGAGACTTATGATGAAAACCCTGAGATTTTATTATCAAAGCCGTCTTTGTAAAAATATCTACGAAATCTATTTGTTTTTTTTTATGGAATTTAGGTTGCAATGTTTTAGTTTAATTTCGTTATAAAATAATACAAATGACTTGACGACGATCAGAAGATCCTGACTTTTATTAAAGCACGATTTTTGGAGCAACCAATTTTTGGAAAGGCATCTCGTAGTGATGATTTGGGTTTTGAAAATAGAGAAAAAACAGCCGATATCATATCAATTGAACATAGTGATTGTTCGTTCACCTTTTGCCAAGAATTCCAAGTGCACGAAATTTCGATAATCAAAGAAAGCTGTCAACATTATTTTGACGTTGGTATTTTTGTTTTTGGTTTCGTTTAGAAGCGCACTAAAAAGTCTGGTTGATTGACTTAAATGTCATATTCGCAAACTCATCGATACATTTTTGTGCATTAAGTAGAATTTACATTTGAAATTGACTCGTGCTAGCTGAGGACAGCTACCATTGCACAGTTAAGTCACTAAAGAAAATTCTTTGCCAACCTATTGTCTAGAATTATGTGAATTAAGCTGTGCGACGCAAAAGTTTCAGCGACTAAGTTAAATGACAATTTTTAGTTACCATTTCCTTTGCTTTATTGATGGTATTTCAATTGTAGACGTTGATGACCATCAAAAATGAAACAAATCTTCCGTCACATCTCGACCACACTGTACAGCTTATTTGCTTATGGTGTTGGTAAATATGATTCACCGTAAGCCTTTTTTTTTAGCGATTTCAGTGACTCAGGATACGAAATTTACTTTGGAATACAAAATGTTATCCTATGTAAAAACAGCAAAACGCATTTGCGAAGAATTCACAAAATTTAATACTGTAAATAAGCTAAATGACAGGGCGCGTTCCAACAATGCGTTGGCATTGATGATGATTGCATCAACTTAGCGCCAGAAGGATTTTCGACCACCACTTTAACCGGCCTTTTTATAACCAGCTTGGTTTATTTTTGTTAGGAATAAAAGTGACGTTTGTTTAATTATATTAGTTTATCTTAAATAATTATTGAGAAAATTTACACATATTTAAAGAACGAAAGTTTATTTTCGAGATATTTTCAATCGCGTAGATATCATTAATAGGTTTCAACTGCCACAGCCGTATGCGCAATGTGGATATTCTAATATTCGTATTACTCATACGTTGCATGAGAGCAGCTCGTTGAAATATAGAATGGCACTTAAGTAATGTTAAGACTTCATCAGTGAACAAATTTTTTTGTTTGTTTTTTTTTTGCCTCTTTACAGAATTAACTAAATAATACATGGAAAATTTATGATGGAAAGGTTCAGCACAGAACAAAGAACCAAAATTGTTAACTTTTACTTTAAAAGTTAGCATTCAATCATTCAGACACAAAGATGTAGTTATGATTCCAAAACCTGAAAAAGAATTGTCATAAATTACATTATATCGACCTATAAATTTATTGTCGATTTTATCTAAGCTGTTTGAAAAGGTCTTTCTCCAAATTTTGTGCCTCACATTGAAGCAAACCATGTATAGGGCGGCCCATAAGTAACGTTAAAATTTGATTTTTATTTGATTTTTTGTTTAAGTCTTTTTTTCGTCTCTTTATAGAATAAACTAAATAATACTTAGGAAACTTATGATGGAAAGGCTTAGCACAGAACAAAGAACCAAAGTTGTTCAATTTTACTTTGAAATTCATCATTCGATTCATTCAGATCATATCGAAATTTCTTTCATGTTCGAAATGCTCCTAGCGCTCCAACAATTTACCGATTGGTTTAGCGTTTTGGGCAACAAGAGGCTGTCTGTGATCTTCCGCATATTGGAAGACCTCATGCAGTTCGAAATGAAGTGACCATTGCTCTAATGCAGGCAAGTATTGAGGAAAACCCCGAAACTTCCACCAAGCGACTTCTCAGCAGTTAGAGATGTCTAGGGGGTCTTTGCAAAGAATTTTATATATGTTACATATTTTTCCATATAAGATGCAATTGTTTCACGAGTTAAAACCAAATGATGGATAAGAACGCGTTCAATATAGTCGCCATTAACGTTACTTTTGTGTCACCCTTTGGAAAGATGCAGCCATTTTGAACAAGCAATAATAAGAGAAACAAACTGTGATTAACTAGACTTATAGAATACCTATCTAGACTTATAGGTATTCTATAAATTTTTAATTAAGCTTTTAATTAAGCTTCTGTAAAACAGAACGACTCTCTTCCTTTCTACGGACTGATTAATTATTGATTTTCCTGAATATTATTTAATTTGCAAATACTTTATTAAAATCTTTTGGTTCTAACCTTATTCTTTGTAATTAAAAGGTTAAAAGTTTCCATAACAACAACACGCTTAAATCGTTAACAACATTTGAAATCTACGACTATTCGTTTAATCTCAATTAACATACAAACCATTCTCTGAACATGAAAGACCTCCACTTCCCACCACTTTACCTACTTATTTACGCTGTGCAAGGATTCATTCATTGTTTCGTTTCACCAACAACTCGATCTTGGTTGCCACAGCATATTGCATACACATTTTGTACAGTGTAAAACTCACACAAATTTTGAATTGCACTTGCATTCATTTGAAGTGTTAAAGAAAAATATTTTTAGCATAAAGAACATTTCATTGCAGAGCAAAAAAAAAAAAAAAAAAAAGCCCATGAACACCAGATCTGCTAGTCAGAAGAAAACCAAAAATTTGAAAATGCAAAAGAAAATCCGCAGATTATTATTTATTTATTTTCTTTTTTTTTCTTTTTTTTTGTTTCGGTTTGGTTTGGTTAAATTCTGAGCTTTTTCTGATGTTTGTAATCATTTAACAGAATGCTTTTGTTTATTCGTGTTGGTTTCAACACATTTTTGTAATTCTTGTTGCGTCCCGCTGTGGAAACGGATAGGAGGGGTTGGCAAGTTTATACGCTTTTTGTTAAACTTTTATAAACTTTTAGCATAACAATTGTAAAACTTAAATTGCTTAATTATTTACTCTCAGTTCGTGTTTTTTTTATTTTGTGATGGAATCAAAAATAGTGAAATTTGTTTGTTGGAAAGACAGAAATTGCAAACAGTCAATCAAAATGAATTTTAGTGTTGTATTGGTACTGAGTTTTATTCTTTTTTGAACAAACTAATCTTGTGATGTTACGAGGGCGGTCCCAAAGTTAGCTAACCTAACAAAGAAGACACAAAAAAAGTTGGGAAAAGTTGTTATTATTTCTCAACACAATCTCCTTCAACTCGATACACTTTTTCTAAAAATATATAACAGCTTCTACTCCCTGTTAGACAGTAAGAATTTGCAAACTTCTT
The DNA here is from genome assembly GCA_019455685.1 of Philornis downsi. Classification (NCBI taxonomy): domain Eukaryota; kingdom Metazoa; phylum Arthropoda; class Insecta; order Diptera; family Muscidae; genus Philornis; species Philornis downsi. The sequence goes on from JAHXMU010026606.1 coordinate 31,967, forward strand.
AAAATAGACATCAACCTCAGACTGCATCTCTACATTGTTGGCAAATCTTTTCTTTCAAGCTTTTCTTTTCAAGTTTGGACATAGAGAATAGTTCGAGGGAGCTAAATCTGGCCAATTAGATGCGTGAAAAAGCAATTCAAAATTTAGTTCATTGATTTTGGCTATAGCAATATTGGATGTCTTGACGAAGTAACACTTTCTTTTTCGCCAAATGCTGCGTCTTTTCCATACATTGGTCACCTAAACAGAAGGCTCGAAAGCACAGAGCAGAAATGAAACTAGCTATGAGGGCAGTTGCAAAACTAACCAACCTAACAAAGAAGACGCAAAAAGTTGAGAACAATTTTCTTTATTTTTCACCCTGATCTCTTTTAAGCTCGATACACTTTTCAACATTCAATAGCTTCTATACCCCGTTTATAGTATGGATTGCCAAACTTCTCAAAACCGCAGACTTCATTTCTTCATTGTTGGCAAATCTTTTACCACAGATTCATTTTTGTCAAGTTTCGAAATAGAAAATAGGTCGAGGGAGCTAAATCTGGCCAACAAGGTGCACAATGAAGCAATTCGAACTTTAGTTCATTAATTTTGGCCATTGCAATAGTAGATATGAGAACTGGAGCATTGTCTTGATGAAACAACACTATCTTTTACGCCAAATGCGGCCTTTTTTCATAATTTCATCACTTAAACGCTGCAATATATTAGCATAACTTTCGCCGTTGTTGGTTTTTCCTTTCTGAAGATGATCAATAAACGTAATTCCATGAAAAAAAACAGACGTCATGACCCTGCCTGCATATGGAACCGTCTGCGTCTTCTTTGGACACGATTCTTCCATTACAGTCCACTGACCCTGCCTGCATATGGAACCGTCTGCGTCTTCTTTGGACACGATTCTTCCATTACAGTCCACTGACCCTGCCTGCAGATGGAAGCGTCTGCGTCTTCTTTGGACACGATTCTTCCATTACAGTCCACTGATTTCACTGTTCTTTCGTCTCAGTTGTGAAGTCATGTCTCATCTGTGGTTATAACTGGACCCAAAATTTAGGTTTTATTGCGGTGAAACATCACCAAACACTCTACTGGAACCTCTTCATGACTGTGCTGTGAAATATCGCCAATCACTCTACTGGAACATCTTCGCGACGCTGTTTTTTTTTTCTATTAAAGTCAAGCGCGGCACTCATCTTGTGCTCAAGTTTCTCATATCCAAATCTTTATTCGTTTTTTGGAATGCCTGTCATTTCAGCTAGCTCATGGACCCTCAGCCGACAATCATCCAATACCATTTTTGTGGGTTTTCTTAACCGTGTCTGGCGAGAATACCTTAATTGGTCGACCACTACGGTGTTTGCCTTGGTTCCTCGTATGGTCTCGTTTTAACTCTGCTACCCAATATTTTAGTAATAAACGAAGCAGCAGAGTACAATCTAACTCGGCTTTAATATTGGTTGGACTGAGAATTTTCAACTGGAAATATTGAATTACATGTTGGTGACCAATTGTTTCCATGTTTAAAAATTCACCGAGATTTTCTACTTTTGATGGTTCAAATAAAAATTCTAAACAACGTGATGCCGTGATGTTTTATAAGTTTGTCACTTTCCACCGAATTAGTTTTTTTTTTCAAACTGCTGACACCATCTATATGTAAAGTCGACTAGTTTTGGGACCGCCTTCGCAGCATGTAAAGAGATGTAGAAGAGGGAAGGAAAAATCGACATAAGCTGACAGTGCTATCACCTCAGCCTCCTCAGCAGTATTCCTTCTCATGATTAGATTAATTTTCAAGTGTTTTCCTACCTCTTCTAAAAACCGTTTCTTGGACTTTCCAGTATAGGGAACATGTTGTAATCGTGCTATGCCAAGTGTAAGTAGCATTAAGTTTTGTTTCAAGGAATGATTTCTGTTCACGTTAGCCTATATTTATGATCATCTATTTCCCGAATTTTTGAAATAATAAAAAATTTGTAGCGAAAAAAGAGAGGAAAAGAAATAATAAAACAATATGATAAAGATATTTGATAAGAATACTACTGTGTCCACTGTCCTTTTTCTTTTACTTTTGATCTATGCTTTGTTCTATATGACAAAAAAACGATTTCATGAATTCCAATTTGTCGGAAAGTAATATTTACAAGTGACGTGAAGGGTTAAAAGAAGACCTACAAAACAAAGAGCGTCCCAAGCGATCATCAATGCCTGTAGAATAAATCCATGTTTTAAAAAAATCCCGCCTAAATAGATTAGAAGTACATGATTGCGGTCTGTCATTTAGTGTATTTACAACATTTCATCTCAAGTGTTTTGCGATTTTTGCAATGCAAAGAATAGCGAACAAAAAATTGAAGAAAAAAATTGAAAAAAAAAAAAAATGTATTGCAAATTGAACTTCGTTGTGACGAACTATTGAAAATACTGCAGAAGGCTTATTACGAATAGACTTCCTGAAAAACAAGGGCATATAAATGGTGCAGTGCTTTCAGATCAGTATGGTTGGTGTGAAGGATTTGCCTCACTTTATTCAGCCAACAAACGTTTTCAACTAAAGTTACCATTGGTATGGTGAAAGAAATGGTGACTGAAAGGCATCATTTAAGTTTCAGAGATAGACAGTGAACTGTTTGTGTCTCGCGAATAAATTTACCTATATATATGTATCTTTTTGCGCAATTTTTGGGTTTGAAATGCACCACGTCTTGACAAGTTACGAAAGATGTGAATTTTATTCGAAAACTCCATCGCTGTAGATATGATGGAGTGAGTCACTTTCGAACCCCAAATACAAAGTGGCGCAATAGAACGTGCATGTTTAAAAAATAGATTAAAAAATAAATACAAAATGTGTGGTTAAAATAAATCTAAGACATTGTAGAGTAATAAATGGAGTTTATTTTTTAAAAATAACATAATCTAAATGGTGACCCTCTCTGCGACGGCACTTCTCTAACCGCAAACGAAAACTATTGAAAACTTTCTTCAGTAATACTGGTGTAATGGCTGCCATTTCACCACGGATATTCTCCTTGAGCTGAACGATGTTTTTTGGATTATTGCTGTAGACTTTGTGTTTGAGGTATCCCCACAAAAAAAAAGTCAAGAGGCGTCAAGTCTGGACTACGTGGGGGCCATGGGATATCACCACTTTTCGAGATCAGTCTGCCAGGGAACATCTGCTTCACCACCGCCATGGAGTCATTTGATGTGTGACAGGTAGCTCCATCTTGTTGGAACCAAGTTCTGGAATTCACTATTCTTGAACTTTCAATTTCTGGAGCCAAAAATCCGTCCAACATCTCAACATAGTGTTCCGTATTAACCGTGACGTTTTGGCCCCGCGCATTTTCGAAGAAAAAATGACCAATTATTCCTCTGCCAGAGATTGCTGCCCATACTGTCACTTTAGGACTATGCAATGGTTTCTGGTGTTTGATTTTGGGATTTTCACTGTTCCAGTAACGACAATTTTGACGGTTTACGAACCCATTCATAAGGAAATGAGCCTCGTCAGAGAAAAGGATATTGTCGATTAAGCATTTCATTAGCAAATGCGAGCCTTGCTATGAAGTCAGACTCTTTCAATTCTTGTGTTAATTGCAGCTTATATGGATGCAGTTTAACATCCAATGTTAAAATTCGTTGCAAACTTCGTCGCGATAATTGTAAGGCAGACGATCTTTCGCGAGTCGACATTTGTGGATTTCCTCATACTGACTCCTTAACTCTCTCAACATTGTCTTCGGTCCTAGATGTTCTTGGGCGACCATTTGCATGTGGTTTAAATGTTGAACCGGTCTCTTCAAAACGCTTTACCCATATTTTAATTAAATTAGCACTCGGAGCTTCACTAATTCGCCGTAGTCCATATTCAGCACAATATAGTCGCCTAGTAGCAATATATGAACGAGAGTTCTCGTAAAATGCGCGCACGCAAAATGCGCAACGCTTCCCGTCGAAGTGATTCATAGCGTATAAAACTCCATGAGCCCGCCAACCCAACGATGTAGGAGCCCCCCTGGCCGCGCCTTTTCTACCCCGCAAAAAAAAGATGATGCAATATGCACGTTCTATTTCGCCACCCTGTGTTTATAAAGAGCATTATGACTGATGATGAAGTATGGGTTCCTGAGTTTGGCACGCAAATCAGTCAATAAGTTTTGGTATGTCAATTTCACTGCATCAAAAACCATAAAAAGTCAATGTTGCTGTGTTGTGTTGTGTTGTGTATTCACAATTCTTGCCAGAGGTCAGATGGTATATAGGAGACATTCACCCGACGTTAGACGACATTGGAAATAGCAAAATCGTCAGAAAAAATAACAGTTTTTGAAACGAAATCTCATGGATTTTGAACCACAATGCACCATTACTCACATGATCATCGTTATGATTAAATTTCTGGCCTAAAGCTCAATAAATGTCATCGAACCATCACCGTAATTACCTGATATGGATCCAGCTGATTATATTTCTCTTCCTGAAACTCAGAGTACTTCTTTGGGACAGTCGTCGGAGGACTTAAAAGAGAATTCGATTTGCAAATTGAAGTCTTTGCCGCAAAATTCAACTGGTAAATATTTTGTTGATTGGATTATTCGTTATCATAAATGGACTTTTTTGAAAAGGACCTACTTTGAGAGTATCACAGGGTTATCCATTTTACGATTTGAGGAGTAAAGTTAAATAAAACACACATAAAGTTATGATTTCGAAGAAACCTTTATTTCATTATAATGTCTGGACTTTGCCATTACGAAATACAATGCTATTTAATTGACCGCCTCTGGACTAGTTGTAGTAGTGGATCCTTCTGAGGTCGTTTTTGACCACTTTTTTGCACATTTCGGGCGGTGCGTTTAAGGAATATGCGCGTAAACAAGGTCTTTGACGTAGTCCCAAAAAAAAGTCTAACGGCGTCAAATCGCATGATCTTGATGGTCAATTGACGTCACCAGAATATGAAGGTAAGCTTTCTGGAAACTTTTCATGCAATATAGCCAAAATTGGCCGTGTTGCACCACGTTTGAATCACCACTTTTGTAGTAAGATTTAATAATCTGTACGTGTTCTTCGTTTTTAAAAAATCATTGCATTAAATAAATAACACTTCAAATGACAGGTATTTAAAAGCTGACAGCTTTGCCAGACCGGCAGGTGGATAACGATATAAAATAAATTTTGAGTTTACAAAAAATATGTTGAGGTTTATTAACCAATACCCGGTATTTCTTTCACAGAATATGTACAATAAAAAAGTGATGCATTCATAGCGAAAATTTTAACTTTTAAAACTATATATCATCAATACGTTGCAACAAAAAGGACATAAAATATACTAAACAACTTGGAAGTTTATTATTATATTATTATTATTAGAACCGCACTGTAAAGACTATAATATCACGTTGCATCTCCGAAAAGCATTGCCTGAATACATTTTAGTGATGTGCCTATTTCGCAAAATAAGTATTTTGATCATTTTCTGTTCAACAGCTACCTAGTAAATGACGACATATCCAAGTATAAATGACATAAGACATCTTCTCTTAAGTGATAATCATTTATTATCTTGTCGTTTTTCTTTTATGAGTAGTTCTAATATTCCATCATTCTAATGCCTTTCGCCTTTTCTATTTCCCCTTTCATTAAAATACTTTGTTCTGGATTTGTTTTCGAATATTGAAAAAGATTTTAATTATAGTTTTGTTTTGTTTTTCAATGGCTTTGTTGATGTATTTTTAACAACAAAACAAAAGGTTTATAAACGCTTTTACGTTTATGGTCAGAGACCAAAACAATAAATCCAATTTTAAGTTTTGACGAAACAAATCATTGCACTTTTGCTGATGAAATGTTCTGCCAAATATCTGTATAATTCAAGCAAGCAATTGTGTTTCGCCGAAGAAAAAGGACAAAGAGGAAAAAATGAAATTTGTTGACAAACTGAAAAATTGAATAGACTGTTAAGGATAAAGCTGTGCTCTACATAAAATCTGCTGGCAGGTTATCATCTCATTTTCATATTTATGTACACAACGGAAGTGTCGCACAAAGCTTTTATGTAATCTTAAATTTGTTTTTTTTTTAATTTCACTGAAATTGATGCAAAGTATTCTTAATAGACCACTGTTAAATGCATGAAGAAACTGGTATTAATTTCTCCGTATGCAATTGCAACGCGATCACATTTAATTTTAAGAAAAAAAAAATATTTTCTCCATATTCTTAAAATATTTTTATAATTTACAAAGTGTTGCAACTGGAACAAAGACTAAATCGAAATTTTTAAAAAGGATCCTCTACCTGAATTTTTCCCAAAATTCTTATTATTTGCTCAATAAATAAAAGTAACATATTTGTCAGGCAAAAGTCAAATTTATATGTATTTTAGACTTGGTTATTAAATAACATTATTAAATAATAATAAAAAAATAAAAAATAAAATAAAATAAAAATTTCGTCCTGGCTGAAGTTTATGGCGCCTGTTCAAATTTGTGCCTTTTCAGTTGTTTTCAACTTCTTTTATTTCCAAAATTGTTTTTAACACACCTTTTCGTTTGTTGCCATAGAGCGAAATCTGTCAATATTTGCAGTTAAGTTATCAAATTTAACTGCTATGAGTTAGGCTGAAAATAAAATTTCTTAAAATTCCAGCATCCCCTCCATAAAAAAACGGTGCGCTTTATGAAAGGGCGATCACATAAAGCGCATTTTTTTCGTTTTTTTTTTTTTTGAAAAAAATATTTTGATGAAAAATGACAACCTTTTTATATTTCAAGCCGCCACGCCGTTTAGGGTTTTTATTTGAGCCATCAAAAGTAAACGATCTCAGGGAATTTGTAAACATGAACAAAATTGGTCACCGTTATGTAATTCAATATTTCCATTTCGAAGGTCTCAATATTAAAGTTGATCTCGATTCTACTCCATGGGAGTCAGCAACTTCGTTTACGACTGTAAAATACTGGGTTGCAGAGTTTAAACGGGGCCGTACAAGCTGCCAAGACGAACGCCGTAGTGATTAATCAATTGGGGTGTTCACGCTAGACACGGTTAAGAAAATCCACTATAATATATTTGATAGTAGGCTAAAGATGCGTGACCTAATAATAGGTATTTCAAAAAGTGCAATACATCGTATATTGACTGAAGATTCAAAGATGAGAAAGCTGTGCGCTAGATGGGTGCCGCGCTTGCTTTTAATAGAGCAAAAACAGTGTCGTTAAGATGTTTCAGTAGAATGTTTGGCAAAGTTTCACAGCAATAAAGCCGAATTTTCGATTCAATTTATAACCACGAATGAGACATGGGTCCATCACTTCACCAATTCACACTTGAGATAAAGAAGCAGTCAAAGCCGCAAAAAAGCGTCGTGAAGATGTTTCAGTTGTGTTCCACCGCAACAAAGCTGAATTTTTCCGTCGATTTATAGCCAAGGATGAGATATAGGCCTACCAGTAGACTGCAATGAGAGAATCGTGTCCAAAAAGGCTAAGACGTTTCCATCTGCAGACAAAGACATGGCGTCGGTTTATTCCGATGCGCAAGGGATTATTTTTTATTTATTATTTTCAGAAGAGAAAAATTGGAATCAACGGCAAATATTATGCTAATTAATTGCAGTGTTTAGGTGGTGAATTTATGGAAAAGAGGCCGCATTTGGCGACAAGGAAAGTGTTGTTTCCTCAAGGCAATGTTCCAGTTTACACATTTATTATTGCGATGACCAAAATGAATGAATTAAGGTTCGAATAGCTTCATCACGCACCTTAATCGAAAGATTTAGCTCTGTCGGACTATTTTCTATTTCCAGGGTTGAAAAAATGACTCGGTGTTAAAAGATTTGCCAACAGTGAAGTGGAATATATCACTTCGGGTCTGGCTTATATACTATCCAATATCAATAACATTATCGAACATAGATTACTGCCCGCGAGAGCAGCAACTAGCATCGGACTACCAATGCACGGTGGAGCAAATGCCAGTCGATGTGGCCGCATGATACAGCATAGGCTTCTGTGGCATCTCTAGAATGTTCGGGTTGGATTTGTTACTTCAATAACCACCGGAAGCTGTTGCTATCTATTGGGTTCTATAGGGTGGCTTATAAGCAGCGCTAAGATTTGATCAGTGAATACATTTTTTGTTTAGGTCTCTTTTTCGTCTCTTTACAGAATTAACTAAATAATACTTGGGAAATTTATGATGGAAAGGCTCAGCACAGAACAAAAAACCAAAGTTGTTCAATTTTACTTTGAAAATCAGCATTCGATTATTCAGATCATATCGAAATTTCTTTCATGTTCGAAATGCTCCTAGTGCGCAGCGTTCAGCGTGTTGGGCAACAAGCGGCTGTCTGCGATCTTCCCCATGCTGGAAACCACCGAAACTTCCACCAGGCGACGTTCTCAGCAGTTAGAAATGTCTAGGCGGTCTTTGCAAAAAATTTTACATATGCTACATCTTTTCCCATATAAAATGCAATTGGTTCACGAGTTAAAACCAAATGATGCATAGGAACGTATTCAATATAGTCGCCGTTAACGTTACTTCTGAGCCACCCTTTATAAAGGCTGACGTTTTCACATTCGTCGGGGGGTCTTTAATTTATTGTTCATCAAGCTAATGCTGACTTCAGTGTTCACGAGTTAAAACCAAATGAAGCACAATAACGCATTCAATATAGTCGTCGTTAACGTTACTTATGTGCCACACTTTATAAGGGCTAACGTTTCCAAATTCGTTGGGAGGTCTTTAGTTTATTGTTCATCGAGCTAATTCTGACTTCAGTGTTCACGAGTTAAAACCAAATGAAGCACAATAACGCATTCAATATAGTCGTCGTTAACGTTACTTATGTGCCACCCTTTATAAGGGCTAACGTTTCCAAATTCGTTGGGGGGTCTTTAGTTTATTGTTCATCGAGCTAATGCTGACTGACTTCAGTGTTCACGAGTTAAAACCACATGAAGCACAATAACGCATTCAATATAGTTGTCGTTAACGTTATTTATGTGCCACCCTTTATAAGGGCTAACGTTTCCAAATTCGTTGGGGGGTCTTTAGTTTATTTTTCATCGAGCTAGTATTGACTTCAGTGATTGTTGATTTCTCATGGGTTTTACCCATTTCCTCCAGCTTTTTAAGGAATCGTGGCACTTTCCCCACCTTTGAACGAACCTTGGGCCGTGTCGCCATATTTGACATGTGAGATTTTCCATTGGCTTCTTGTACATTTTTGATATTCTGTGGATCGGTGTCATATTCGGTATTCAAGCTTTCTGCTAAACTTTTTGTTGTTATTATAATCTTTGATTTCTCGCGGCGAAAAATAGCGGGCGGTATACCCGCTGCTGGTTGCTATCTGCTGATATGATATCTCTCTCCACATCACAATTTCGATATTGTGAATTTTTACGCAACTTCATGCTAAGGGAAGTCAGTCTTGATTGTATAGACAGTACTAGCGAGGGATTAAGCGATGATGAAAGTTGACCCACTGGAGGAGCAGGCAGGATGTTGTCATGTATCACTGAAATGTTAGTAGCGCTTTGCGACAACGAATTGGATTGAGTCGAAATGCCGGCTAAAAAAAGATGACTCCCGTTGGAATTGACGGCCTGCATACTCTCTGGGATTATTTTCTATTTCCAGAGTTGAAAAAATGGCTCGGTGGTAAAATAATTGCCAAAAATGAAGAGGTGGAGCCTGCGGTAGATAGCTGTTCTAAGGAGTTTGACAGTTCTTACTATAAACAAGTTACAAAAGCTATTGAATATCGGTGGAAAAAGTATATCGATTTAAAAGATTACGCTGAATAATGAAGCTTAACTCATTTGTATATTCTTTGTTAGGCCGGTTATTTTTGGAACCGCACTCTTATTTGTAGAATTGTCTACCTCATGTAATTTAAATTATTGAGCAAACTTCTTGACATCGTTTGAAGAAAGGACGAAACGTACTTTTGAAAAATGGCAATAAATAATACTTAAGACTATTTTCAATACATTTGTTAAATATTTAATGCAAGAAACTCACCAATTTTTTCCCTTTTTTGAATTTCGTTCAAAAAACTACTTCAGTAATGTGCGGAAACTGAAAATATGAAATCTTCAACAACTGGTAGCGAAATTCGGTGCGCTATAATTTTGTGAAATATATTATTCGGTAGGTATTCCTTTTAATTATTTATTTCTGTTTTGTAAGTTCTAAAACCGAGCAACCATAAAGATTTATTCATTGGACTATTTTCGCATGAATTTGTGTTTAACTTCGAACAACTCTGGTCAGAATTTTCGAAATTTCGCCAGTAACTAAAAGAAAATGTAGCCTAACAGTGATCTAAACCTTTGGGGTTTTTGGCAATACTCACTCAATACAATCATCTAGGGTGGGAGTCGTCTACAGTTAGAGCAAGAACTTTTAGAACTTTTTGGCACAGTGTTATACCTATGTAGGTGTTTGTCTATAATTCAATTTTTAAGAGAGTTACACTTCTACTAATACTCTTTTAACGGGTGGTGAGGTAAGCAATTAATGTTTAAGAGAAATGAAAGGCGGGGATTTAGTGTTGCGTTGAGACAAAACTGGAGGTTTGTTTGGCTTACCTTTACTCGCAAAGACACTTTGTGTCGCTTGATGTTCAGAAAAAGCACTAACTAAAGCAGCAAAGGTTGAGTTATTTGTGTCGAAATAAGTACAGTTTCGAACACAACTGTTGCAGAATAAAAAATGGCTGTTAAGTAAAGCTTCACCACACCGTAGAGTCGCACACTGGGGCCGATTGCCAAATTTGTGGCCAAATGTCGAAAACGCATTAAATTCAGGTAAATGTTTGTGCTTGGGGGTTTTTGGGGTCGCTGATTACGAATCTGATGTCAAAATTTGAAAAAACAAAATGGAGGAACCAATATGGATGACTTGTTTGAAAAACGCATTTTATTTATACATAATGAAAATGATTAGCTTAAAATTAGGTTTTAACAGAAATTAAATTAAATTTATAATGATGGATAGATACTTCAGAAATTATCATTAAGTTTTTGAGTAAATATGAAAAAAGGAAATATTACGAAACAAAAAATTCTGAAATTATATATTCATTACATAGCCTAGTTTGTTAGGTAAAACTTTAAAAATCTTCGTCAGAAGAATCACTTGATTCACAGTCAGTAGATTCAACTGGAAAAAAGCTTGAGCTTTCCTCACTTATTGAAATATTTGGCGCATTTCTTAACTGTACTGCTTCTGGCAGTAATGATTTAAACTTTGTATAGGGTAATTTGCGCAAGCTAGATATATATGGGTCAGATGATAATAGAAGCCGTGGAAAAAGGTCTCCCATAGTTTTTACTCGTGAACATTTTCTGGTAAAATCTGATCTGAACTTTTTAGTGCATTTATTATTAGGCTCTTGAGCATCTTCAGACATTTGTCCGATTGGTAATAGAGAATTAGTTATTATTTTCTTGCCATGAACTAACTTCTGCACATGTTTAAAATATTTAACATTGAGGAAAATGCACCTTAGTTACAAAAACTTGCACCAATGTCGGTAGCGCAAGAAATCGCAATTTTTTTCCATTAAACAACAGATCAGTCTACAACCTACAACAAGCCCGACCATCGAACAACGGGCAGCAATATGACTTTTCTCCCTGTTCTTACAATTTTCCGTTGTAATTTTACGTTTATTTTCAGACAAATCATTCTTTTGTTAATATCACATACATAATTATTATAAATTTAGGACATCATGATAAAATTTTACTCACTCTTCCCTTTCGAATCCATATTTTAGATTATTTTTGGTGTAATTTGTGTAGGTTTTTCTTCGTTTTCAACAGAACACTTATAAACACGCTCGAATCTCGACGCGTCTGGATCGAGCAACGGTCACTTTTAAATTGGGACACCACAGCACGTATAAGTGATTATACCCTCCCGAATTTGAATTTCGACCCCCGGACTATTACTCTACCAATCCCAAACCCTTCTATCGCCGTTAAAGGAACTTCGTTTTTCGACTTTTGGCCACGAATTTGGCAATCGATGAGACCCAGTTCTGGCATAAACTATACATTTTTTGACTTTCCATACCCCTGCAGACGAGCACTATTATCAGTAATTATTTTATTACATTAATTTACAGAAAATTTAGCAAAAAGCTTAGTTGTATTGAACCATATTTTGTGTTAACGTTTTAAATTATGACAAAAAGTATACTCCAAAATACGCTTTAATTTGGTTTTTATTGCGTGCAATTTATTTTTGTAAAGTTTTTTGTTGCTTTGTTTTTGCTATTGCATATTTTATTAACAAAATGTATTTATTCTTGTGGTCACAGAAAATACAATTAGGAAATAAATGGCAGAAAAACAACGTAATTGGGGACTTTTGTAGTAAATTGAAGAAAAAAAAAAAAAAAACAAAATGCAATGTTTGAAAACGTTATGTTCTGGTCACCGGTACACTACAGTGGGTTGTGCAGATATCTGATTCGAAATGGTATAATAAGTAAATTGCTTAAATACTTGTACTTAATTTGGTTGTTTGTTTATATCCATTTAACTTTAACATTATTCTCTCACTCTTGGTTTCTTTAAGAGCCTTTATAAAACATATGAAACCCTTTTGAGCCAATAAATCTCTTTAATATATAAATCTGCAATATTCGATAAAACCTCAATTAAAACTTGCCACAAACACGCATAACCTCCCTTAGCATTTGAGTGATATTTTCCATTCAAAATCATTTAAAATCAATAACATTGTAGTATTCCCATGCAGCCCGCGATAGCATCCGGCATTAATAATGGAGAGAAAAAACTCTTAAATTTTTTTCTTTGTGGTTTTATGTAGAATTGGTGCGGTTTTTTTTTTCTTCTTCCACCACAAGTTACGCTTCATTCCAAATGTATAATTTTGTATTTTTTCTGTTTCTTTAGTGAACTGGAGGGGTAATTACTTTAAACGGATTCAATTTGTGTAACTTTTTTAATTTTTCGCTTTTGTGCACAATTGGTTTTCACAACTCGTAATTTTATTGTTGCTGTTGTGAATGCTGTTGCTGTTATAGTTGTTATTATTTTATCCCCTTCCTTTTCTATTCTTTATGTTGACATTCGTTTTCTGGTTGTCTTCTCTATACCACGCTCAATGGTGCGTTTTGGCTGTCACTGCGATTTTGTTTACCCGCGTTTTCTGCTGTTGTTTTTCGTGTTGTTTACGCGTGTTTTTTTTTATTCTGTGTTTTGTGTGCAAGGCTTTACAAAGGATTGTTCGTCCTTATGGTGGATTCAAATGGAAATTGCTTTTCACTTTGCTGTGTTTTTGTAATCTCTCTCCTTTGTTTGCCAGAGGGCTGACAGATTTTTCCCTCTTGTGGCATAAAACTCAAATGAGTTTATGTTTTAATTAATGTCGTATTAATTAACAACCAAAAAAAAAATTTCATTAACAGTTAGAAGAACAATGGCTAGGGGGAGAGGAGAAATTTGAGAAGAGTCTGAAAATGTAATTTAATTTCAAAATATCTCAATTAATCAACTAAAGTGATTTGCGTCAAATTACAAAATATTTTAATGCAGCTGAGAGTGACAGAAGGCTCAAATAAGCTGGTTGGGGATTGATTTGATTTCCGGGTGGATGAAATTTGATATTAAGCTCAAATATAAGGTACTCATGTAGTAAAAGGGATCAATATTTTTGCATGACATTCAAGGCTCCACAACAAAAAAACTTTAGAAAAACAAATTCTACGCAATAACAACTAAATTAAAGAGTATTTTGAAGTATACTTTTTTCATAATTTAAAACGCTACACAGAATGTACAATACAACTAAATACAAATACAAATACAATACAACAATACAACTAAATGTTTTGTTGAACTATCGGCGAATAAATGTAAAAAAATAATTGTTAATAAGGCATGGATGTGGAAAGACAAAACATGTTTTAGTAGAAATGTTGCATATAACACTACGGAATACAATTGAAATTCGTAGTCTAGTGTTGAAACCCCTCTCCACAAAATGATTACACTAAGAGAGTCTTGTCAAAAACCCCAAAAGTTTAGATCACTATTAAGATGCAGTTGTTTTAGTTAGTTGCAGTTGTTTAGTCCAGGGTTGTTCGAAATTCACCACAAATTCTTGCGAAAATAATGCAATGATTTAGTCCTTACGGTTGATCGTCTTTAGAACTTAAACTAAAGAAATAAACCATTAAAAAGCATATTTTTAATGATATGATTTACGTCGAATATTAACCGTTTTGTTTTTCGATAACCTGTTGCTTAATTGTCATTGTGTTTTTTTCTTTCGAAAAAAAACGTTGCTTTCTATTGGCAAAATCCTGGAACAGCACACTTTAACAAATTTATTTTGAAATGATTTTTTCCACCAGCAAAGCAGAAACAGGATGTATGTAATCACTTGGGATCTTCCAACTTTCAAAACTTCTGGCGAATTGTTGCCGATATATGTGGCCTGGTCCTGTTTTGATTAAACACACTTTCTTTAACATTGGCCAAAGCCGATCACTTCTAGTGTCTTGTCTTCTTCAAGTTTTCAAAGCTTCTGGCGAATCACTACCAATGTGTGTAACCTGGTGTCGTCTTGATTTAATACACCTCCTCTGCCATTGGCCAAAGCCGGACACTTCTGGTGTGTGATCCGGCCTATAAGACGGATGCATAAGAAACTTCTTCAAGCTTCCAAAGCTTCTGGCGAAACACTACCAATGTGTGTGGCCTGGTATTGCCTTGTTTGAATGCTCTTCCTCTCTCATTACTAATGCTTCTGAACGATTTCTTCAATCAGACATTCTACTTGTTGACAATATTGGTCCGAATTAAGAGTTTGAACCTGGGGGAGCATCTCACAGTAAATAAATTTCCGTCACTTCCACCAAACACATAGCAAAACCTTCCTGACCTTCAATCCTCTCTTGGTCATGACTTGCGTTCGATTTTGCTTGATGTTTTCGAAAGTGATACATTTTGCATTAGTTGCAAATTCAGCCCATGAGAAGGCTGCATTTCTTTGTTTTATCCTGCCTAATTCAAATGGTTTCAAACAATTTTTTGAGCTACGTTTAGTTTCTAAGCTATAAAAGCAGTTCTTGTATGCGGATCCGATTTGAAAATTTGCGTTTTTCTCATTATCGGAAAAATAAATAAATTGTAAAACATCGGGTATTTTCTCTTTACTAGAGTCTATTTTTGACACCAGCTCAAATAATATTGAGTAAAACAATTACAAAACTGTTGGAGTAGCTTATCTAATGCCATCTGGCGTAATTTGGTAGTAATCATACAAGGTAAGGATTATTAACGCCCTCTATTGGAAAGAAATTGATTTCTTATTACTATAATGTATATTGGGTGATGTTCTGCGAAGTCGATTCGTTGCAGCGCACTGAATGCAATCGAAAGCAACAAGAATTCGCTGGAATTTGTGTCATAATTATTTTGACACAAAACCTTTACAAAAATCGTTGCATTTATCAATTTCTTTAAATTTTTTGCAGCGTAGTAGGGTCAGTTAGAAAGAGTTTATATGAAAATAAATGAATCTTCAATTTTGGTTTGTAGGTATTTAAGACATATTCTGATTGGTCGGAGCTTATGTAGTTTAGAGTTTCAGGTATAAAACTTTATCGGGAAGGAAATAGAAAAACAATTGACAATCATTACCATTATCATGAAATGTTGTACAGAGCGATAAATCCAATCAGGCTGAAGTTTATGTACCATCATAATCAAGGATTGTTGTCCATAGTCATATGGATGATATAATGGCACGTAGTCGAATAAACAGTCTTGCCTAAAATTGGTTCTTTTCACCTTCGTCTTTCTTATCTTATTTTTTCCAGCAGAAAGTCGTACTTATTTTTATCCTTTATAATAAACTGGGAAGGTTTCCCTGTATTAAAAACAATTTCACATTGCTTTTAATTTATGTATAAATGGTAAAATTGGTGGAAAATTCGGAAAAGTTATTAATTTCAGAAGTTGATTTTAGTCCATGTATCAGAGAGTTTTCGTGAAAGGATCATTTTGTGGCACTTGAGAGACATATCGGTGAACGATGTCCCAAATTATCGTCAGAAAAGTACGTGAGTCAAAACAATCTTTGCTCATACAAAATATGTCGACATCCCTGAATCTATTAGCTATCACAAAAATATAGCTTACAATTAATGTATATAAATAATATCTATGAAAATTCACATTTTTCCAAAGATGGATTGAACTCAATCTCTTGAATCATCGCGTCCATAGAGTATGCGTTAAATTAAACAAAAAGTTATTGTTATTTCTATATATTTATTGTATCCCCTTAAAAATACGACCCTCCGAAATTATAACAGCAAACAATTCAATCATCAACACATTTTGCAAATGTATTTTCATGAAAAGATTGCAGTTGTTGCTGCAATTTCTCTGTTGTGCACTTTCATTAAGATGATAGCATCGAATTGGTATTCTTGGTTTTGGTAAGAGAAACCAGAAAATCGAAGCCATCATATCAGGTTCATTTTAGTAAAGTGGTTATTCCCATTGATATTTGCTGAGTTTTCGGCAAAAATTCGTTCACATTTACAGCTTTGCGTGATCGTTTGTTATAGTGGTGAAAAATCTATACGTTTTTTGACTTTTTTCAACGAATTTTGACTTTCCAAATACGCATAATGTCCATACCTATATAATATTCTTTATTTATCATTTGATCTGTTGGCTGAAATGCACAACTTGGCAACAATCAAAGAAAGCAGTGAATTTCAATTTGATCCTTTATCGACTTTGAAGTTGCAGTGGGTTCTTTATTGATTTTGCAATATTGTTTGGTTTCAAAAGTAAATTTAAATAAAATACATATAAATCTTTGATTTCTATGAAACTTTTATTTTACTATAATGCCTGAACCTTGCCATTATGTGTGAAATATAATGTAATTTGAATGACCACCTCTGGATTGGTTGCAGCAGTGGATCCTTTTGAGACAGTTTTCGTCCACTTTTTCGCATATTTTGACCGGTATCTCGGCGATAACTTGACTATTGTTGGTTTTCAAATGCTCTAACGTTTGGGGATTATTCGCTTAAACACGTTTTTTGACGTAGCCCCTTAAAAAAAGTCTAACATCGTCAAATCGTGTGATCTTGATGGCTAATTAACGTCGCCAAAACATTATGCTTTCTAGAGATTTCTCAAGCAATTCAGCCAAAGTCGATTGTGTTGTGTGACTCGTGACAGCGTCTTGTTGAAACCACATATCGTTTAATTCATAATCTTTAATTGCAGAGGAAAAAAATTTTCGTTGTCTTACGGCCATAGCGCTTTGAATTGACATAATATAATAACTGATCCTCCAACGCCATTTTCGAAAAAATACGGTCCGATAACACCGCCAAACCATAAAGAGCACCAAACAGTTGCTTTTTCCGGATGCAATGGCTTTCTCACATTGTTAAAACCACATATCGTCCAACTCATAATTTGCAATTGCAGACTAGAAAAAGTCGGGTTTCATACGGTCATTGCGCTTTAAATTGATATAATACAATAACATTTCCTCCAATGACCCAACGACACCTCCAAACAATAATGACCACAAAACAGTCACTTTTTCCGGATGCAATGACTTTTCCGCAATCACTTCTGGGTCCTCCGAGCCCCATATGCGAAACAATTTTGTTTGTTAACGTAACCATGGATTGAGAAATGAGCTTTACCGCTGAGGAAAAATTTGTTCAATTGAAAGCTCACCACTTTTGTAGTAAAGTTTTAACTATTTTTACGCATTCTTCGGTTGCCACTCGACCCATATTCGTAAATAGCAAACCTTTCACTAAAAAAGAACACTTCAAATGTCAGGTATTCATCAGCTGAGGGCCTTGGCAGACCGGCGGTTTTGAAAGCACTGAATGAATGACTATTACCGTACATTTCTTTTAATAAACGGCTAAGAAATAACTATGTTAGACATATAAAATCGGGATATCATTCGGGAAAAATATCATTTTCCAAAAGTTGGTTAAGCTTCTTGCAAAATTTTTCCAAAGTGGATCGATTTGTTTTAATTGTGACATTTGGAGTCACAGTGTTGTGGATGGTGTATCGATTCATTGCCAAACAAGTTACAAAAATGTCCTTTTCTTATGTAGAATGCATTGACCTTATATGATTTTCAACTGATTATTAGAAATTTTTAGAATTTTTCACCAATAGTCGTTTGAAAAGTTTGTTAAGCGGCTATATTAATGTTGGTACATATCAACAGTTACAGTTACAGTTATTACATTATTATAATACATATTTCATTAAGATTCACATTTCATATGATTTTGAATTTACTCTCAACTCTGCGTCGTTTAATTACCGTGTAACTGCGGTTTTAATTGATTTATTGCTTGTCATGCTCCGGTAGTTAAACGCATTTTCTACATCCACTTGTTACACAACCAGACCCTTAAGCGATAGAAACACTTTCGTCCTTTATTCCCTCACAACTTTTGTGAATGATTATAATTATCAGTAATCATAAACTGTAATAAGATTTTTTGAGTGGCTTCACGCCAACTAATATAAACGAATTGTACTCAGTGTGCACCGGAAATATATCAGCTTTAATGTTCAAAGAATTATATAGTAGAGGGCAAATATAACAATTGGTTTTAGTCATACTGTTGATATTTTGTTGGTAATGTACTATATTTAGTATTTTGGATGAAACCAAATTGTAAAATGGAAATTATTATGTATGCCAAAAATGGTTTAAATGCCGCTTATGAAATGTCGCTTAGCATATGAAAAGAAGTCATCGCTATAAACGGTGCGAGACCTCTGTCCTGCAAGGATAAGGATGGAAATATAGTTACTGCTACTTGAAGAGATCTGAAGAAGAGTGAAGAGTGAGATATGGGTATCCTTTCTTAGATGAACAGTGCATACTGCTAAGGTATTTAAGTTTGATTGCGATGACCTGGTAACAAGTATCCGCTCCTAATGATTAGGCAAACGCATTCAAAACTGATTATGTAAATCTATGCGTGTTATGTAATATCAATCAAATTGATAACAGTATTTTACTACAGCGTACAAACCCTTTTCTGCCATCGATCATAAAATTGCAAACATTATTTGGTAGCACTGATAAGTTTGGTATCACTACGAGGCTGATATGGTGTTGTAGAAGTGATCAACAATAAGTCTGGACTGAAGATTGAGAACGATCTTAGTAAGACATTCTTCAACAAACGGTGTCGAATTGTTCAAAATCTGCAAGATATTATTACAACAATCCCGTACATTGACGATAAACGAAAACGAATTCCAATCATATAATTTGATGAACAAACAGTCACGTTTGAGAATCTGTATAAATCCTAAGTAAAAGTTCTGGCTAATTGGCTTATATCGGATCTATCGTCAGTAAACTAAATAATATTCAGAATTAAGAGAAGAAACGCAAAATAGCTCCCTCAGCAGGCTAAGCAATGGACTTCACAACGAGGCATTAAACTCAAAGCTAAAAGGTTAGTCGTCCTACCTTTTCAGGTATACCTATATATAGCGCAGAATATATGATTTATGGCGTATGGACCCATCTTCTTCTTCTTAGATGGAGACTGGAATAGACATACTTATCTATTATATGCCGCCCGTAGAAAATAGTTAAAAGCGCTTCGATCGTCATAAAAAGTTTCGATAGTTTTTCAAAAGACTGGTGCTTCCAGTGGAGTTTTGGTCGCCCTCTTCTGCGCCATCCATCGAGTTCGTTATCGAAAACTTTCCTAACCGAGGCATTTGGATCCATCCACACAACTTGACCCAGCCAACCCAATATCATTAACTAATAGTGCAGGCATTGCGCAAATCATGAGCTCGCAGCTTTGTCTTCATATCGCATCAGTCAAAAATATGTATAAAAATACAGCGATTGTGCTGGCTGAATCATGTTGTTCATATGGGCCGCAATTTTGCTGGATTCTATTAGTGGCAAAATGGGTTTGAGAGAGGAATAATAACTTTGGCAGTTTCCGTTTTGGGGTAACCGATGTTTTCTTTATAAACTAAAATTTAAAGCCTGTGGTAAAGTTAAATAGGGCTCCTTTCTTTGTGCAATAGTGGTGCATTGTGTGATCTGGTTGCAAATCGATGCCCATTAGGGCGGCGATAATTTATTAGAATCCTTATAAGAAATCAATTTTTATTTTCAAAATCTAAACAATTTGCTTAGTTCAACGTTGTCTGAGCATTTGCAGAATTTTACTTTGAAATAAAGTAATCAGGCAAAACAAATTGGTTACAAAACCATTTAGGGGTTACCCCATTTAAAGGTTATAAAACCGCCGGTCTGGCAAGGCTGTTAACTGTCGATTACCTGTTATTTGAGGTGTTATTTATTTAGTGAAAAGTTTGCCATTTACAAGTGTGAATTTTTTAACAATTGAAGAATGTGTGAAAATAGTTAAAACTTACTACAAAGGTGGTGAGTCGAACGTAAGCTCGTAATCGACCAAAATTTTCTTCAGAGATGAAGCTCATTTCTCACTCGATGGTTACGTCAACAAGCAAAATTGTTGCACATGAAGCTCAGAGAACCCAGAGTTGATTGTAGAAAAGTCATTGCATCCAGAAAAAGTGACTGTTTGATGCGCATTATGGTTTGGAGGTGTCATTAGGCCGTACTTTTTGGAAATGATGCTGAAGGAAAATTTTCTTCAATTCAGAGTGCTATGGCCATATGATAACCGATTTTGAATTGAACCTGCAATGGAATGTAATGAATTGGACGATATGTGGCCACGAGTCACACAACATGACCGATTTTGGCTTTATTACATGAGAAGTTTCCAGAAAGCGTAATTTCACGTTTTGGCGATGGTCAATTGGCCAGCAAGATCGTGCTGTTTGACGCCGTTAGACTTTGTTTGTGGTGGTATGTCAAAGACCGTGTTTACGTGAATAATGTGCAAATATTGGAGCATTTGAAAACCAACGTTCGTCAAGTCATCGTCAAAATATCGCCTGAAATGGAAGCAAAAGTTTTCGAAAATTATCTCAAAAGGATCCACTGCTGCAACCAATCCAGAGGTGGTCATTTAAATGACATTATATTTCGCACATTGTGACGAGGTCCAGGCATTATAATGAAATAAAAGTTTCATCGAAATCATAGCTTTTTGCGTATATTTTTTTTAATTTTACTTTGAAAACCGATGGGTGATTGATATGAATATCTCATACCTACCAAATCGGAGTTTATTCAGTAAATTTAAAAAAGTGAAGAGAAAATGCTCTATACTTTGTTGCCACAAATATAACATTAATACTTATTGTATTTTACGGTATGGGAAATCATATATTTTGTTTTCCTATATACTATTTTATGCAAGTAATCATTCAATTATTGATGTTAATGTACATAATCTGGTGTACTAATTACACTATAAACAAAAGCTGTGTAGTTAGTTTTACACCCCACTGTTTAATGGTTACCCTGCCTATAGTGTTTGTTAATAATTTTATGTTTATGTCATCATTGTTTACTTATCACGCTCTTGCTTAATCATACAAATGCACTTGTATGCATTTTTCATGGCAAATGTTTGTTCACCGTCGTTGTTGTAACTCACTTATGTTGGTTGATGTTTACTGCTGCCACTGCAGTTGAAGAGTGAAACATTTTATTTTAATTTTCTGTGCAAAAAATATGTTATGAAAAAGAAAAGCAAAAAAAAAAATAAAAAAATTAATTACCTGTATAATGTAGGGTTGGCATAATGAAAGTCATTATGTGGCATGTCAACAGTTTATATGTTATTAATTTTTATACTTTAGCTATAAACATGCAAACGCACACACAC
>JAHXMU010026606.1:58855-69320 GCA_019455685.1 Philornis downsi
TACATCTCAAAAATATTTATCGAATTTCCGAAATTCAATTTTTGTCTTTATAACTCCCCATCCGTTTTATAGCTCCAAATGCTCGGTAGAATTAAAATTTAACGATTAGCCACGTTCCTTCTAGAATTTCTAGTTCAAATGACCGATTTCATCCATATTATTTGGCGATAACTCGGTGTGTCGTCATCGCCATTTAGTTGGCAATGACTCGGGCATCGTAAATACCCGCAGGTATCTTAAGTGAGTCAAATTTGACGAGAAGGGTTTAAAATTTGTCTAATATTGTTTTTAACATTTATCCAATAATTGCTATAAACGTACAGAGGTAGGCTTTATATGGAAAAGAAACAGAAAATTTTATATTCTTTGGACCGTCAAAGATTAGAGCATGGTTGTAAGAAATTACTATTTAAATGGATTTGTCGCCTAAAAAGCAGAATAAATCGGCAATATATTAGACGTGGATGAAGAAAGGCTACCTCCAACTTCCAAAAAAGCCGTCATTGTAAAGTTACCTAAAAGTGGCGCCAACAACTAAAGATGAATTAATCTGCTTAACACCATATATAAGATACAAGCAGTCTTAATACAGGAAAGACTTCAAAGCAAAACATAGACAACAATCTGTGAGATGAATAGGCAGGTTTTCGGCCAACACTCTGCGTATCATAACAAAACAGTTCATATAATGGCGTACTCGCCTGTACCTACTGTTTGTAGATTTCAAGAAAGCCTTCGATATCTCCAGACATACTGCCATATGGAAAGCATTGAGAGGAAAAAGATTACCCGACAAAATAATTCTAATTATGCACGAGAAAGAAAAAAAGCCTTCGATATCATCGGACGGACTGCTATATGAAAAGCACTAAGAAAAAAAGCAGTACCCAGAAAATAACTCGAATCATTAGAGTTATGCACGAGGATGCAGAACTGTCAGTTCTTCCCAATCAATCAATCATTTCACATCAAGGCGAGAATAAAGCAAGGATGTCCTCTATCACCTCAACTATTCATCATCGTGATGGATGATATCATGAGCAAAGCCTTTTCAGAGAGAAGAGAAATTATGTGGGGGTGTCTCACGCCAATACGAGGATTTAAATTATGAGGATGATATTTGCCTATTTTCGCACAGATCTCCAATATGACAGGAAAATGAGAAGACCTGGAAAGATTAGCGCGCAATGTTGGATTTGAGATAAATATCAAGAAAACCTAAGCTATGAGAATCAACAACGTTAGCACAGTGAACATCATGCTACAAGGACAAGCAGTCGAAAACGTGGATATCTAGCACGCAAGCAAAATTAAAAAATCTGGAAAGATTAGTGAGCATTGTTGGATTTGAGACAAATATCAAGAAAATCAAAGCTATGTTAATCAACAACGTTAGCACAGTTAATATCATAACAAGGACAACCAGTCAAAAACATAGATAGCTTCCGCTGCAGTGACAACAAAAAGCGGCACAGGAATAGAAGTAAATAACATGCTCATTAAAGTGAGAGTGACATTCGGACGACTAGAATCTGTAGGGAGAAGCTCATAAACATCCAGTATGCATCATCAAGAGCATCGGAATAATATGGAGGATACGCAGACCAAACAAAATCAGCAACACAAATTTCTGAAACCTTACCAACGAGGAATCTATACTATAACAAATAAAACGCAGAAAATGGAGTTGGATCGAATATACCATCAGAAAGAAGCTTCTTCTTCTTCTTATGTGGCGACTGGAATAGATAGCCTTATCTATTATATGCCGCCCGTAGACAATAATTCAAAGCGCTTCGATCTTCTGCGCTTCTCCTCCAATTCGTCACACCAAGCATCGATAGTATTTCAAAAACCTGGTCCTTCTAACGGAGTGTTGGTCGTTCTCTTCTACGCCGTCCATAGACGGGCGCAACATGACCCTGCCAACGCAATCGCCGTATATTAATGCGGCATAAGGATGTCTATTCCAATCGCCACCTAAGAAGGAGAAGAAGAAGGGCGTAATATGTTAGGGCACACTTCTTCTCCGCAGATTCAAAACATTTCACAAAATTGAAAATCTCTTAAATATCTGCTGGGCTCACAAGAGTAAAACTTAATATTCTATGATCCTTCAACCACAACCGTAGTGAAATTCAAATATCAGCCACAAACACGTATGCATGTAGTCCAATCTGCATATAAATTTTCAGCACTGTAGGTGATCAGGGTCTACATAAAGATGCGAAGATCATGAAAATCCTAAGCAAAAATGTTTAAATGCTTAGGAAAAAATTTATATACTCGCATAGAAATCATTACTTTTCACGCTATCCGCCCTTATCCTTATGCGTTCACTCTAACGACTGGTTTCAATATTTGATTTTTATAATTAGTTTAGCATAAACAGCTCATTTATATACCATCACACGGAGGAATGAAGGTATATTCTTTTCATTCTATATTAATGTGAATAGAATTTTCGTTAACAAACTAAATTAGCGTTTTTGGAGATAACTAAAAAAGCGCGAGATTAGAAAAATCAGAGCCCCAGCAGAGAATAACAATGTGAGGTAGACTTTAGGGTGGCGATATCATACGAAAATGTTGCTGAAAACGCTATTCTGGTCAACGGTAGGCGACACAGAGGCTTGTTCATCGACTTTTTATGGGTTCTGAAAGTGAAGATATGAACTTGGATGATCCGTTCCTTCAGTTAGATGGGAGCAACCTGTCGCACAACTTATCAATCAGCCCATCAATAAGATTTGGAAAAACTTATTTGACAGAATGTGACTGCTACGAAACCGGCCAGGGCAGTCACAGGAATGAAATCTTTTTCCACAAGTAATGAAAATATTTTTTTTTCTAACATGGCCATAAGACAGTCAAATTAAATGAGATTTGCCTCTTTTATTTCAATTTTAAAAATATAGTTATATTTAGACAACCCCTTTTGTGAAAGTGTCCTCTGAATTTCTTGTCCGGTTTTTCTGTTACCCTAAGAATTGAGAAATCATATTATGTGATGGAAAGTTTACTTAACTAGAGATACCTGCTTTCAGTAATAATTCTCATAAATGTTGGAGACAGTTTTACGAAGTATTTTCTTTTTTTTTATTGTACAAAGTTTAACGATTATTGTTCTTCACCCGCAAAATACTCAAGTAATCATATAGAGCTCATACCATATCATTGGGGGCAAACTTCGGCATCTTACATTAGCCTTATCACCATTACCAATCACATGAAGACAAAATTTGCTCACTTAAAGCCAATAAACTATTTTGCTAGCAACAGTACTTGCCTGCACATGTGTTTTGTGAAATTATTTCACAAGCTTCTGCCGCTTATATCGACTTGAAAAACTTTTCAAAGTCGTTTTAAGTTCTGCCGTTTTAAGGACCATTCGCTGCTAACAAGAAAAGGCATCATCAGTGTAGTGCCGGCAAATAAAACTTTGAAAAGATCTTGTGTATGTTTTTGTTAAGAAACAAACAAAGAGGACAGACAAACAAAAAGAGAGTGCCTAAGTGCAAAATACTTTCTGTATGACTTTGTACTCATATATGGCAAATTTCAAATTAAGCATTTAGTTATAGCTGGAAGAAGGATGAGAAGAGAGGCTTTCTTTAAGTTGTTAACAAGCTAGTTGTGGGAAAGAAGCAATCATGCTGCATCATATAAGTTTGTGCAGACAAACATATACATATATAATGGGATTGTTCATTCTGGGAGGTTGCACAAATGTATGGACTTGAACATGTCAACGGACTTGGATGAAGTAGAGTCTAATGTTGTTATGAGGTGTTGTGCAGACTGGGATTTCAGGGAAAATTCAGCTAAAGAATTTTAAAGTTTTGAGGAGATCAATGATTTTTCTGCTTTATATAGTGCAACAGTGAAGGAAATATATTGAAATTCGGACAAATATTGGATACTGGTATGACATGGTTGGTTCAAAATTAGAAGTTATGTTATTATAGGCATCTCCATAAAAATGAAAGACCTTCACCGAAACGAAACTTATGCGAAAATAGTTTTGTTTTGTTTCATTTTTCACTGTTGTTTTATTTGTATTGTGATTCCAACAAGTGAGTGGGAATTGTATTGAAGTTTCTTCCTATTGTCCTACATCCAAGACGAAATAATAAACAATTTTATTGTTGATTCATTCAATCGAAACGAAATTAGACACAATTTTGATTCTGATTTAGTTTATGAAATATTTTGTTTGTATTTCATTTGAAATTTGTCAATTCGAAAAGCGAACAAAACTATTGAGTAGCTGTGAAAATGTAGTTGCAACTGATTTCGTAACTTCAGAACATGAATTATTTGAATTGTCTTTACTTCGCAGTTTGGCACTGTAGTTTTTTTGTTCTGAAATGAAACTACATTTGGTTTCAGTTCTGATTCAGATTAGAAAAGGTCACTATTATACATAACAAAATATTTTATGTTTTCAGGTTTTGCCATCGAAATATCTAATTCATTTGACTCTAACAGGGAAACAGAATCAATGAAAGCTTCACATTTTATTTCGGTTAAAAAACGAATCCATGTACGAACAGAGATATAGAGATGTGTAGTATGAATGACACACACATTTTTAATGTACTTTAAGTAAATTAAAAATACAAAAATTGAAATAATTATTACTAATTTACAGTCTTTCAAAAACAGCGGAATTGATGCCTTATATGAATTTTTCATGCCAAATTTTATAACTGATATCTCGAGTAAGTATAATATAAAATTTACTGGACGACTTTTATTACACGTTTCAGGAGAAACTTACAGAATTCAGAACTAGGCCTTTTCCATGCAACCTACGTAAAATTGGGGAATTTTATGCCATTGTGGAATGTATTACCAACATTAATCTAAACTTGGATGATTAAAAGCTTGTCGGTCTCTTTCTAAGTAAAGGTGTTTTACTGTAGAGTAGAGACTAAAAGGACTCGATGATATATGCACTAATAAGGATGCATGGAGGATTTCACTTCCCGGGCACAACAGTACAACATACACATGAATGGCACAAACAACAGGAACGTCATAACACATCGACTACTATGCTTCTGTAGCTTTGAAAACCGCAGAACCAAGAATTGAAATATCATGGGTTCGGCCCCAGTTATAGTGAGAAATATGCTTGTATTCAATCAAGAGTTCATAAAACCGCAGAACCAAGAATCGAAATATCATGGGTTCGGCTACAGTTATAGTGAAAAATATGCTTGTATTCAATCAGGAGTTCATAAAACCGCAGAACCAAGAATTGAAATATCATGGGTTCGGCTCCAGTTATAGTGAGAAATATGCTTGCATTCAATCAACAATTCATAGAACCAAAAATTATCGACCCACCCTGAGATTTGGTTCCAATGAGATCAGTTCTTTTAAAGTCTATTCTCGATTCACTTGGTGTCGACTTTCAGTCCTTCTGAAACCTCTCCTTGGCTAATGAAAGAAACGGCCTAGCTATTTTTTGATAAGAATCGATACTGCTAGACCGCTTCCCAGGTTCTAAACAATAATAACCTGCTGTATATATCCGTTACATAAATGCAAAAAAATTCTAAATATTTCTAATATTTTCATATGTGCGGTCAAAACTTTTAAGTTTCCGATAGCACAAAGTAATGCGGTTTAGTTTTTACTTATCGGTTACAAAAAAATAATTCCCCGTGAACCAACGTTAACGTTTGTGCTAAGGGGGGGTGTTAGCGTTTGGAGAGAGCTTAATGATTGCGGTTGACGTTAATTCCAATTCCATCTTCAGCAAAGTTGTGGTGGTTACCATGTGGACTGTATTTTTGGCAAAGGCAAATTTCATGTATTTGCGGCAGCGAAGTAGCTGTAGAAATTGATGATAGCCTTAAATTCCTGTAATCTCTCGTACAACGAGGAATTGTATTAGGATTTAGGTAGGATGAGAAAACCAGAGATTAAATCCCAAAGGATTAAAAATAGTGAAGAGATCTTAGAGGATAGCAGGTTATAGCTTACCACACAAAATGCTTATGAAAGAATTCGGTGCTAATCTTAAAGTCAATTCGGCCCGGCTTAGCTGCCATTTAACACACTTAAAATTATTGTTTTATTGTGTGGTGTCCTCCCAGCGCCAGATTTGTACCCTGTACTCTGTATCACTTACATTTGGTATAAACTTAATAACATTTAAACAACGCTTGATAATAATGAGGATCTACCTATAAAGTAGATGCTTTGTTCAGCCTTTGAACTGAGAATCAAAGCAACTTTTTGATAAACAGAGACCTTTAAAGATGTGTGTTGGAAAATTTTCTGTAGACCGAAATGAAAAACATGGGAGAGAATGATCTTTTTCTTCACATAAAACATGTTACACAGCTCATGAAATTGTTAAAACTGTGTGGTAGTAGTTGATTAGCTTTATAATTTTTTGAGTTTTTGAAACCTAAAGTGATATAAGAGGAGCTTACGTAGGACGCCATGAAATAGCGATCTTATGAAGATTTCAATTTAATTTTTGTTAAATGTTTCGAAAAAAAATAAATAATTTTTTTTCACTTTGCAATACAATTTACTATAAATTGTTGTCGATTTTATGTTGTTGTTAATTTCGTGTATTTTCCGGATCTATTAGAAATACGGGCTCTCTACGAAGGAAACCTTGTTATCGTAGTTCTGCTATGAGGATCTATGTATAAAGTAAATTCTTTTTTAAACAACGCTTGATAATAATGAGGATCTACCTATAAAGTAGAAGCTTTGTTCATCCTTTGAACTGAGAATCAAAGCAACATTTTGATAAACAGAGACCTTTAAAGATGTGTGTTGGAAAGTTTTCTGTAGACCGAAATGAAAATCATGGGAATGAATGATCTTTGGCTTCACATGAAACGTGTTACATAGCCCATGAAATTGTTAAAACTGTGAAGTAGTAATTCACTAACTTTGTAATTTTGTGAGTTTTTGAAACCTAAAGAGACATAGGAGGAGTTTAGATAAGATTTCGTGATAGATATTTGCATATGTGGAATAAGGAAACCCTACAACTTGTCTTCTTTGAGAGATGAAAATGAAAGTAGGATTTTAAAAACGAATAAGGATACCTACAACTATTGAATCCCTCAGGATTATGTACCTGTAGAAAGTCAACAGGAAGACCTTTATTTTAGAAAGGAATGTGAAGGCTTTACTGCTCGTTTTCTTTGAAGAACAAAGATTTTAATCTAATTTTTGTTTAATTTTTTATAGTTAGTACTTATTTTTCCACATTCAAATACAATTTGCAATCAATTTTTGTTGATTTTATGCTGTTATTGTTGTTTCGTATATTTTCCGGATGTATTAAGGATACGGCCTTTCTAAGAACGAAATCTTGTTGACGTCGTTTTGCTATCGGTTAAATATGTTCCCTCTAAAAAGTAAAAAATTTGGAAGAGACTTTTAATTTTTTCACCAAAATGAAAAAAATCAGTGCTCAATATTTAAGATTCGACGTTAATTGCTGTTTAAATAAGTGACTGAAGGAAAGTGTTTTGCATTAGAAACTTTTCAACATTGTCAATGACATATGTATATTTTGTTCTTTTCTAGTAACATGTTCAACTGTATCATTGAATTCACATAGTTGAATTCACTTTGTTTTTCCCAAAGTCATCAAAATGACCTGACATCCTGAAAACATCTCTCTTTATTAGGTTAAAGTGAGATCAAACTACAAAATTTCCATCAATTTGCACTTGGTTGAAGTTAAATTGTTCAATATACCTATATATATCAATGAGTTGACAAACAACAAGGACAAACAAAAAATGCTTACAGTAAAAACAGTTTTGGTTAAATATTGAACAAATAGAAGTAGGTTCAAACGCAAATTCACTATGTCAATATCAAGCCTTACCATCCATGCAGATTTTCCTCTGGGCCTTTAACATTGCAATCTATATTTGAGCAATAAATTGACCCAATAAATACCTGTTCGTCTGTCCATCTATGCGTTTGCTGTGCTATCTATCGATGGCAAATGTTAAATGGTCCAAAACAGGAAAAATACACAGATCCCTCCATCACATGCTTAGTTTGCTGAGTCAATCATATGTAAAATTTATGTTGCTTTCAATGGGGAGGGGGGTGGTGGCAAAATGACAACGTCTGTGAATCACTACTGCAATGCATTGCAAGGCATGAGGCATGAGGTGATCTAACAGTTGACCTGGTACAGAGGGCTCTTTGCTGCCTTTGAGAGTAAATGAACATGTTTACACAAACACTCATGTGTGTTTGGGTTACTCGTAGTTTATAAGTCGGTGTGTGTTAAATGGTGATAAATATAAAGGGTACAGATTCCAAATCATTGAGCATGTAGGTTGGCCGAAGGTTATATATATTTCAATGAAATGCAATCATATGCGGTTATTTATTATGTAACTGGCAAGTTCCCGCTCTTTTGTATGCATAATCAAAACTTAAATCAGAAGATGCATTCCTCTGAAATTTATTGAGCATTGACAGGGGAGTCTTTTTTCCTAATTTTCACTATTCTGACTGTTAATGCGGGGGGTTGATCGGACGGTGTTTTTATTTCATATGAAAGAAAATTAGAAACACGGGGGTTAAAGATATGTAGAATCCAATCAATTTCATTTATTGGCAAGGTTTTACCTTTTATTTCTGGGGTTTACAAAATGGAGATTATTTTACCAAGCAGGGACTTTAAACGCTTAAATACGTAGTTTATATATCGGATGTAAAATGAGTACTGATGCTTGGGTGATCGCTAGCTGAAAGTTAGAATACCGCCTTATTACACTGCTAAAACGGTGGAGTGAAAGCTCTTTTCTTAGCGGTCGTGGGCGTGCACTTAAAAATTAAAACTTACAACTATCAGGATAAGGAAAATCTGTGCACTGACCACAAATTCTGATTAAAAAATCATGGAGATACTACTTTTTTTGTCCCAGATCTAGGTGAGCTTCTACTAATTCATATTTCTGACTACATGGTTTAATTTACTGCCTTGCCACTGCTTTTTAGTCTAGATGAAGGCATCGTTTTTGCCGTTTTTTTTGTATGAGTTTTCCATAAAAATTCGATACCATAAAATTTGGTACCATAGTTCCCCCGTTGAACCACCCTGAGCGCCTCAAAAAACTCTTAATTCAGACAATATCTATACTATACAGATCTCCTAGGTCCCTAAAGAACTAAGAGCCCAGTGTTGATCCCTGCCTGTTCGCCAGTGCCTTGCAATTGCAGAGAAGGTGTCCTCTTTCTCTTCATCCCTACAGCTCCTGCAGAAGTCACTAGTCGTAACCCTCAATTTCACTGCCTGTCTTCCAATCAGACAGTGTCCCGTCATGACGAAGACAAGCAATAAGATGTCAGGTCCTGATAGCGACAGCACTTTGTGTGAACGCTTCAGATATAGGAGAGGCCACATTTATCTGGATTGATTACAGCCTGCGACAGATGCCTACCTACAATTTACTGCTAAATATGCCTCATCTCACAGTGAGAGCTTGCAAGTGGCTGGAGGTCGAAGACTTTAACTCGGTTGGAGTTCGTAAGGTTGTCCCTATTCTTGGCATCTCGTCTGCTCTGCAGCTCCCTGGTATGTACCTGTGGCCTGGCACCCACATTAGGTAAACGTTGAAATGCTGAGCCATCGCGTTAAGAGATCTGCCGGATTTAAGGACTGATGTTGAGTTCAGGAAGACAGAATCCAGGGATTTAATGGCAGCTCGACTGTCAGAGAACATGTTAATCGCCACCGTTGTAAGGACGTAAAATTTTAACTTCATTATCTGAAAAATACTCATGACACGTTTAGGGAAATATTCCATTATTTCAATACTTTATTTCAATATTCTATTTTAGGAAATTTTTGTTTTAATTGGCAGATGAGCAACACAACTGCAATTCATTCATATTATACGATATGCTAAATATTTGTAAATTATATTACATCGGATAAGAAAACAACTAAAAATTTTATGCACTTATTTAGTGTACCTTATAAGAATTTAATTCGTATAACATAAAACGATATTGTCAAATGTTTAAATTAATTTTCTCTTTAATTATACGTAACGTTTTTTCATAACTTTCTGTGCATAATTATAAAGGAGTTTGTTTTCCTTTTCAGTAGAATATACCATTTTTGTGTTGCCGCAATAGACTTAAATAAATACACCGGTGTATTACCCATTGCAAGCGAATGCACACTGTCATGTATACCAATGCATGCATACGTATGTATATATATTTTCAAAAGGGATACACATATCCTTTCAAAGGAACAAAATTGCGAAATGAAAAAATATACATATATTTATGAAATAATTTTAATTAAGCGCACAACGTCGTTGTAAGCAAATGTTAATTACATGCAACAAAGGGGGTGTTATGTGAGTGGTGTGTCATTTTGTCTTAAATACAGGGTAATTGATAGTGGGATGGAGAAATTTTAGAAAAGAAATGGAAAAAA
>JAHXMU010026607.1:0-47730 GCA_019455685.1 Philornis downsi
GCATCGAATTGAGGTTGATTGTTTTGAACACTTTCTTGAGCAGCAGTAATGTTTTCAGTCGATTTTGCAGTACGTTGTGGTCCATGCTTGGCCCTATCAGCTAAAGACCCTCTTTCTTCGAAATCATTCACTACACGATAAATAGTGCGTCTTGTTGGTTGCGTTGTTTCTCCCAAAAAATTCACGGAACTTTCTCATCGTCCCAGTAATCGATGATTGATTCTCATAAAATATTTTAACGATTAAAACGCATTGGTTTATCGAATATTTATCCATAATAAATTTGCCACGTCTCCACTTCACGACTGCCAAATATGAAGTGTCAAGACTAATGTTTACCAACTTGGCGGCAAAACAAAGTAGTATACCTTCCCGATGGACACCCTGTATTTGGAAATTCAAGCAAATACAATATACCAGAAATATCCATAACGTTGCACATTCTTCACACATCATTAAAAACAAAATAGACTCTTTTTAATTTTGTTTTTGTTTTGCTTTAAACATTAAAATATTTTATTTTTGTCATCGTTCTTTTGTTTTCTCATCATTTACTTTTTTTCACATTGTCGTTATAATTGACAATTCAAATATGTGGAGGCCCAAGTCGTCCCATTTCATACAATAAACTAAGAAATAAAAATATAAAATATAAAATAATTTGTATAAATAATAGTAATAATGATAAAGAAAAACAAAACTAGCCTTAGATAGATGATAATACAGTAATTGCGCAACAAACTTATAAATTATGTTGGCTTCGATTTCCAAAAAAATTTTAAAATTAAAAAAAAATATTAAATATAAAGGAAATGAATATATAATTTTCATATGATATTTTTACATTTCTTTTTAGTTGTTTTTTTATATTTTTATTAATTTAAATTTTTATTACATTTTCTTTTTGCATCTTGCTGTCTTAGGTAATCCTAAGATTAAAAAGTTTCATTAAAATTTTTGAAAAAATATGTATCTTAACTGAGAGAACACGTTAAAAACTACAATTTGTTACGTTATTTGTTTTTTTTTTTTTTTTCTTTTTTGTTCCTTTTTCTGGGATTTTGGGCATTTTGTAGATTTTTGTTCAAAAAAATACATATTGCTAATACATTTTTTTGTTTTATTGTTTTTGTTTTTTTTTTTTTTGTAATGTTAGATACACCTTTTGTAGTTTTGTTTTGTTGATTTTTCTCTTTATATTATTTTTTTTTTGTTTTGTTCTTTTTCTCTCTCTGTTTTATTTGGATCAATTAAAATCTTAACTTAATTTTCATTTGTTATTATATTCATAATGATTGTTTTTTGTGATTTTGTTATTTATTTTTTTTCTTGTTTGTATTAATGGTGTTTTATTTCTTGTTTGGATTATAAGAAATAGGTTAGAGGACTCCTTTATAATGCCAACTAAAATCGTATCCTTCTTGGCTCTCTCTTTCTCCCTATCCTATTTTCGGATTTGTTGTCGAATAATGCTTTAGTAGCAGGATTTGCGGTTGTTGTTGGCACCACTAAGAATCTTGCAGTGTTGACTGTCCGAACGACGCGAAATATGATTTCTGGACTGAATTTCACGTACTTTGTTGCCACGTTTGATAGTCGAACGTCGGATATCCTTGCGCTCATTTTTGGATTGAGTCTGAAAAATGTTAAATAAATCAATTGATAAATTTTATTCAATTGCAATTCAAGCGCTCAGTTGTTATTTAAGTAGTTCATTTGTGTAGTACAAGTTATTTTCAAGTTTCAAACTAATCTGGAGTATTTCTAAAGGTTCTGAAATATAATGAGTTATTGCAAAATATTCCGAGTAATATGAATATATTTCTAATTACATTATGTTTATTTTTTCGAAATTTTCCAACTAAGTAATAAATTTAAATTATGAATTATTTAAAATAATTCCGAAGTTTTCGGAATTATTTCTAGCTATTTCTTCTAATAATTTTAGATTTTCCAATTTTTCCGAACTTTTTCATATTTTTTATATTATTTCGAACTTTTCGAGATTAATTCATGTTATTTCGATTTTTCTGAAACAGTAAGAATTATTCGATCGACCGTGGCGAGATGGTTAGTGCACGCAACTATTTTTCGCATGATCACAGGTTCAACACCCCACAGACGGGGGTTGAATCTGTGATTATTCGATTTTTCTGAAGCAGTAAGAATTATTCGATCGACCGTGGCGTGATGGTTAGTACACGCAACTATCGTTCGCATGATCACAGGTTCAACGCCCCACATACGGGGAGTCATTATTTTAACGGCCGTCTCGATGTGTCTAACGAACAATTTAGGTAGGAATTCTTTTTGTGTAAGAATTATTCGGAATTATTTGAACTATACCAAATATGGGAATTGTTCAACAGTAATAAATTACTCCGAATTTATATTTTTTTTTTCAGGCTATTATAAAATATTTCGAATTCTCGGAAATATTCCGATTTTCGATTTATCACAATTTTTCTTATTCTTATGTTTTTCCTACACCATAACAAATGGTTTTAAATTATTTCGCGACATTGATGGTAATTTCGAATTATTACGAATTTAAAAAATATTTCGAATTAGTCACAATTATTCAAAAATATTTTAAACTTTTTTGATGTTCTTACAATTATTTGTAAGTATTATAAATTATTTAAATTTTTTTTAGTTCTTCAGAATTACTTTGAATTATTTAAAGTTTTTACAAAATATTATCACTTCTTTCCGAATTGCTCCGTGGTAATCCATATTGCTGAATTATTTTCGAATTATTTCAAAATATTCAAAAATTTACCGAATTATGAGTTAAAACCGAATATTTCTAATTATCTTTTTCAAAATATTTAAAATTACGCAAAAAAACTA
Organism: Philornis downsi; assembly: GCA_019455685.1. NCBI lineage: Eukaryota > Metazoa > Arthropoda > Insecta > Diptera > Muscidae > Philornis > Philornis downsi. The sequence goes on from JAHXMU010026607.1 coordinate 2,854, forward strand.
GTACTAAATTTTCAAAAATTTTGCGAATTTTACCTACCGAATTGTATCAAATAATTTGATTTTTATTTTACACAAATTTTGTTCGAAATGGATCGAATTATCCCGATTTGGTTTTTAATTACTCCGAAATATTTTTAATTGTTAAGAATTTGTCCATACTTCGATCTATTTGCGAAATATTCCAAGTTCTCCGAAATTTTTCATTCCCAAATAATTTGACATGATTCGGAGAAGTTCATCGTCACTCCAAGTTATTTCGGATAATTCCAACATTCTGAATTATTCGGAATTTTGGCGCATCATTCAATATTATCCCGAATTGTTTCAAAGTATAACACAATATTTAAAAAGTTATCAAGTTATTCCGAATGATTTCTAAATTCTTTGAAATTTTCCAAATTAACAAAAAAAAAAATTTTTGTCTCCCATGAATACGATATTGAAAATTTAACTCGTTCGTTGTATTTGTACTGTTTGATGAGAAAACCTGTCGATTGCTCGATTACTAAAAGTGATCATACTACATTATCCTGTCACATTCTTTTCTAAATTTTTCAGAGTTCTTTCGAAATATATATAGATCTACGAATTTTATTTTAATTTTAAAATTTTTTTTAATTTTAAAATTTTTTTTAATTTTTTTTTTTATTTTTAATTTTAAAATGTTGCGAGTTAACCTGAATTTCTTAGAAATTCTCCTGATTATTTAGAAAGATTTGTGACAAAATGTATTATAATTTGTCGATTCATTTACAATCATTCCGAATCGTTCGGAATTAACCTGTGCATTATTCACCAATTGACAAAGAATTATATCAAATTTGTTTTAAAATTTTCTCAAACGTTCTAATTTATTTGAAATATTTGAGAACAATTTCGAAGTTCTCCGAATTATTATTCTTTCATTCCGAAACATTTTGGAAAATCTCTTATTATTTCAAATTGTTTCAAAAATATATATAATATGTTCAATATACATATGTTTAGAATATTCAACACATTTTACGAACTATTTCAAAAAACCTTTTGAAATTATTTCAAAACATTATCAATTACAACCAAAGTTATTCCGAAATACGAGTATATCGAATTGTTCGGAATTATTTCAAATTAATTTACATTACATTACAGATATTCCAATAATTCTATATTTACGCGAAATTTTCAGAAATAAGTACCAAATATTTCAAATTATTCATAATTGTTCCAAAATATTCCGAATTTTCTCATGTTATTCGAATTTACTTTGAAATTCTTCGAAGTATACGGAAACATTTTAAACTATTAAGAAATATTCGAAATTATTTCGAGGTGTATCAATTTTGTTCCCAAATTCTCCGAATCATTTCAAATTATTCCGAACAATATTCCACGTTATGCCTAAAACTGCCCTTTTATTCCGAATTACTAAATTATTTAATTATCCAGTTCCTCATAAATTGGATAATTTTTATATATGTATTTTTTTTTTTTAAGTTTTCCCAACCTTCTGGCCAGAACGAGCCATCAATTCCTGCTTGAGTTGAGCAACGCTTTGACGATCCAAACGGAAACCAGGCGATGGACGCTGTTGGACAGCTTGAGAGTTCTATATGTGGAACAAATCAAAACATTTTAACATGTACAAATTCCCTTTCCGTTTCTCTCTCATTCTCTCTCACCTTATGTGGTACATTCTCCTCAGCCGGTCTCTCCTCTTTTGGCTCCTTTACATCGAGATCAGGTTCTACGACACTTTCGGAGGCCTCTTCAGCCGCTCTAATACTATGATACACGGACATGCTGAAAGTGTAAAAGAAAATCCTGTATCATCAATATTATCATTCACGTTTCTAGGAATAACTACGCAATAGGGAATATTTCTAATGTGGAAGTAGTTCCCTAATACGAAACTTCTCCACGCACAAGAGAACCAGTTCACCTTACATACAGGCAACTGTCTAATTTAGATTGTTAATGTTATAGATTTGGGAAAATTATTCCTCTTACTATAATCTAGAACAAGTTCAAAAATACTAGTTCTGTGGTAGTTCAAAAGAGATAACTAACCCCTTCTGAACCAAATCTTAGAAGATTGGTGGGAATTACTTTGATATTATTGTATTATTAATTTTAATTATTATTAATAGTTATGATCTAGAAAAAATAGCACTGGACAATTGACTTTGATATGGTACTGAAGTAAGGCCTTAAAACTAGGTCTGAATTGGAAATTGTATAAATAATATAGCACTAGTTCTAAATATATATGTAGATCAGGTAGTACTGGCAACATTTCTTGCAAAGTTGCTGGCAAAGCGTTTGGCAGTATTATTTGTAATACTATTTAAACAAAGCGCGTTTTAGAACTAGTTTGATAAGGCCCTACTGAGTAAACACCGCACATATCGACAATTGCACCATGCCATTCCACCCACCTTGGATGCTCAATCAATAGGTTCTCATAGGGTGAAGTTTTCATATTGATGGGTCCAATGGATGTGAAACATGGTGGTGGTGTTACGAACCATGATTCATCCATACTCATGGGATTTTCAGCTCCATTCGTTGCATTGCTGGCGTCCTTCTCCTGCAGTGCCAAAGGTGATGCCACCACATACAACGAACAGGTCATGCCGCTATCAGCTGTTAGCCCGGCTGCAGGACCGCTGGCGTTGCGGCCATTGTCTACTGTGCGGGATGGACTTAATGTTGATACGCTGAGGCCTCTTCCGCGGGTGTTGAAGTTGTTGTTGTTGTTGTTGTTATTATTACGAGTCTTTTGCAAACAATTGCGTTGCTTTTGTGGTCTTGGTCCACTGTAAAGGGAATGCGAATTGATATGCTGCGAGCGCCGCTGCTGGGCCAATGAACTGGGCGCTATAGTAGGTTTGATCGATTGAACGACCTCGATAACCGGGGTATCGTTACGAGGTGTTGAGTCTGAAACAAAAACAAGTTTTAGTGTTAGGGATTTGAGAAATAGTTGTATACAATTCTTGTGGAGGTATTAAGAAATGGAATTGAGAAAATCTGGTCCGATATGGTCCATATGTGGGTAATGGAAAATAAGGCTTTAGCAAGCAATACAAATCAGCTGCATGAGACACAAGCGGCCCAACCAAATGTTTGATGTCTATCCAACTTTGCACCTAGTGGGATTTGTCGAAATTTGTACTATTCTTTCTACTTTTAAGGGGGAAAAACAGAGAAGAAAGGAACGAATGTGGTGAATCGAATCGGTTTTTCTTTGAGTGCAAAACACCTGGTCCAAGCCGCTCTAGGCTTTATTAGGGGAAAATATCTTTCAAACTCTGAAATGCCTTGAAAATTAAGTAATTATTTGCCTGAAAAGCCGTCTGCCGATGGTTTGCTGATTTTAAACAAGGTCGTACTGACACCAATGTCGCTAGATGTAGTGGACGTCCACCTAAACCATCAGAAAAATGCCAAAGTAAGATTACTTTTCGTAATCGGAAAATGGAATTCTATGAGACAGCCTGCTTGCTAAAAATATCAAAAGGCAGTGCTAGAAACATAGAATTTTTCGAAATTTCTAATTTAAATGGAGAAAAATAATGAAAGAAAGGGGACAAAAATGGTTCCATCGCCTGAAACATAACATAAAATATCAACTAGAACAAAGGACTTAGGCTAAAATTAGCGAATATATTATGGTGTTATGGATAAATAAGCCAAAGGCAAAAACAGTACCACAGTCTAGAACGAATGATCGAAACTAGGATCGTCCATTTCTCTAACATCGCAGGCCAACTATGGAAAGAGATTTTTCAAAACTTCACACTTTTCTGGAGAGTCAGAAAGAACACTATCGTCGAAAGAAGAAAATCAAAAACTAGAATCATAAAAATAATGGCCTAATCTATCAGTGATAAGACCATATTTTTGGAAACTCCTGCTTTCAGCTAGCTCAGATATAGAACAATTTATGTTTTACACCGCATACAAGTCTCATATCATTCTTGCCCTTGCACTCTCCTTGTACTCACCTTCTTTTTCCACAATATACCACTCGTCTTCGTCGAAATCTTCGTCACAACTATCGTTAAGCGTCGTCGGTTGCTTTGTTGCCGCTATCTGTTCTGTGCCCTTTGTATTGTCCTGAATATTCTTAGCTCCTTTGCGTTTATTTTGTTGACGGCTGTTGTTGTGTTTATGTTTGCCACCTTTAACGGCTCGATTGGATACCGCTGCACACCTGTTACCAGTACCCGTCACTGATGGCGTCAGTGATGTTACCTGTATGAGATTCTCAGCATCTACCGAATTAATAGTATCAGTGATATTCTCTACTCCTCTTACAGTGGGTGTTGTTGCAGTCGTTTCACTATTCGTAGAATTAGTCGTATTCGTACCAAAGAGAAACGATGCAAGGCTACTAAACATTATACGAGCGTAAGAGAGCTGAGAAAGCTGGAAAAAGCTTTAACGTTGCTGGTGTGTGTGTTAACGCACAGTGCAGGCAATGTAGATGGCGTTAAAGTTGTTCTTTCGTAATGTGGATGTAATTGAGGGGGGTCGTTTCAATTCACAAAAGTATTGCTTGAGTTGAGTTGTTGAGATCAAAAAATATTGTCCCTTCTTCCTTTCGGGGGGTAGATCCTTTAAAACAGGAATTTGCTATTAATAACCAGTAGGGTTGTTTTGGGTAGTCAGTCTTTTGAACTTTTGTAACCTCTGTTCCGCTTTATAAATTCAACAAGTCAAACTGCAATAAAAAACAAATAAAAATGTATGTGTTTATAATGGTGGTCTATTAGTTTTAATTATTTTCAATTTGTTTTACAGCCGTAAACAATGCTCGTAAATGCTAAAGTTTATTGTGTAATTTAAACTTTTCGTGACAATTTCATCACATTGTGACGTTAATAAAATTTGTGTATGAATATTTGCAAACCATATTCTGTATATGTACATTATGATGATTTGCAAAATATTTTGCGTCTGTTTCAAGCCGATCTTAAGACTAACGTAGCGAAACTAACACACAAAGATGGCCTCTGACAAAATATCGATAGTTTTTTTTAAAAATTGAAAACGACTATCAGCAATTTCATAACGTTTCCACTATATGTTGACTAAATATTGTTTTTTGATAGGAAAAAAACATCATTCAAACATAAAAATTCAATAATTCTATGGTTTGCTGGTTTTATACAAGGTCGTACGAGCACCGATGGCGCTGGATTGGTTACAACCAAAAATTATTCTTGATTACCGTGAAATATAAAGATATAGCTAACATGTTAATAGATGCCAAAAGGCTGTAAAATCACTCTTTTGAGTGAAAATGTAGGACTTTTTTTGAATAAGTCTCGCATTGGCTAATAATAGAACAAACACATCAATTATTCGGAGAGCTGTTAGGGGCAGAATAAATGCTATAAAATGGTTTTTCTCATGCAATATGTGAGACGACAGATACATTTCTGAATCAACTCAAAGATTAAGAGTGGAAAGGATCAGGTACAGGCCACTCAATACCTGGATACAGAAAAATATAGTTCAAATTCAGAAATTGCTTGAAAAATCAATAAATTTCTATCGAAAACAATCATTTATCGACGGTTTCCTGATTTTAAACGAGATCGTTCTGGCACTGATGACGTAGATGAGGTGGACATCCAAAGCAGGTTGTTACACCTGAAAAGTATTCTCAATAATCGAAAAGTGAATTTAAAAGAATGAATTTAAATGCACCAAAAGGCGGTGGGAAAAATGTTTTCCAAATGGATGCCTCATTGGCTCACAGTGGATTAAAGACATTTGGAATGCTGTTAGAGCAGATTAAACGCTTTAAACACAATATTTTATGCAGTACGAAAAAAAATCAAAAAATGAATCTACCAAACATGGATCTCAATGTGTTGAGAAGTAAGCATCGGATGAAGGCCGTGGGAAAACTCAAAAATTGGTTAAGGGTTCCATATTTTTATTCTATTATCGACTAAAGAAAAACAGCGATGCGACATTTTTAGACAGCTTGAAGAACGACATCAAGAAACCTGTATGAAATGAAGTTGAAATTATCAAACACCGTATTTTCCAGATCCAATCTTACTGTAATCTGTCTACAAATCTCCAAAAAAATTTCCAGGAAAAACAATTTGAATCAAATAATATGTTCATTGCGGAATCTGAGGGTCTTGAGAATTTCTTCTATGAAAAAACACCAAAATATTGTGGAAGCATTGGGATGATTGTAATACTTCATAGTTAGATCATGTTGATGTAATGCTAAATTCCGCAAAAAAGCCGTTATTTTCTTCCTCAGCCCCCAGATATATTGACCGATAATGTTGACCATTGTTGATTATAACTGCCGTCCCGACAAGCCTGTTGCACTGTCAGTGAGACGTCAGATGTTAGTTATTCTATTTAGGCATGAAAAATACAAAACAAAAAACAAATACGAAACATCAAAATAGTTCTTCCAGAAAATAAAATATTTAGGCATATTTTGGAAGCGTTTAGCTCATGAATGGCTTTTGAGTGCCGAACGCAGCAATTTATTTTCCCAATTCGGTCTAATGCTAATGCGATTATAATTAAGTGTAGACATACTGACGACATCCATACGGGTCATATGGTATAATTCGCCAACGCCACCCCCCCGCCTTCATGCCACAGTCACGTTTATGTTGGCGGCAGGCAGTGTTAATATTCAGTTAGCCCAGCGATCTGATGACGCACACTTTTGTTTCGTGTTTCTATTTCCAGCCAATAAATTCTCTTGTCTTACACGAAAGCTTTTTTGCCTTTATTGTGAAATGCAAATGCAAAAGTCATGCTGTCTAGTTAGGTTTTATAGCACAGTGGTTTTGGGTGGGTAAAAGTTAAAAGTTATTTTTATTTAAAAAACATCTTTTTTTTAAATATTTTTAAAATTTTCACAAATTTTACTTTCGATTGATTTATGCGAGGAAGAACTCAAATTCAAAATGACAAATTAAATTAGCTAATAAAAGTTTAACTTCTATTAAAAGTTTACTTTGGACTGTGTCAAATGGAAAAATAACAATAGGGTTATCCATTTAGTGGTTTCAAAAGGCTGTGGCAAGGTTGGCAGCTATTAAATACCTATCATCTGAAGTGTTATTTATTTAGTGATAGGTTTGCCATTTACGAATATGGATTGTTTAACAACGAAGAACGCGTAAAAATAGTTAAAAATTACTACAGAAGTGGTGATTTAGACGTGGGCACTTTTCGTGCATTGCGGGGTGATTATGGTCATCATACTGTGCAAGGAATTGGCAAGATTATAAAGAAATTTGAGTGGACTGGAAGCGTTATGGATGTGGTCAGGCCTGTGCACCATCGCAATGTACGCACTGCCGAAAATATCGCTTCTATTAGCGAAAGTGTGGCGGACAATCTGAATTTAAATTCAGAGCGCTACGGACCAATTTTTTTGGTCTGCAATTAAAGATTATGACCTCAACAATATGCAGTTTCAACAAAACGATGCCACGGGCCACATAACACGACCGATTTTGGCTTTATTGCATGAGAAGTTGCCAAAAAGAGGAATTTCACGTTTTGTGACGTCAATTGGCTACAAAGATCATGCGATTTGACACCGTTAGAATTTTTTTTGTGAGACTACGTCAAAGACAGTGTTTACGCAGATAATTCCATTTGAAACCCAACATTCGTCAAATGATCGTCGAGATAATGTCCGAATTGCGTAAAAAAGTTGTCGAAAACTACTTCAAAAGGATCCACTGTTGCAGCCAATCCAAAGACGGTTATTTAAATGACATTGTATTTCGTACATAATGGCAAAGTCCAAGCATCATAATTAAGTAAAAGTTTTATCGAAATTATAGCTTTATGGGTGTTGGTATTTAACTTTACTTTTAAGCCCGAAAAATGGTACATACAGTCAAAATTGTGACCCCAATCAGAGAAGGTGCCTGCAATCGTCAGAGCTTTCCAAACAAATACTGCTTGAAATTTTGTTCATGCATATTTCGAACTATCGACATCACATTTTGTGCCTTACAGAGCATGTGGGGTAGGATCTTTCCAATTTGTATTCACTTGGGAATAACGAGTTCTTTCTAAAGCAACTCATTGGCTCCCTAACTAGTCCAGGTATTCGCTGCTAATGCAATTAGTGGTAGCTGAAACGAGGAGGCGTCAAGTTGAGTAATTCAAACGGCATAGTAAGATCGATGCTTCTTAAGTGTGTAGATGGCATCTATTGCTGCATTTCAGTTTTGATGCCAGCATAGTGCTTACTAGCAACCTCAAGACTTCAATCGCATCGAGATTGAGCAGAGCGGAAAACACATGTAGTCGAACAAAAAAAAGCAGGGCTGCATTTGTCGAGGTTGCCTTAGGCTATGCCAACAGACTCTTCCAATTACTAGAACACAAACTCCCTACTGGTCCTATCACAGATTGGCATTACATAGCCTATTCGAAAAGCTGTGCTCTGAAACTCTGTTGATGAAAAAAGGATGCAGTAGACATGGCAATACTCCAGCCACTTGTTGAATGGGCGAAAGTTATAAAGTAAAGAAGAGAAGGGCAACTATTTCTTTGAAGAAGGAAATGACTGTAAAAAAATGTGAAAAAGCGTGGAAATTCTATCAATATTTAACAAATAACGAATATGCAAAATTTGCTGAATATATGGAGAGACCAAATATGTGCACACCGCCTAGCTAAACTGATTTCAAAACAGTAATATGAAGACTTTGAAACTACAAATCTAAGAATAGCCAGACGTCCAAGCAATGGCTTGAAAATGTGTATAACCAATTTGTGTACATTATTCCTAACAATAAGTGCTATAAAACTGGAAGGGCCAATAGCTTGATGTTAGAACAATTACCTGAAAATTTAAGTGAATGAATCAGTTCTAAATGCCCCTAAATGCGATTTGGCTGACCGAGATTATTCCCGCCAAAAAATACTTTAAAAATTCTCCTGACACCAGAACAATGAACTGAAAATGTCTATGCATCAATCTCTATATGCGATTTGGCTGACCGAGATTATTCCCGACAAAAAAATACTTTAAAAATTCTCCTGACACCAGAACAATGAACTGAAAATGTCTATGCATCAATCCCTACATGCGATTTGGCTCACTGGGAATATTTCCGATTATTATAATAATGGTGTTTTATGTGGTAAAAGATTTGCCGACAATGAAGAAATGGAGTCTGCAGTTGATGGCAAATTACCGAGTTTGACAGTTCTTACTATGAACAGGATATAGAAACCACAAATGCACTAGAAGCTATTTTAAATCGCTGGATAAAGTGCATCAAGCTAAGAGGAGATTGTGCTGAAAATAAGGAAAATTTTTCCCATTTTTTATAAAAAAAATAACTCTTAAAAGTAAAAGAATTACAAACAAGGTGCTAACCATAACCATATTGCTTTGCCTGCATTTCCACCAAGTATTCTCTCAATTTGTTTTTGTGCCAAAAGTATTATTGCATTATAGCAACCATCCAAATTTGCACTTGTCCTCATGTCCTTTCGATGTATTCATGACAAATGTAATTTGCATTATTTTCATGCTTTTACAAGTTGCATTTGCAAATTTGAAACATAAATTTATACATGAAATGGAAAATCATTTCACTTTTTATTTGTTTGCCAAAAGTGAAATTTTTATTATTAGCAAATGACCACAAATCCACTAGAAATATGTAGAAGAAAACAATGAAAAATAAAATTATAGACTAAAATCTCATTATCGTTCAAATGTAAAGCACAATGAGATGGTATGATAATGGGGTTACAGCCATTGTAGCCGCACTTTGCTTCCAATGAACAAAATAATATACAAACATATGGACTGGTGCAAAGTTAAAGAGCTGCATTCGTGGATGGTCCTTATACTCTAGTCGGTCAGGACAGAGTATATATTGCTCTATACGATTGCATCCGAAACAGATCTATTTGAAACTTTAGTATGTAATGCAAACACTGTAACAGCATCTCATTTGAATATAACAGGGAAAGAAAATCTCTTAAAATCTCAGTTGAAACATCATCTTAGTTATGATTCCAATGAAAATTATGACTTTGAAAGCGATAAAGTTAAGATTGTATGGGAGTTATACGAAAACATAGATCGATATGATTCTTTTGGAATTGGAGCAATACGTGATTGAGCCAAAGTCCATATGCCAAATTTAGTTAATTTTCGATCAAAAATGCGACTTTTAGTAGGAATTATATTTGGCATGGATAACCCAAGTCAATACTCGCATCGATTTCGCCATTTTTAATATGCCCATCAAATTATGTTAGTCTATTCTTGCTAAAATTCCGTCATAATTGCGATCTGCATAAGACGGAAGACCGTGGCGCGATGAATTATCGTTCGCATGATCGTAGGTTCAACCCCACACACAGTCACCTATCATTATTTGAGGAGCATTCACCCTGATGTCACCACTTCAAGTAGTCGAATAATCGTCAAGTCTTGTTAATGCCTCTCAAACCGTGATATTCGGAATCGTCATTAAATTGTAGAGCCCCGTTAAGTGACTCTAAAAATAGAATGCGTGTAAACTCGCTGAATGTGAGAAGCTTTCCCTTGGCTCATGAGATGCAAGAAATTTATTTTTTTTATAAGACGGAATGGACAGACAGACATAGGACAATGCAAATTAAATATTAAATTAGATATTTCAACAACATAGTAAATGATTTAAAAAGTCCTTAATTTTCATTTGATATATGAAATTAACTATTTAATTTACTTTTTGCCATTTGTAGTCTATCGTTGTTCTTTCTAAAAGATTCGCAAATATTGTGTTCATTTATCGACAACTTTAGAAAAAAACCGTCCATTTTTTACTTAAAATCAAATGCATAAATAGCTGCTAATTGAAAATAATTACAAAATTATACAGTTCTATTAAAATTGTTCCCGATTTTATCACAAAATTTTTACAAAATTAATGAAAAACTATCATAAGTTGTTTTCCATCACTTTGAAATGTCAGTAAAATTCAGAGGCCACGCGTTGCTTCACATATTTATTCTGGGCTGATCGAACAACTTTCGGATTGTAATATTACGACTAATGCCAAAAGATAAAAAGACTGACTATCATATATATTCTAATTTGTTAGCACGTTGTTGTACGCCCAAAAATTACGGTTTCGTAAAAATTTATTTTGTGACCAATAGAAATAACAATCATTCTCGCTAATTTTGATCGAATAGATCGAGTTCGAGAAAGAACTTTTTCAGACTCGACCTGCTTATGCATCCGAATATGTATACGGGTGAAACATTTCTTAAAATTGTCTTTAAGTCACAAAGAGGCGAAACATGCCAACGGGTAAGATTGGACTATGAAACAGTGAGTGTTCCGGTCAGATCTCTATGAAACATAAAAATCATAGGTTGATATATTTGGGAAAAATTTGCCCATACAAGAACCAAACCCACCTCTGAATAATTGGTCTCATTCAGTATTTTTTTCACAATTTTTACGAATTGTTTATTAATGAAAGGCAATACATGATGAAAGTCGATAGCTAAGAAAAATAACTATCAGAATTTATGTATCTTTATAAGGGGCTGCTGCTATCCAAAAATACTAAAAATACAAATTTTTACTTTAAACTTTATACCTCATATATCAGAAGAAAATATTTTTGACACTCCCATTCATCTGATGATAAGCTTTTGCCGATACGGCAAAAACTGTATGAGGCCATGTTCGAGTTTGGAATTCCTACGAAGCTTATTAGTCTTTGTAGAATGACGCTGACTGACACGAAGTCTTCAGTGAAGATAGCAGAAAACTGCGAGATGTTACTGCAGCCTTCTCAAGCATCAAGAAGGAAGCAGCGAAAATGGGTCTGGTGCTAAACCAGGACAAAACAAAGTTATTGGTTTCAACGAACAAAGGGTCTACTCGTTTGGGACGCTGTGTGAACGTTGACAACTATAATTTTGAAGTGGTGGAAGAATTCATCTACCTCGGTTCCGCTGTAAACAAAACGAATGATGTCAGCATGGAGATAAAGAGGAGAATGCTGCTTGCTAACAGATGTTACTATGGGCTAAGCAAGCGATACAATGATGAAGCCCTCTTTCAACAAACAAACATCCGACTTTACCAGACGTTGGTTCTACCTGTCTTGTTATATGGCGTAGAATCCTGGGTTATGACACAAATGGATGAATCACCACTGACAGTTTTCGAGAGGAAATTATATGGATCCATTATCGTTAACGGAGAGTATCGGAGTCGCATGAATAATGAGCTGAGTATGAGCTATATGCTGGCTTCGATGTGGTCAAACGCATTAATATACAGCGATTGCGTTGGCCGGGTCATGTTGTGCGGTTGGACCCAAATGCTCCGACACGGAAAGTTTTCCACAACGAACTCGATGAGCGGCGCAAAAGGGGGCGACCAAACCTACGTTGACAGTTTCGGGCTTTTGAAATACTATCGAGACGTAGTGTGACGAATTGGAGGAGAAGCGTAGAAGATCGAAGTGCTTGGAATTATTTTCTACGGGCGGCTTATAATAGATAAGTATGTCTATTCCAGTCGCCACCTAAGAAGACTCATCTGATGATTAATCGATGCATCGTGACGTGATAGTGACCGCTAGTAATACAAACCGACATTATTGGTCCAAAAAAATCATTTTTTATTAGTTTACTAAAGTTTCTAATATTAATTCGAGACTTAGAAGTTATTTACAGTTTTAAATCAGATAGATTTAAATCACTGTGTTATGAATGAGATGATGGTAGTTATTTCACGACCACTTTCTGACGGCCAAACGGTGCACGGTGCATTGAGCGTCCTGCCACACCCTTTCTGACACTGCGATTAAGTCTATAATCGGTTACATCGCACCGATATTTGTTACAAATTAATCTAGAAATAAAAATTGGGCATGGCTTTATAACCCTGTCAATGCCATATCTGTGAACAGATCCATTTAAGGAAAACCAATGTTTCATTAATAATATGAACGATAATAAAAAAACTATCTTTGCTGACATGTAAATACCTTAAAATATAAGAGTATTTTATGCATCGTACGAATATTATTCCCCCCATTATTATTATACCACCCCCCTTAGTGATCGTATTTGACCAACCAAAATTTTCCTGCCTGATGGCATTTGCTCGCCTCATCATCTGCTTTGAATGGCACTCACAATATGGGTCATTGTAGTTTGAAATCATAATAAAAGCTCCAGAAGACTCACTGCATAGCGGCAAAATGGAAATAGAAACGCAAACACAGAGAGCGAGAAGAAATAAAGTGCAGATAAAAATTGCATAGAAATGCCATACAATGGGCAATGTGCAATAATATACGAGAATTGAAGTCAAAAACGTGATTGAACAAAGGCAATTATGGCAAAACTGAAATCCAAATGTATGGAGTAGTTTGGTACTGTAAATACCATTTCGAATCTATGGCCCGCAACAGATACAATGGGGAAGCTTTGACTTAGAATGGGTGATACTTAGACATAACAGAGAGACAACAAAGAATACAAAAGTTTCTTTCCAGCTACTTTCATTGTACGAGTACTCTGTTATCTGTCTTAATACCCTCTGTTCGGTAGCTTGACAACACTAACAATGTCATCGCCTAACAAATGGATAAACAAACATATGATGGTAATAGCGTTTAATGGGTTTTCTTTTTTTGTTGGCGGGAAACTGTATCGCCAACGGTTTTTCTCAGAGGAGCATAATCGACATCTTTGTGGTAGGAAATTGTACGTTTTTTGGCTGCTCAACTCAACAACTTGGCCTTAATGTTTCTACTACTCATGTTTATTTGATGGGCTATCTGAAATCTTTACAAAGTACTTGAACACAACAAACAACACAATTTCTATGCGAGTTAGCCTCTTTTACCGATTTGTTTCATGTGTCTTCGATTCGATATGTGTCAATTGCCAGCCTGCCATCCATGCTGAGGCAATAATCATAAATTTCGATCAAATCACTGAGATAGCTGCCACCATCCCCAATGAACACAGTCTAACATACTGTTGTCGTTCGACTATTCATCCCATTGCAAAAGCAACAGCATTACAAAACCATCATTTAAAAGATCATACATTCGCCACAACTGCGTCTCGTATACTCGTACTGCATCTGTTGTGATCACGCTGATGCCAGAGCACAAAAATAAACTTTGAATTGTAAATTTCATGATAGTGCAGAAAATCGGTTCACCGAAATCCTATAAAATAAAACGCAATAATCGTCGTATCGATTCACTATTTTGTGAATTTGCAATTAATTGTTTTGTTCGCCGTCACAAAAGCGAAAAGATCTCTCTTTCTCTAATCGCCGCCACTAGATTGACACGTGATTTATGCATGATCAGTCAACAAACAGTCCGCCAGCTCGATTGTGAATCCATCGAATGTTGTACTTTAAACTATACACGGGATTCAAAGAAAAACAAAGGCGTACATGAAATTATTTTGTTATCTATAATAAAAAATCATGTCATATAATTAGAGAGAACACACACTATGAATGGGGCCGAATGCATTTAGAATAATTTAGACAATGAAAAATGTAGACAAAAGGGGTGCAATTGCGAATTCATGATTGCCTTGGTTGATATATTAAAAGAAAAACATATTAAAAGAAAACATCTCCAGAAACATTGACCTCGCGTCTTCAGCCTTCTGCATGAATTTTATATATTATTATTTTATATTATTATTAGGCTGACTGGTTCGAAATAGTAAATGAATGCTGAATGTTCAATGTTCAAAATTTTAATAGCTATGCGTCTCCGAAACTACTGATAGAACCGGCATAAGAAGCCTGGACAGCTTGCAGGATAGAATTCAAGCTTTCAGAAAACATTTGAATACCTCTTGTCCATACAGGGTGATCTACAAAACTTCCAATATATGATCTCAGTTTACAAATTTGTACCTCTTACAAATGATAACCCAATTTGATGCCATTTTCAATTTTGAAATCTACGCCAGCATACAAAGGAAAAAAGTTATCAGATATTTGACTTTAAAAAGGTGTACTCAGACGTTGCTTTGTTTCTTGAAATTTTGTTGTTAACAAAACTACACATTTCAAAAACCATGTTAAAGCTAAAATTTTCGCAAATGGTTCTAGTAGAAAAAATAAGGATATTTGCGCAAACTGCCTAGGGAGCCCTTGAAAAATTGCTTCATATTTTTCAATAGCCCTTTTGCAGGATTATTACCTGTTATTTGTCAATTAGATTTTATACCTACCAATAAAAACAACCCTGGGAGCAATTGTTCTAAAAAGAAACAACAAAATTTACATACTTTTCTTTCAAACTAACTGCACTTTTACGCCTTCTTAATTTAAATTGATTTCATTCGATGCTACAGGGTGATTTTTTTAAGATTTAAGTGTTTCAGGTTGGCAGCCCTTGTTGGTAATGGCGTCCAAACGTCATCTGTCAAAGTGAAAAGTGTACAGTATATTCGGTCATTTCATCATGGAAAGACTAACAAACGAGCAACGATTGCAAATCGTTGAAATTTATTATTAAAATTCGTGGTCTGTGACAAATGTGAATCGTTTGATACGACCATTTTATGATCGTCGTAATCGACCTGCTGAATCTACAATTCGTGTTGTTATATCTCAAAATTTCACACCAAATTTACTTTGTTGGACATAAAACCATCGACCATCGATATGCGTAGAGTGCGTACCGAAGAAAATATTGCAGCCGTAGCGACCAGTGTTAAAGACGATCGCGAAATGTCAATTCGTTGTCGTTCCCAGCGATTGGGCATGTGTTACTCAACCACACGGGAAATTTTATACGTCGATTTGTGTTTGAAAGGCTATAAAATTCAACGCACGCAAGAATTGAAGCCGAATGACCTACCCCACAACGTCTAGTGATGGGCCTTACAAAAGCTCAATGAAAATCCGCTGTTTTATCGAAAAATTGTGTTCAGCGATGAGGCTCATTTCTTGCTGAACGGATACATAAACAAGCAAAACTGTCGCATCTGGAGTGATGAGCAGCCCCACATGCCATACATGAATTACCGATGCGTCCCGAAAAAACGTCAATCTGGTGTGGTTTATGGGCTGGTGGCATCATCGGTCCATTTTTCTTCAAAGGCGATCGTGAAAGAAACGTTATCGTCAACGGCAAACGATATTGAGCCATGATAAGCGATTTGTTTTTGCCCCAATTGGCTGAGAGGAACTTGATTGACATGTGGTTTCATCGGGACGGTGCAACATGCCACACTGCTCGTGAAACAATGGATACATTGAGGGATGCATTTGGTGAGTAGCTTATCTCTCGATTTGACCCTGTGAGTTGGCCCTCAAGATCTTGCGGTTTAACGCCTCTTGATTATTTCTTGTGGGGTTATGCCAAGTCGTTAATCTATGTGGACAAGCCGAACACTATTGAAGCCTTACAGGGTAACATAACACGCGTTATTCGTGCTCGAAGAAGTGACGAAAAATTTGACTTTTCGAATGGACATTTTGAGAAGGAGCCACGAACAACATTTACATGAAATTATCTTTAAAAATTAAATGTCGAAAACCAATTTATCGATTCCAATAAAAAATTTTAATATGTGATCCAAATTTGAGTGTTTTATTCAATTTGTAAAAAAACTGCGAATAAAAAATCACCCTTTACTACTGCTTACAATGTTCAAAACATTAATAAGATGCTGTGAAATAATTCTAAGATATATAGAGAGTTAAAATAAATGACATTTACAAAAATCAATCATTTACATTATCTAAAGAGAGCTTTTCAACGCTATAAACAAATTCGAAAATCTGGACACTGATCTTAATAAGAATCAAAAACAGATAAAACAACAATTTTAAATATATCACCATATACTGGGCGATAGGTCTGGATGTCTTAAGCTTCCTTAAACATTGACGAATGAAACTACTGACAAAGAAGGATACGAAATATGCTTTATTAAAATACAATAATGATACCAAGAAATACAATTTATATATCCTTATATATATAATATCCTAATAATATATCCTTTAAAATTGCGGTGGTTTTCTTTACGATAAAAATTTGTAGTAAAATGACAAAAATTCTTCAAATTGGTGACTAGTTTACAACTCCAAAGAAAAATAGTTTCCTTTCTTGCCGCGGAGTTATTTGGTATCTGCGCCATACATTTCGTTATTATTAAGTTTTCAGTTAACTATGGTTCCCATCCCATCAAACACTATTAGGCCGATAATTTTCTCAAACCTATGCTTAATTCTAGTCCTTCGCATTAGATGTTGCATAGTCGAATTAAATATTTCATTGTGCTAATTAATTAATTTGTTAAATGTGACGGATGTCTTAAACAAAAACTTTTGCCTACTTTTAGGAAACAAAATAAATACACATTTTTGCATCAAAAATTTAATTTTATGGATTGAATATGTTCAATTTAGGAGACATATTTATCAAATGCTTATTTGTTCAACAATTTAATTGCCATTAAGACAAAATAATTTCCTTTCTCTTGGATAAATTACTGAGCTCTCCTCTCCTTCTAATGACACGATTTTTCACCACATTTGTGCTACGAATTGCCATTAATTTTCAGCTCATGATTATTATTATTCTTTCGTAGGTTACAGCTAAAATGAACAACGATAACACACCCAAAAAGCGATTATTTATACTGTAACTCAGTATATTTTACATTAATTGACATTTAACAAACAAAAATAATAAGCAGAGGCAGAAAACAACATTTTCTGTATTCTTTTTTTTTTGTCTTTTTCTGTGATTTCACAAAATGCAACAAATTATATTATAGAAGATTATCTTTTAAATGCTATCATCATTCGAGGCAAGAATCAAGCCAATAAAATAAAATTTATGGCGCTAACCTACTGCTCGAGACAAACAAGGTAAATGTTACGTACTCGTATATGGCTTAAAATGTTCGAAACATCTCGCTGTTGAAAAGGGTATCAAGATTGAAAATTAAAGACAGAAGGACAAACGAATGGACCCAGACAAACTGCGTCATATTCTAATTGCTTTAATGGATTTCCGTTTGATCTTGTAATTAATTACGACATGCATTTGTTTGAATTTATATGTCAAAGTGTTGATGTTTACATTTTCCGATAAGAAATAATTAATCAAAGGCAAAGACTTCGTCAATGAACGGTGACAGATTATGAAATGACCATCAATTTTTGCCAATCGTAATCAAGAAAAATACATTTATTTCAATTAATCATGTTCAAGCATAAATTTCTTCCAGACGCATTAAGGGGATTGTACGGCAACTAAAGAGTGTCCCAAGAAGAACGCAAGATTTAAATAACTGATGCAACAATTGAATTGTTTCTCTGGGTGTATGACATGTGGCGCCACCTTGTTGAAACCTCATGCCCTCCACATTCATTTCTTCAATTCTAGGCACGAAAAAACTGGATATCATTTCACGATACCGAACACCATTGAATGTTTGCGCTTGACATGCCTCATTTTCATAAAAAAAAAGTCCAATGATTCCTCCAGCACAAAATCCACACCGCACAGTGACACGTTGAGGATGCATTTGCTTCTCGTGAATCACTCGAAGATTTTGCTCACCCAAATGCGATAATTCTGCCTATTCACGAAGCCATCAAAATGGAAATGGGCCTCGTCACTGAAGATTATTTTATCGGCAAAAATCGAACTCCCTTCGCTGTCCATGGTCAGCTGGCTTCAATTCCTGAGTCAATTGAACTTTGTATGCATAAACATGCTAATCTTTCGTCAAAATTCGCTGCATAGTGGATTTGGAGACACCAATTTGCTGGGCTCGGTGTCGAATTGAGGTGGATGGAGTTTGAGCGACATCATCACGTACGATCGACCTGATCGAAGGCGCGTTGTTGTCTTTATATCACTAACAGACCCAGTTTTGGCAAATTTATTCATTAATCTCTTTACAGTTGACTCTTTTGGAGCATTATTGTGACTCCAAATTAATCGCAATTTGCAAACTGTAGCCCCAAAATGTTCACCATTTTGGTAAAATAATTTCACACTGAGAATGCGTTATTCATTCGTGTAGCGCTCCATTTTTACTAACCTCGTACCTACTACTAGCAAACAATAACAATTGTTCAAATGTCAAACAATGACACTTCGTATGACGCCAAATTTAAATCTTGCGTTCTTGTTGGGACACTCTTTACTTATGTCAACATTACTGGCCATCACTATCCAATATTACTAAAAGTCATTCTGAAGTAAACACATTTTGATTACTTCCAAACATATTTTTTACCCCCAGAGAAGTTCATTCCAAAGATGTTATTTAAGAGTCACAATTTTTTAATCGAAATTTATACCTTGAGACTGGTACCATACTGGCCCTTCGTGGTGAAACTACACATAAAAAAATGGTCATGGAGGAAGTACTTTCTACTGGACAGTACTATGTTTTGTTTTTTTGAGAATTATTGTCTTAAATGGCAATGCCAGCCAGCACTGAAATCGGAAAAATTACAGTTTTACGTCACAATAAGTTCGATAATACGTTTTCTTTGCTTGTAAAATGAAATATTCAAAATATTCAAAAATCAATTTTCACTATTGAAAGTGTTCTCCAAAAAAAAAGTTGAAAACAATACACACTTTTATAAGAGTAAAGCACTAAAAAAAAGTGCTAAAGAGGCTTCGCAAAAAAGGTGATTGTTTCTAATAACAAGCACAAGTGAAATTCACTAGTGATGTAGTTTTACACTGTTTTCTGGTCATTATTTCGGATTCCTTTTTGCATCTTTGGAACTGAATTTATTGCTGGTAAGTATTGTGCGTAAGATCATGGAGTCTAGCCGTGATACAACCGTCTATCGTTATTTGAGCGACTGTCACATCTGACGAAAATTTCGAGTAGTCAGTTAGGCCCCATTAAATGGGTGTCAAAATATAATCCATGTAAGCTCATTGAACGTGAGGAGCTCTGCCACATCTCATTCATGGGGCGCAAGGGAATCTATATTTTTGTGCGCGCTCTAGTTAAAAAACACTGAATGATCACCACAAAAATTGCCTTCTTCCTATGGCAAACCCATATAAAAATTACTGATGTTGATACAGATTTTCACTAGTTACAGTTTCTTCATTTTACATTTTTATAAGCAACTTTTTGCTGTGCATTATTTGCCATATGCGATTTTGGACAATATAGGAAGCTACAGTTGGTACAAAAATCGACTTTACGACTTTTTCAAATATATGATTATACGAGTAAATGACGATTTTTAAAGATTGAAGTTTTTCAGTTTGGCAGCACTGATTGGTAATGGCGTCCAAACGTCATCTGTCAAAGTGAAAATTGTACAGTATACTCGGCCATTTCATCATGAAAAGACTAACAAACGACCAACGATTGCAAATCGATGAAATTTATTATCAAAATTCGTGCTCTGTGACCATTTTATGGTCGTCATAATCGACCTGCTGAATCAACAATTCGGATATGTAAACAAGCAAAACTATCGCATCTGGAGTGATGAACAGCAAGAAACGTTACCGTCAACGGCGAACGATATCGAGCCATGATACGTGATATTTTTTGCCCCAATTCTCAGAGTTGAACTTGGTTGACATGTGGTTTTATCCACTCCTCGTGGAACAATGGATATGTTGAGGGATGAATTTGGTGAGCAGCTTATCTCTCGATTTAGCCCTGTAGTTGGCCCCCAAGATCTTGCGTTAGTCTATGTGAACAAGCCGAACCCTATTGAAGCCTTACAGGATAACATAACACGCGTTATTCGTGGAATACAGGCCGAAATGCTCGAGAAATTGGACCCTCCGAATGGACATTTTGAGACGGAGCCGCGGAAAACATTTATATGAAATTATCTTTAAAAGTTAAATGACCAATTTATCGATTCCAATATATGATGCAAATTAAAAAATTACCCTTTTCAAAGTCGACTATCAGAGTTTTTGTAATAATGCGCTTTTTTTGGACAAATTGGAAAAGTACCTCCAGGAAATCACTTTTCCATTACTTCCAAAAAATTGTTGATTCTAAAATGACTTCCTTCGTGCAAATATTTGTCTATTATTTTCGATAATATTTTAAAGAAAATCCACGAATACCAACAAAATGTTGATAACATTGAATTTTTTAAGTATTTCCTACTAAAGTGGATCCAGTTTGTCATATGTCATAAAATTACATTTTTGTAACTTCACCAGCATTTCTTCAAAAACACTAAAAAGAATAAAGCATAAAGGAAAATGCAGGAAGGCATTGAGTGATCCATGTCCCGTCACCAAGAAACCAAGACAGAGGTTAAAACCAAAGTCAGCGTTTCGTCCAACAAACCTAACATCTGGCAAAAACCTAAATGTAGCACGTCCATTTTGAAGCACTTCCTAACGTCATCTCGATAAGACACATTCGTCTTAAACCCCCCTATACTCAGCTCAGCCTTCTCATGCTCTCTACCACCTCAATGGGCCAGTCCGTTGCCGCCAGTGCATACCCCTTCCTGGTCTTGAATTCCGTCGCACGACGGATTACAACAAGATCCAGCAGGACAGACAATTGTGTTTACATCGAGGTAAGCTGTGACTTGTTCAAATATCAGCTTTTCAGAAATCTTATCAATAACTGGCAATATTGAAATTGATCGAAAGTTCTCAGCCGATCATTAGAATACTTGGGAATAGGACACATTTTGTGCACCTTTAATACGTTAGGATAAGACGATTCTTCAATCATTTAAAATAAATATTTGTAAGAACTTTTGCAATCAATGATTTCCTAGTTAACAACATTATAGATGAAATTCTGTCTTAGCCCGGGAACTTATTTAATTTCGAATAGTCCATAACCTTCTTTATTTAAAAATTATTCGTTGTTTCAAGAGCAACAACTGTTCTAACTGGTATTAAAGTTCTGAACATATTCTCATTATCATCATTATAGCTTACTATTCTTCTTCGAACTCGCTGGACAGCATTGGAGAAGTAATCATTAAGATACGTTGCTTTTTCAGTGTCAGTTAATAAAACGTCTCCACAAAAACGTATACAAATTCATATCATCCTGTTTGTTATTTCCCAATTGCTTATTAGGAAATTCGTAGCCATAGCTTTCTTATATCTCCATTACATTTTTGGATATTGTTTGTTTTTATTGTTTTTAGTTGATTTATAAAACTGTACAACTAAACTGGTACAGTAGAAAAATACTTTACCCACAGAAGGAGCCCTCTTTTGAAAAAATGAGTACCTAACAACTTTTCTGGATTTCTTAAAGCAGTAAAAAACAAAAAACGCCGTTTCCCAGAGTCATTTTCTTCATCCATTTCCATTTAACTTATATAGAACACGACTCTAATCTTTTCTTCTATTTACGTCCATACTATTTATTATGTTAACCATTATAATAATTTGTTCGCTACAATAGCATTACATCACTCTATTTTTATAAATGAATTATTTTGTGCTAACATCTGACCTTTAATATACCGCTTTTACTACATTTATTATACCTCAGCCCAGCCCTCGCTTCTTCGCAATTTTGAATTTATAATCTTCAAACGCAAACAACAAACAAAGCTTTAATTGTTTAATTGTATAAATACGCTAAGATCGACCGCTACATGTTTAGAATTTTTAATTAATTTTATTTAATTGTAGCTTTCGAGTGTTGGTGTCCATCGTATCGCCATAAATTATTGCTAATTCTTGGCCATAATAAGAAACTCGCTTGAATTTGAATTTTTATCAATACGATTTGTTTTTTTTTTTTTCGTTATATGTTTTGTTTTGCAATTGTTGTTAATTAGTAATATTGAATATATGATAAATATGACTTTTTATTTGCACGCGCATTGCGATTTGCGCAAAAACAAAAACATACTAAAGGGTGTCCCAACAAGAACGCAAGATTTTATCTTATATATTATATATATAAAAATCAATTGCTGTGCGTTAGTCTCGCTAAAGCTCCAGAACGGTTGGACCGATTTGGCTCATTTTGGTCTTAAATTATTGGTAGAGTATTCCGGAAGGTTTAAAAGGTTTCATTTGAAGTGATAGATGGCGTTGGAGAAGAGATTTTTGCAATAAATTTTTTTTACCACATTAACATTTTGAAGGCAAAACAACGTTTGCCGGGTCAGATAGTTTTAAATAAAACACACACATATTTAAAAAAAATCGTGAAACTTTATTATATCGTAGAGTAGACAGAATGAGGTTATGTATGAAACAACACATCGGGCAGATGGTCGCCGCAGCTTTGCTGGCACACACGCGATCTTTTAATGAAATTTGCAATGACCAATGCAATGCAGCGTCCAATTTCCTCTCTTAAGACTTGAGTCGTCGTCGGTTTATTCGCGTAAACCATCGACTTCAAAAAAACCCCAAAGAAAAATATCTAATGGTGTTAAATCGCACGATCTAGGCGCCCAATTCTGGTCTCCAAAACGCGAAACAACACGACCGGGAAATGACTGATGCAGCAATTGAATTGTTTCTCTGGCTTTATGACATGTGGCGCCGTCTTGTTGAAACCACATGCCCTCCACATACATTTCTTCAATTCTAGGCACGAAAAAACTGGTTATCATTTCTCGATACCGAACACCATTGACTATCTTGCGTTCTTGTTGGGACACCCTTTATATTGTTGGTGGGGCCCAATTGGTGCTTTAGTTAATTGCGGCTGTAAACTGCTTAACACTGTTACTTTTTAAAACAAAATGACTGTAACTTGTGAATAACACCGAATTTTTGGCTGGGGATTAGAGGCGAATATGTGTCTAAATAAGGCCAGCATTAACAAGAAATTATCTCGATTTTGTCCTAACTCATTCCATTCTTTGCAAACGCAGATATACATATCTGCGGCCATAAAAAACAACTTGTGTGGTGATAAGACAAAGTCAAGTATATTTATTACTAATATTGTTCTATTTTTATATACATATTTAATTCTAATCCATAGACAACAACCTGGTGTAGTTCATAAATTATGGCAATTTTTCAAAACAGCAATTTTTGGAAAATTCCGGAATATCTCTAAATATTGATATAATCGAGAATGTGATTTTTCGCTATTATTTGTTACGTCCTTAAGACGCATGTTATCGTCTAAATATAGTTTCAAAATTTTGTATGTTCCAAAAATTATAAAAAATTTTCATAATAGCGATTTTTTTTAAATATTTAATGTTGCGAAACAATAAATTGGGAGTTAAATCTGTTTTCCCTGTGAGCACAGATATATCTGCGGCCATAAGGAAAAGCAACTTGTGTGGTGATAAGACAAAGTCATGTTTATTTGTTACTAATATTGTTATTATTTATATACATATTTAATTCCAATCCACAGCCAACAACCTGGTGTAGTTCACAAGTTATGACAATTTTTCAAAACAGCGATTTTTGGAAAGTTCCGTAATATCTCTTAATATTGATATAAACGAGAATATGCTTTTCGCTATTATTTGTTATGTCCTTAAGACGCATGTTATCGTCTAAGTATAGTTTCAAAATTTTGAATATTCCAAAAGTTATAACAAATTCCCATAATAGCATTTTTTTTTTAAATGTTTAATGTTGCGAAACATTAACTTGGGAGTTAAACCTGTTTTCTTTACGCACACATTTACTGCATATAAATATTTATTACTTTAATTATGACAAATATGCGGTGATTTTTTAAGACTTAAGTTTTTCAGATTGGCAGCAGTGGTTGGTAACGACGTCAAAACGTCATCTGTCAAAGTGAAAAGTGTACAGTATACTCCGCCATTTTATCATGGAAAGACTTACAAACGAGCAAAGATTGCAAATCGTTGAAATTTATTATCAAAATTCGTTCTCTGTGACAAATGTGCATCGTTTAATGGGACCATTTTATTGTCGTCATGATCGACCTGCTGAATCAACAATTCGTGCTGTTATCTTCAAATTTCGCATTAAATGTACTTCGTTGGACATAAAACTATCGACGATCGACAAGCGTAGAAGAAAATATTGCAGCCGTAGCGACCAGTGTTAATGACGATGAAGAGAAATGTCAATTCGTCGCCGTTCTCAGCGATTGGGCATGTGTTACTTAACCATAAGGAATTTTTTTTTTACCCCAATTGGCTGTGTTTATTTTGGTTGACATGTGGTTTCATCAGGAGGGTGCAACATGCCACACTGCTCGTGAAACAATGGATATGTTGACAGATGAATTTGGTGAGCAGCTTATCTCTCGATTTGGCCTTGTGAGTTGGCCCCCAAGATCTTACGATTTAACGCCTCTTGATTATTTATTTGTTGGGTTATGTCAAGTCGTTAGTCTATGTGGACAAGCCGAACACTATTGAAGCCTTACAAGGTAACATAACACGCGTTATTCGTGGAATACAGGCCGAAATGCTCGAAAAATTTGACATTTTGAGACGGAGCCGCGGACAACATTTACATGAAATTATCTCTAAAAATTAAATGGCAAAGACCAATTTATCGATTCCAATAAAAAAAAAAGTTAATATATGATGCAAATTTGAGTGTTTTATTCGATTAAAAAAAAAACTACGATTAAAAAATCACCCTATATTATTAATAAGGACTCAGTACCATATTTTCTGTTATGACAGTAATTGAAAGCAATTGCAACATTTTCGCAATTGGCACACATTTGTGCGTTTAAGCAAAACTACAACTCTGTAGCTCTATTTTGAAATGAATTTGCAGCTCTTGCACTTTTAACCAATTAACGATTACAGAAATTTTCATTTTCGCCCAAAAGATAGAGATGGAGTATAAAAATTTTGACAAACAAGAGAAATAATGGTTATAATTTAATTTGCAATTTCAACAGTCAATGGAATCAGAAGAAGTGATCATAAGAATTTGTTCTCCAAGGCTTAGATTCGTTAACGTAAACTTGTCCTATGTCCTATAGAAAGACATCGTCTAGAAATGGAACAGCAAGGAAAACACTTTGTCATACATTTTTAGACCTGTTGTACCAATCAGGGCTTTGTTTAAAGCAAGGACCAAGATTGTTGGTCATTAATTAATATTTCGCAAAAGGCGCATTATGAAGGACACCAATTATGACTCCCATGTAGAGTTTTCAGTACAATATAAGTTTTATTTCATAGAGTGTTATCCATCCCTGGGTTAAAAAATATTCAAAAAAGTCTCTAAATAAAAACAAAACCGTTAAAATTCAAATATGTCTACAACTCGAAAAGGAAGCGATCAGGTGTGAATATAGTTTTTTTTTTTTTTTTGGCTCCGAAAGAGTATCATTTACCAACTATCGTCAACGTAACACACAATTTGGTTTAAGTCTCAAAAAAAAAAAAGCAAAGCATTAAAGTCATATCACCAATGTTAAGAAGAAAATTGCTCCTGCTATTGGCATTTTATATAAATTAAAATACATTTGGATTGGAAAAACTAAGCTACTTGTTTTCAACTCACTCATTCAAAGTCATTTAAACTATTTGGCAATCGTATATGGCTACAAAAGTAACCCATCGCATACCTAACCTTATCGCTCCTGTATTGCCTATCCGTGGAACACATCTGCATCAGCTTGTTATAAATGTATGTAAATCTTCAAATGAAATTGGATGCAGATTGATTGAATTTACGCAAAATCAAACTAATTTTTGCACAAGAAATTGTAATAATTTGAAAGTTGTCAGATTCAGGTTAGAGACCACTAAACAGCTAATGGAATACGTATTTGGGTAGTTCTGAATACAATTATTTATCAATGACCATTAAAAAAGTAAATAATATATCCACATTTAAAAAGAATGTGAAGGATTACCTAAAACAAAATTTGCAGATGCTTCTGATGTAATTCCAATGTTTTCGAAAAATATGAATTCTTAACTAATTAATTAACTGAACTCATTTGTTAATATATTTTACTTGAAATTGTGCATTGCAGTTAGCGTACACGTGAAACTTATTGCCAGCATGCCTCAATAATTATACGGAATTTTAGATATACCTCGTGAGAGGACTGTTTTCAAAAAAAAAAAAAATCGTTAAAATCCTAAAAGGCTTTCGAAAAATTATACCAACGACTTAAAAAACTACAAAAATTGCGCCAATCACTCGCAAATCGAGCAGAAAAAAAAACACAATTTATAGGTCTTTTCTTGTAATACCAATTCCTTTTTTTAGAAAAGTTACACCGATCACTGAGTAAAAAAAATTTCAAAAAATATTTAAAATTCTGTACAATTATTTAGGCCATGCTGGCAACAAGTTTCACGTGTACGCTAACTACAATGCACAATTTCAAGTAAAATATATTAACAAATGAGTTCAGTTAATTAATTAGTTAAGAGTTCATATTTTTTGAAAACGTCTTTTAAAACCCGCTAAAGCACAATAACGAAAAGCTCAGCTGTGGAAAATAATTTCATTTCGGTTCCAAAAGATTGGTCTTTACCAATTGGCTTCAACATATTAGCGATTTTGTAAACTCTAAAATGATTAAATGAAAATAAGCATAATTTACACCGATAGATGGCTGCAAAACATCAACTGTTACGTGTGCATATTGTGAATTGTTTAATGTTATTACATTGTACATATATAGCCTATCTTTATAATTAAGTTAGGGCAAAAATATTGTTGTGAAAAAAGATTGACAAGTGAAAGGGCAAATTGCAATAATAAAACTGAAAGTGAAATTGTGCGAAAAAGGGCACAACGCGTGATAATCATGAGAATTAATTATTAGGAAGCACTATAGTTCAGTCATCAACTAACCAAGTTAGTGGCCCGTTCTTTATTCAACATAAGCATTTTTCTAACAAAGAAATGAGGAATTCAACTTATTTTTGGTTTTCTGTTCATTAATTCTATTTAATTTTTTTTTTTTTTTTTTTTTGTACTCCCATTATTATTTTTGCGTGTTGGAAAAAAGTAAGAAAACGTTTGATTAGTAAATAGAATGCTGTTTCTCTCCCGTAAAACTAAAAAAAAGAATTTACCGAATTATTCTTTTAACAGCATCTACAAAGTTTCACTTATGTCGGATATCTTTATCATACACTGCACCTTTTTTTGTATTAAACGATTACTAATCCGCCGAAAATCTCAGATTAAATTTTTAAAATTTAGAATTTAAATTTTTGCAAAATTGTGTAGTTTTATGAATTTTATATCAACAATGAATTTGCAAAGCAAAACAAGATTTGAAACCACGTTAAATCTGAAAAATATTTATGACACTTCGTTATGACACTGTTTAAACCGCACATCGATTACACAAAAAATATTTTTTTGTATTATAAAATATACCAAAAATCACAATTTTTATTTGAAAAAAAGTACTACTTTTAGGAACAAATTAGTCTCTGTACTATATTTCTCATCCAACTTGAACAATTCTTTTATTTTATTATCAAGTTTACGACAATTTATGACACATGTATCGGGTTTTAATAAAACGCCGCCTAATTTCATACAGTTTATTTAAATTGGTATCCTTATTTGTATTTAAAATATGGTTTCACATATCCCGGTATACAGAACAGTAGTATAGAAAAATGTGTTGCCTTTTTAGATGGCAGTCAATTAACAAATTTAAATTACACAACTTACTTGATATTATGTTTTATATTTCCAATAATTTATGCCAAACACTTATCCTCGACGTCTTAACACTTACCTAGAAAGAGTAAAATTAAAAGAGCAAAACGGTTAGTACTGCAACACTATAAATACGTTCATCACTTTTATCACTAATTGCAACTGATTATGAAATATTTATTTCCTATATTTTATTCGCTATAGATTCTTACTGATAACGCATAAAACCGCAGACTATTTGGCGAGACGACTGATGTTCTACTTTTGTTTGTTTCTCTTTTGTCCCGAGCTTTTTTTGTATTTACCTAAATTGTGAAATTCAAAAATTCAAATGATAACATTTTATGGTCGATTTGTTTTGAAATTAAATAAAGTGATACCCTTGCGCATACATATGTTAGAGTTAGAATGAATAACAAACAATTGAAATGCTATTGCAAAATTTCGGTTCTTAAAAAAATTGTTTACAAATTCCGAAAATCTAGTTATAGCGAAAGAAAGTTCAATATTGGGTGAGCCAATCAAATGTTATT
Organism: Philornis downsi; assembly: GCA_019455685.1. NCBI lineage: Eukaryota > Metazoa > Arthropoda > Insecta > Diptera > Muscidae > Philornis > Philornis downsi. The sequence goes on from JAHXMU010026607.1 coordinate 31,991, forward strand.
GATGTTAACAGAGAATAACACAATAATATTTTCGTGGTCGCAAGGAAAAACGACTTAAGTGTAGTTTAGATTTGTTATTGTTGTCCTTATTTCGACACATAGTGCCAACAACTCCCCAATCGAAAATTCGCTATAATTCACAAGTTATATCCATTTATTCAAAAGAATAGTTTTTGCAAAATTACGTAGTATCTCTAAAAATTTAAAAGATTAATAAGATAAGATTGATATATATATGATAAATATACAAGAGCGGTCCCAAAGCTAACTGATGCCAGTACTTTCAAAAAAATTATTTTAATGAAAAGTGGCAATCTTATAAAACATATGTTTTAAATTTCAAGGCGCCACGTTGTTCAGTAATTTTATTTGAGCCATCAAAAGTATACGATCTCAGTGAATTTCTAAACATAAAAAAAATTAGTCAGCGTTATGAAGTTCAATATTTCCATTTGAAAAGTCTCATTCCAACCAATATTAAAAAAGCCGAGCTACATTCTACTTTGGGTTAGTCTATTCCTTCGTTTACGATTGTAAAAATTTTGGATAACAGAGTTTAAACAAGGCTGTACTAGCTGCCAAGACGAACGCCGTAGTGGTCGACCAATTGAGGTGTCCACGCCAGACATGGTTAAGAAAATCCACAAAATGGTATTGGATGATCGTCGATTGAAGGTGAGTGAGCTAGCTGCAATGATAGGCATTTCCAAAAGTGCTATACATCATATATTGACCGAAGATTTGAACATAAGAAAGCTGTGTGCAAGATGGTTGCCGCGCTTGATTTCAATAGAGCAAAAACAGCGTCGTGAAGATGTTTTAGTAGAGTGTACGGCGATGTTTCACCGCAATAAAGCCGAATTTTTGCATCGATTTATAACCAACGATGAGACACTTCATACCTGAGACAAAGGGACCGTCAAAGCAGTGGACTGGAATGGGAAAATCGTGTACAAAGAAGGCGAATACAGTTCTATCTGCAGGCAAGGTCATGGCGTCTTTTTTCTTGGGATGGGCATAGGATTCTTTTATTATCTTCAGAAAGGCGAATATTATGCTAATTTATTGCAGCGTTTAGGTGATTAAAGTATGGAAAAAAAAGCCGCATTTCGCGAAAAGGGAAGTGCTGTTTCATTAAGATAATGCGCCAGTTCACACATTCGCTATTGCAAATCATTAATTAGAGTTCGAATTGCTTCATCACCTTATTCGTCAGATTTACCTCCCTCGGTCTATTTTCTTCTATTTCCAAATTAAAAAAAATGATTCGGTGGTAAAAGATTTGCCAGTGAAGAGGTGGATGGCTATTTTAAGGAGTTTCAAAGTTCTTACTTTAAATAGAGTATAGAAGCTATTAAATATCGTTGGAAAAAAATGTGTTGAGCGAAAGAGATTATCTCGATAAATAAAGAAAATTTTTCTCAACTTTTTTGTGTCTTCTTTGTTAGGACGCCCTCGTATATCTCTTCAAATGATCGCTCAGTTTTTAAAAATAAAATATAATTTTTGTTGGAAAAACATATAAGATATGTAGGAGAAAAGGGCGTTTTTGATACGACTACAAATGATCAAAGACGGTCCTGAAATGAAAAACATTTTTCAGTATGTTTTTAAAAGTTTTACAAAACAATAATAACAATATATATATGTACATATCTTTTCGCTGAGAGCAGCATACACCAGCAGTTGATAGATACGGCAAAAAATTTATTTCAATTTTTATATTATACTTTAGTAAAGGGACTGCGCTAATTGTGTACTTGGTTATTGCCCAAAAAATCTGAATTTTTTTGAAAGTCGAGAAGAAGGCATTTTATCGCCCCACTCAATTGACGACGAATCGCCACCTATATTACCATTTGTTAGTTGATCATAGGCAATATACAGTTACAAAGACAATGTATACTCATAGATAGTTTACTTCGTTCTGGAGCCAAGGTAGAGATGATCTCTGCACGATAACTTTTAATAATTTATAATTTATTAATTAATCGCTCTGGAGCCAAAGTAGAGATGATCTCTGCACTATAACTTTTTATAATTTATAATGTAATAATGTTACGTATTTTGGTTACTATTTTTAACAGATTATAGTAAGTTAATTAATAATGTATGAATCACCATTACATATGACGTTAAAAAACGCCAAACTATTAAAGTTCTACGTTGGGAAAGAGAGCGAGAGGGGACAAAATTAGGCTCTTCAGTGAACGTTAGCAGCAAGTGAAATTCACTCCAGAGCGAAATAAATTATCTATGCGTACACATTGTCTTTGCAATTATATTTTATAAATATGGGAAGGCATTATCCCAACTTATTCATGTTTTTAAGGGAACGCTGTAACTGTACGCATAGCTATTCAGTCGATACATATTATGGATGTTTTTGGCTTGCTTACTTCGAAAAATTTGATATTTTTAGTACTTTTATACCTTCATCTAGAGGAATTGAGGTGTATTATTTGATGCATCAAATAACTTCGCCAGAAGGAAGTGCTTAAAATACCAAATGCCTTTTAAACAAATGTGTTTCATAACTTCTCAAGTCAATTGGGCGATGTCCGACTGTCTGGTTGGCCAGCTGATAGACACGATAATTGTGGTAAATCTGCCTGGAACATCTTAGCACAACCCAAAATTTTACCAAATCGTGCAAAAAGCCTATATCGACCCATCCCTTTTGGTACATCCCCTATAAATTGACAGATTCTTCCGCTGTTACTCCTCAATCGTAGACGTGATTTGCAATGCTGGGCACGATTTGAAAATTAAAACGACTGATTAACCATACTCCTGCTGGTAGCTCCCATACAAATTATCCATATATTCTTTAGCTCATTTCATTTCCTTCTGACTTCAGTAGACCAGGTTTTTGTTTATTGTATCGATTAATAATTCTATGCAAAACTTGGGACAAGCCTAACCGCGCCGCTTCTGGTACCTCTCATACAAACCATCAATTTAATCCACTCATTCTTAGCTTCGTATATGTTTCACGAATGTTTCAGTCAAATTTGGCACACATCGTGTGTTTGGTAAACTATGATCTGACAACGAAAATGATCAGCATTGCCACGCCACTTCTGATACCTCCTACCCAAATTGACCGATTTATCGGTATTGAACTTGCCGTTGTAATCCCTAAATCATATACTGAAGTTACTTACATTTTTGCAAATTTTATTGCATTATAGTGCTGGACATAATTTGGAAAAATCTACTGGATAACCAATCCCTCTCTGGTAGCTCCCATAGGAATTACTCAATTTAACACATATACGATATTTCTAGATTCATATCTTGCATTCGATTTTATTAAATTAAGAATAAATTAGTATGCATAAGAATCTAAAAATAAATCTAATAATCCATGGAAAGTAAAAGAAGAGGCCGAGTTAAGTCCTCAATTTTTGCAGAAAGTTATGAATCAATATGATGAACAAAATCTTGATGGCTGTGGACTAATAATAACGAATTACAGAGAAACGATTGAATTTCGATATAGCCTATTTAGAATCCCCATTTAAAAAATCTAAATGAAATTTAACTGCATCGTCACGTGCCTTAGGTTGCCACTGTATACTAACTGGCTGATTTAGCAAAAATTAGTGATCCATTTATATTTAGTTTCTAAGAGGATAACTTCATAAAATTATAAGTTTGTTTCTTTAATTATGTCTTACATACTTTCTGCACTTTTTTTATAAGAACCTAGCGATTGACCATGCCCTCCTTTCGCCCACACAAAAGGATGCTGGGTGAAGTTATATGTAAAGCAGTTTATTTAACTAAAATGTCCGTAATGGTTTATCCTTTGTTCACTGAGTTAGAAGAATATATGCTAATATTTGCACGATAAGGGAAGGAACTACCCCTGATTTATATACAATTTTTAACGACGGTCCTAATTGTGGGAGGGGTAGTTGTTGAACCAAACAAAAAATACGACCGTGTTTCTAATTTAAAAATTTATATTAAAAAAAACTTCTATACATATATATATTTCAGTGGATATTACACTAGAAAAGAGTCATGACGATATATATAGTACGTATGAAAAATGTACATTATAGCCACGCCCACTTTCCAGACGATGAATTGACATATTAGCAACTTTCCTCTTTAAGTAAAATCCAAATTAAACTGGTTTAATAAGTTTTTTTGTTGATTGAATAGCCGAAAAGTAGATTTCGAATAACGCTAAAGCTGATTTTCTGAAAAAGTTGGTTATTTCAAAACTGTAATGGCACACCAACTTTTTGGGCGGAAGAAGCGGTTGTGGAAAGAGCGTGAAAATGAGGAAATAGAAAGGTACAAGGATGGGGATGAAGTCCGAAAACTCTGCCAAAAGGTAGAAGGGAATATCACTTCTCATATTAATCGATACATAACCTTAAGACTTCTACCAAAAAATAAGAAGTACAGGATATGGAACAAGGCTGCCCTCTTGTAAGACAGCGAGGGAAGTCTGGTCACAGATACGCAGAACGTGCTGCAACTATAGAGAAAGCATTTTTATAAGTTCTTAGTTTCGAATGGCAGCACGAGTGAGGAAATCACCCCAATTATCGACGATGGCATAAATAGCCCAACTCCATGCCAAACAGAAATCAGAACAGCAATATTGCGGCTTAAGAACAACAAAGCTGCGGGCGTTGATGGCCTGCCAACAGAGCTGTTTGAAACTGGTGGCGATGAGCTGATAAACAGTCTGCATCTGTTACTAAATACGATTTGACTCGAGGAAAATATGCCTGATGATTGGAATTTGAGTGTACTGTATCCTGTATTTAAAAAAGGCGATCCAAGTGTTCGTAAAAACTATCGCGATATCAATCTTTTAAACATTGCTTATAAGGTCCTGTCGAGTGTGATATGCGAAAGACTTAAGTCGATTCTAACTGACCTGATTGGACCTTATTAATGTGACTTTAAACCAGATAAATCAACAACTGACCAAATATTCACACTACCACAAATTATGAAGAAGACCCAAGAAAAACAGATAAGAAAGCTGCCTTCGATAGCCCGATACAGCAAAAACTGTATGAGGCCGTGTCCGAGTTTGTAATTCCTACCAAGCTTATACGTCTTTGTAGGATGACGTTGATTGGCACAAAGTCTTCAGTAAAGATAGGCAAAGATCTAAGCGAGTCTTTTTACAGCAAACGAGAATTTAGGCAGGACGACAGTCTATCGTGCAATCTCTTCAACATACTGTTGAAGATAACTATGAGGAAAGCTGCAGTTAACACGACTGATACCATCTTTAATAAAAGCCATATGTTACTCGCATATGTAGATGACGTACGCATTATTGATCGAAAACTGCGAGATGTTACTGCAACCTTCTCAAGCATCAAGAAGGAAGCAGCGAAAATGGGTTTAGTGGTAAACGAGGACAAAACCAAGTTATTGGTTTCAATGGGTAAAGAGTCTACTCATTTCGGACGCTGTGTGAACGTTGACAACCATAATTTTAAAGTGGTGGAAGAATTCATCTACATCGGTTCCGTTATGAAAGAAACTAATGATGTCAGCATGGAGATAAAGAGGAGAGTATTGCTTGCTAACAGATGTTACTATGGGCTAAGCAAGCGATACAATGATAAAGCCATCTCCCTACAAACAAAAATCCGACTGTACCAGACGTTGGTTCTACCTATCTTGCTGTATGGCGCAGAATCCTGGGTTATGACGCAAGCGGATGAATCAGTACTGGCAGTTTTCGAGAGGAAAATACTCCGGAAATATGTGGATCGTTAACGGAGAGTATCAGTGTCGCATGAACAAAGAGCTGTATGAAAGTATCAGTGTCGCATGAACAATGAGTTGTATGAGTTATGTATATGCCGACATCGACATGGTCAAACGCATTTATATACAGCGATTGTGTTGGATGGATGGTACGAATTGTGCGGATGGACCCAAATGCTCCGGCATGGAAAGTTTTCGGCAATTAACTCGATGGACGGCGCAGAAGAGGGCGAGGGAAACTCCGTTGGAAGGACCAGGCTTTTGAAATACTATCGAAACTTGGTGTGACGAATTTTGGGAGAAACGCAGAAGATCGAAGCGCTTGGAATTATTTTCTACGGGCGGCGTATAATAGATAGGGAAGAAGAATGGCAACTTCCATAAATTCGTTTCACAACATTTTCGGTATCCAAACGTTTTACTACCAACCCACTGTGCAACGACTAAGCGAATCCTTCCATCTGCCGTTAATGTGTTTCAATGTATTGCAGCAATGACAATGACAACAAATAACAAATTATTTTTAGTTAATTTATTTCAAAGAATTCTAGGCTTGGACAGCAAACGGTTGGTTGGCCACCGGTGCTGTTGTTGCTGCTGTTGCTGATGTGAATGATCAATCGCCTATCTGCTGTTGTTGTTGTTGCACATTGAAAGAATCTAAATCTCTGGTAGCCGACCCATACTCTATAGATACATATACACGCACGCATATACACTACATAGTATATTTAGCCATATTGCTATACACGTATGTAGACACACACAAGTACGAATACGTACAGTACTGGACGGACATCAACGGTATACTTGTATGCTGGTATTCTGTAAACAGAAAAAGATGATTTTTTGGCTCTTCGTTTCTGTTGTTGGCGGCGCTGTGAGTGGTCTGGTTTCAAGGTTAACACTGACGCAAGCATTAGATGGAACACTCGCTCGCACAAACATGTTCTCCCCCCTCACTTTCCCCTAGAAATCGCAACATTCCTACACTAATGCAAACGCACCCTCACATGTAATCTTTCACATTTGTTTATGGTATAAAATATTATTTTGTTGTTGGTGTTGTTTCAGGTATTACATAATTTTAATGCATACAACAACATTCGTTGTTATTGTTAATATTATTGTTGTTGCCATTGCACCGTTGATATTGGCAATAATTACAAAAACTTAATGATATCCCAGTAACGCAACACAACACAAAAAACATGCCAGAACAACAATGCAAAACCTGTGTAGGGATACAGTTGTTTGCTTACCCAAGAGGACAATTTCAACAACAGCAATAATCGCAATTACGTTGTCATCAAATGTCAACATTCTGAAGGAGATTGTGAAAATATCTAAATGTGAAATGTCGTATGACTTTCACGTGTTACATGCATGTCAATAACACGGTGCTGCAAAATGAACAGAAGATTGAATACGAGTATACTCCATTTCAAGTGGTCTTATTTAGGTTGTGGTTACACCGCAAGTTCTAGTTCCAAAATTGCTTAATATCTCCTAATTGTTACAACTATTGTAGTTCATTATAAGGAATACCCGAATATAGAAAACAACACTTAAATATTTATTTAAAAAAAATTGATTCAAAAGAACGACGACAGGGTAAAAACAGGAAAATATGAAAAATTGGAAAAATCACCATATCTCGGAAACGTAGCGTCTAATACGATAAATTGTATTATTTCTAGGGATGTCCAAGAGGTGCTATAAGGTGGCGATTTTAGCATGATGCCGGAAGTAGTTCCAAAATCGACAAAGTAAAAAATTACCAAATATCGAAGGAAAAGTTTCCTATATTTTATACTAAATGCGACTTCAATATATTACAAAAAAAGTTAAAAAAAAAAATCGCAAAAAAAATTTCAATCTCTAAACAAACATTATGACTAAAATTTAGAACATTTTCATAGCTTGATGCTCCATTTCCCAGACCTGATTTAGAATTTTTTTTTCAAATTTTGTTTACAAATTTTTAGATGGATTTGGATTAAAAAATAATAATTAAATAAAAAATTCAAAAGAAAAGAATTAAAAAAACTTGAATCGCTAAACAAACATTATGACTCAAAGTTAGAACATTTTCATACATTCATGCTCCATTTCTTAAATCTGATTGCATTTTAATTTTAGCGATTTTTTATTTTAAAATTTTGTTTAAAAATTTTTGGAAGGCAAATAAACGTTCCATTTGGTATAAACCTCGGTCAGTGGTTTATATTATACTTTTTGGATAATTCAAAAATCGACAAAATAAAAAATTACGAAATATCGAAGCAAAAGTTTCCTATAGCCAAAATACTGAAATTTCGAAAGCCCTACGGCATTTTATATGGCGACTTCAATATATCACAAAAAAAAATCACAACAAAAAATTAAAAAAAAAAAAATCGGGAAAAAATTTTAATTTAAAGTTTAAATCTCTAAAGAACATTATGACTAAAATTTAGAACATTTTCATAACTTGATGCTTCATTTCCCAGACTTGATTTAGACATTTTTTTTTAAGTTTGTTTACAAATTTTTGGATGGCAAATAAAAGTTCCATTTGGTATAAACCTCGGCCAGTGGTCAAAAATTACACTTTTTGGATAATTTAAAAATCGACAAAATAAAAACTTGCAAACATCGAAGGAAAAATTTTCTATAGCCAAAATAATTAATTTTATACTATATTTATAATTAATTTTATACTTTAATACATCGCAAACAAAATTAAAAAAAATCTCAAAAAAAAAATTGAATTGCCAAATAAACATTATGACTAAAAGTTAGGTCATTTTCATAACTTCATGCTCCATTTCCCAGGTCTGATTGCATTTTAATTTTAGCGATTTTTCATTTTAAAATTTTGTTTCCAATTTTTGGATGGCAAATAAAAGTATGGCGTTCTGTACTATATGGCGACTTCCATATATCACAAAGAAATTTAAAAAAGAAATCGCAAAACAAAATTGAAAAAAAAAAAATCGCAAAAAAAAAATTTAAAAAACGGAAAGTTTAAACAAACATTATGATTAAAGTTAGAAGATTTGCGTAACTTGATCCTCCATTTTACAGTTCTGCATTTTAATTTTAGCGATTTTTCATTTCAAAATTTTGTTTAAAAATTTTTGAATGGCAAATGAAAGTTCCATTTGGTATAAACTTAGGCCAGTGGTTAAAAACTATACATGTTGGATATTGAACGCTCCGTCATTGAACAGTACAAATATTTATATTTTAAACAATTTTTTTTTTATTTTGACGATTTTGGAAAAATGTTCGTACTGTGTAAAAGACGCCTCTAAGAGATTGGACACCACAGAAATCATCAAAAATAAAGACATTTTCCGTAGAAGCTTCGTCTCACATATAAAAAATAAAAGAAAGGATAACTTTTTAAAAATTGGATTTATCCCAATTGTGGCACTTGCCAGTCTTAGCGACCTGGACGAAGTACCCATTCAGAGCCATATAAGTGGGTGTGCCAAAAAACATCCTCGACTCGTACTCAATGCCCTACTTTGCCCGTTTATGCCGAGGGGTGCCCGTTCTCAGCATATGTACAAAACCTACAGTTTAGTGACTAAAATTTAGACACCACCATTTGGGGAATTAAATCGTTAAAAAAAATTCACTTTTCAATAGAGTCGGATTCACAGTTCTAGCACTTGCTCACGAATATCAGAAATACTTATGGCAATTTTCAACCCTATAGCGTTTTTAATATTCACTCTGATGGATATTCCTAAGTCGACATATGTAGCTTTGTATGACGACCAGGAGTATATATACTTTTTTGGGTCTGAGATGTTTGTTTCTAGTTGTAACAGATAGTATATTAAAATTATTATACCCCCGCTCTCTATGATGGAAATCTGGCAATTACAGCCTTTTTTAAATTTTATAAAAACTTAATATATTGTATAACTAGGGCCAAATACCCATCCAACGATGTGTATCATGTCGTTTATGTAATATATTCAAGTAGGTAGGAACATTTGGAGATACATACGGGTATATAACAGGTTATTCAATTAATGGTTTCGAAACCGCCGGTCTGGCAAGGCTGTCAGGTTTGCCACTTACGAATATAGATCGTTTAATAGCCGAAGAACGCGTAAAAATATTTAAAACTTACTACAAAAGTGTTAATTCAAACGTGGTCTTTCAATCGAACAAAATGTTATTTTGCGATGAAGCTCATTTGTCGCTCGATGGTTACATCAACAACCAGAATTGTCGCATGTATTTTCGGAGAACCCAGAAGTGATGGTAAAACCATTGTATTCGCAAAAAGTGAATAAAACTGAAAAATGACTGAAAAAATTAAAATGACGGTGGAGGAGAATGAGGAAAATGAGCTGGAGGATTCACTGCTGCAACCAATCCAGAGGCAGTTACTTAAATGGCATTGTATTTCGTACATAATGGCAAAACCCAAGCAATATAATGAAATAAAAGTTTCATCTAAATCCTACCTTTATGTGTTTTTTTTTATTTAAATTTACTTTTGAAACCGAAAAATGGATAACCCTATATATAGAAATATATCTCTGCTAATATAGTGTTCCTTCTTTTTATTGTGTAACTGTGTGGAAAGGTCCTATTGGGAACAAATTGACCACAAGGTCATAGTTTAGATACTATCGAATTTAAGTCTCTCTGATCCATAGAGATTGAAGCAATTCAGCTATAACGATTTTTTTTTAAATCTCTTCTAGCGACGGTTACATCTCTATAGTATGCTATTAAAACTAAATTTGAAATTTTATTTTTACATTTCATTTCTACTATTTTTAAATACATTTTTTTTTATTTTTATTTTTAGATCCAGAGGGGGCAATACTTCCTTAAGTCACTCCAAAAAGGTAATTTTACACTAACAATTTAACAAACAAAAACACTGATTTTATTAAGAAAATTAAAGCTAAACTAAAAAATTAAAATTAAAACTAACTAAGTTTTCAAATTATGCTGAAAACTACTCTAGAAAAAAGTTTAATAAACCCACATGTATTGTAGGTGTCACAAGATTAATCTTTAAATATTCAAGCAGTGTTTCCCATTATCGCTAGCCACATTCCAATGGCCACTTAGAAGATAACACGCATAATCTTTATACACGCTTTCTCATTCATTGTCTCAGGCCCATCTCCGTAGTTTCTTAAGTAAACATACGAGGTGTGATTTTCAAATTTCGTGAGTTACGTATCTTCGATTTTCTCATTTTTTTTCTGTTATGTTGGTACACATGTCTGTTATATATGTATATTGACAATATCAGCCATTTTATATTGTCAGTTTCTTTTTGACAGATAAAAAGGTTAGTCGTGTTTTGGTGTGCTCTTCGATTTTTTACTATTCGAAAAAATGATCGATCAAAGAAACTATTAAGTTTTATGTAAAAAATTAAATTAAATGTGCAAGGACATTTGAAATGTTGACTGGGGCGTTTGGCGAGTCCACTATGAGCAGAACACAAGTTCAATTGTGGTATAACCGGTTTAAGGAAGGCCGAGAAGATGTCAATGACGAAGCTCGTCCTGGTCGCCCAAGCACGTCAACAACCGATGAAAAGATTGAAGCAGTAAAGAAAATGATTTTGGATAACCGTCGAATCACTATTAGAGAGGTTGCTGATGATGTTGGCTTATCGTTCGGCTCATGCCAAGCAATTTTTACGGATGTTTTAGGCATGAAACGTGCGGCAGCGAAGATTGCTTCAAAATTGCTAAATTTTGAGCAAAAACAACGTCGCAGGGACATCGCTCAGGAGCTGTTGAACGTCGTCAACGACGATCCAGATTTCCTCAAAAAGGTCATAACTGGTGGGAATCATGGGTGTATGGCTATGACATTGAAACCAAAACCCAATCACCCCAATGGAAGCGTCCAGAAGAGCCAAGACCGAAAAAAAAACACGTCAAGTTCGGTCAAATGTGAAGGTTTTGCTCACTGTTTTCTTCGATTGCAATGGCGTGGTGCATCATGAATTCTTGCCACAAGGTCGTACGGTCAATAAGGAATGCTACCTTGAAGTTATGCGGCATTTGCGCGAAGCAATTTGTCAGAAACGCACAGAATTGTGGAAAAACCAATCATGGATTTTGCACCATGATAACGCACCAGCTCACACATCGATGCTTGTGCGTGAGTTTTTGGCCAAAAGCAAAACCGCAGTCATGCCTCAACCTCAACCGTATTCAGCGGACTTGGCCCCCGCTGACTTTTTCCTCTTCCCAAAACTGAAGACACCGATGAAAGGAAAGTGTTTTGCTACGATTGGGGAGATAAAAGAAAAATCGAAGCAGGAGCTGTTGGCGATACCAAAAAGCGCGTTTAAAAAGTGTTTCGAGGATTGGAAGAAACGCTGGCATAAGTGTATTATATCTGAGGAGATGAATTACTTTGAAGGGGACAAGATAGTTATTGATGAATAAATAAATAATTTAAAAAAAAATTAAAATAACCGTTATTTGTTGATCGCACCTCGTATATGTATTACTTATGGGTTTTCAAATGATCCATAATGTTGTCCCAAGAAAAACCCCCTAAAACCTACAGTTCAAATCTGAATATTCTAAACCTTAAAAGACGATATGGACTTACGCCCAATAAAACAAGTTCCAGAGTAACAAATCCTAATGAATTAAATTAAATTATTCCATGAATCGAAATGAAGTAGCTGTAAATTTCAATTAGGACGAAAAACATACAAAGTGAAAAATTCTAATAAGTGAAGTAGACTGTCATATTGTGAATCATATTTTTCTGCTATTAAGATACACAAACTTTTTTATAACATTAGTATTGTAAAGTTCTATAATGCATTTGTTATTGAATTATGGAGAAGATAAGGTGTGCTATTGCCTTAAAGCTTAAAATTACAATCTTGAATAAATAAATTAAATTAAATTAAATTCATAATAGCGACTAGTTTCACCATGAAGTAGTTCTAAAACTACTTACTATGTGCTTTTCACGAGAAAAAAAAAATTCGCGAGATACTGTTTGCTCGTAATAAAATTACGCAGTATTGCCAGCCCTTCTGATGTTGGTTTCCAACACTGAAATAGGAACAGCTGATTTTTTTATATCATAATACATTTGATAATATATTTGTAAAATTGTTAAGTTGCGTCTTATTTTGATTGGCAAAGTAAAGCAAAGTAAAGCTGACAAAACTCATGGCTTTTATTCAATCTTTTATAAAAATGATGAAAAGTCTGAGCATTCCGAACATTACTATTTATTGCTTTATAACCTGTTATTGAACTCCGCATTTTAAAAAAAGGCAATAATTTTATATTTTTATAAGTTGGTTTTTTGAAAAAAAAAAAACATTTAAATAATGTAATTATTGTATACAAAAAGGCGATATGGAATTACCCCTAATGAAACAAGGCGCAGAGTAATAAATCCTAATGAATTAAATTAAATTATTCCATGAATCGAAATGGAATAAATGCATAATTGCGACTAGTTTCGCAATGAAGTAGTTCTAAAACAACTTACTATGTCCTTTTCACGGGGAAAACATGTCACAAGACATTGTTTGCTCATGATAAAATTACACAGATTTGCCAGTTCTTCTCATATTGCTTTCCAACACTGAAATCGGAACAGCTGATTTTTATATGTCATAATATATTTAATAATATATTTGTAAAATTGTCAAGTTGCGTCTTTTCCGTTACTATTTCATTTTCAAGTTTACAAGTGTATTATTGAACATATTGTGGCATAAAAATGTACATTAATCCAACTTCAGTATTGGAAATCGACAAAAGGACAGGTTGGCAATGCCACTTAAAAAAAATTTCCCTCGTGAAATTACCGCCTGATGGAAAAAGTCAGCTTCAAATTTTACGAACATTTCTTTTTTATATAGAGTTTCATCGTGAAAAGCCAGCATAGTACCAGCCTTAAGATAAAAAAAACGTAAAAAATATTAAATGAATTTATGGTCAAAAAAATAATTGAGTTCCATAAAAATAATTAGATCATAGCAAGTAATATTTTGCCATTTATGTATATTTCATTTCTTATACAGTGGTATCCCAGCATCCTAAAAAGTTACTTTAATATCTTTAATAATAAGACATTTTAGTGGCATTTTATTACCCTGCCGAACGTGTTTCCAAACTATGGACTACATATATTTTGAACGTCGTGTGAATTCATTTAATTTCTACCTGATTTAAAAACAATATTTAAGACAATATCATTTACTGACGAATGTTACGTGCGATTTATTCTTCAATTTACAGAAAAATATGTAATTTCTCAAAAAATTTTTTTTTAAATGAGGTTAAACCTATTTAATGCAAGAAATGAAAACTTATGAATAATAATTTTTCTACTTAAATTTCAGAGTGCAGTTTGCCCTAAAAATTTGATACCACAATATTCAAATTTTGTAAATATCGTCAGATTTTTCTAAAAAATAAATTCCACATATTTTAAAAAACCGTCCGATTTTCCAAAAAAGAGAAATTTTCGGCGGCGTAATTTCATTTGCTTTACAGTATAAAACTTTCACAAAAAAATTGAATTCAAAATAACTAATATTAACGAGTTTTTTGTTTTTAAGCATCTTAATTTTTCTAATTTATTTAATTTGTCGCTTGTTCAAATTAATTGCAAATTTTTGATTTGCTTACAAATTCGTAAAATTTTAAAGAACGGGTTTTTAAGCATGTTTTTTATAATTTTCAAATTTATTTTAAAAATTTTTAACTGTGTCGCCAACTTTGTGTACCCTAAATATTTCACAATAATTTGCTATTAAAAAATAACAAATTCAAAACGTTTTTTTTTCATGAAATTTATGATGAATTAAATTTTTCATTTTAGTTTGAAATTTTTTTAAAATTTGTTTTTTTGATCCAATTTGTTGCCTTTGCTTAATTGTTCTATTTCTGTTTTATTCTAAAACGTTCCTATTTAAATTAAAAAATACCAAATTTTTTAAAATTAAGAATTTAAAAAAAAAAGTTGGCCACAAAATGTGTGAAATTTTGGTTGAAAATGTTAACTTTGGTGTAAAACTATTCATTTTTTGAAATTATTTTCTGCAACAAATGGAAATATAATTTTATATTCATAATTTTATACAATTTACGAAATTGTAACATTACTCTCCAAAAATTTTAATTTTGTTTTCCATAGAAATTAAAAAATACCAAATTTTTAAAAATTATAAATTTTACAAAAAAAAAATTGGCCCCAAAGGTTATGAAATTTTAACATTTTGGTTATAAACGTTAACTTTAGTGTAAAAATTTTTAATTTTTTTTTTTCAAATTATTTTTTGCAGCAAATGAAAATACAAATTTATATTCATAATTTTATACAATTTGCGAAATTGTAACATTACTCTTCAAAAATTTTCATTTTATTTCTTATAGAAATTAAAAAATGCAAAATTTTTAAAAATTAAACACTACCCAAAAAAAAGTTGGCCCCAAAGGTTATGAAATTTTAACATTTTGGTTGAAAATGTTAACTTTAGTGTAAAAATTTTTCTTTTTTTTTTTTAATTACTTTCTGCAACAAATGAAAATACAATTTTATATTCATAATTTTATACAATTTACGAAATTGTAACATTACTGTTCAAAAATTTTAATTTTATTTCCCGTAGAATTTAAAAAAATGCAAAATTTTTAAAAATTAAACATTTCACAAAAAAAAATAGTTCGCCGCAAAATTTATGAAATTTTAACATTTTGGTTGAAAATGTTAACTTTGGTACACTAAAGTGAAATTTTTCATTTTTATTTTTTTTTAAATTATTTTCTGCAACAAATGATAAAATGAAATGAAATTTTATATTCATAATTTTACATAATTTACAAAATTATATTACCACTCTTCAAAAATTTTAATTTTATTTTAAGAGTTCTAATTAAAAAATATGCAAAATGGTTACTAATAACCGTTTTTCTGAACTCTTCTGTTTTATGCGAAAAATCGCAATTAAAAAA
>JAHXMU010026608.1:0-46931 GCA_019455685.1 Philornis downsi
GCTGCTTAATTTCGGTGATCGGACGAGAACCGATGTATTCAGTGTGAGAATTTTGTTCCTAGATTAACCCTTGCCGGTGTCTGAGGACAACTCAATCAAGAACATGCAGCTAAAAACCAAGCGCAGAAGAAATGTATTTGTCGACGATTAGACTTAAGATTCAATTACTTATTGTTAGGCTCCCATAAGAGAGCGATTCTATAACACAAAGAAACCGGAAAAAGCGTATTCTTTTATTCTATTAAATTGATTTTTTTTTCTGGACAAAAGTGTTGTAAATGTGACTTTGAAAACATTATCTATCTAGATATCTTGAAACACATCCACAATATATTCATCAGCGGTGGGGAAAAAATTCTACGACTTTCAAGAAAACGGATCATATCTTCAAAGGCATTCTTCCATTCAGAAAACCTTTTCTGATGCACATTTCTGTATCTCATATGTGGTCCACGGTGCGTAGCACTTTCAACGTATAGCATCATCAGAACACTTTTCTATATGAGAATATATCAATTCTATGTATGTGCGAAACATATTTTAATAATATTTATCGATATTAGCAATATCTTCTAAAATAACTTTCTGCCAGATAGGAATATTTTAAGACAATTTTGTATGTGGAAATATTTTAGTAAATTGTCTCTCAAGTACATTTTTTGGCTGAAAATTGTTTAAAAAATGTATTTCCCATTAACCATGTAATGAATCCATTTACATTTCCTATACAAAAAGTACGGTTGAAAAATTGACTACATTTTTTACCTTCTAGTTTGTCAATTTACTTTCTCACATGAAAAGAACCTTCAAGAAGGCCTTCCAATAGAAAATCGTCTTCTAAAACACTCACCATATGAAAAATGTTTTCCAATATAACTATGTAAATAACAAATGTCATTTTTTAATATATTTCATTTTTTTGATAAGAAGGTCAAATTGAAATGTAGTGACTTAATTAGATGCTCTTTACATGAACGGCTTTTTGTGCGTATTTTTTAAACTATAAGCAAGTCTACACTTGTATTAAACACATTACTCAAGTTTTGTCACAACTCCGCCAACATTCCGCAACAATTGATCATTCATTCGATGGCCGACTTTTATTTTAAAATTACGATCGTTTGAATTATTTTTTTCCTATGAGTTGAATCAACTAAAATTTTTTTTATCAAATATAAAAGTTTTTGACAATAGTATCTGTTAAAGCCACCACTTTAAATAACACCCAACAAACCAACAAAATCATCACCAAAATGCAGTTTCCAGTGAACTTTACTTTCTCGAATATTATCGTGATCTGGAAGGTGTACAGAGCAAAAGAAGCCATGTAAAGGGTGTCCCAACAAGAAGCAAATTGAATTGTTTCTCTGGCTGTATGACATGTGGCGCCGTCTTGTTGAAACCAAATGCCCTTCACATCCTTTTCTCCAATTCTAGGCACGAAAAAACTGGTTATCATTTCACGATACCGAACACCATTCACTGTTTGCGCTAAACATGCCTCATTTTCATAAAAAAAGGTCCAATGATTCATCCAGCCCAAAATCCACACCACACAGTGACACGTTAAGGATGCATTTGATTCTCGTGAGTCACTCTAGGATTTTCCTCACCCCAAATGCGACAATTCTGCCTATTGACGAAGCCATCAAGATGGAAATGGGCCTCGTCACTGAAGATGATTTAATCGGCAAAATCGGCATTTCCATGTTGCCTCTCCAATACTCAATTAATGAACTCCTTTCGCTGTCCATGGTCAGCTGGCTTCAGTTCCTGAATCAATTGAACTTTGTATGCATGAAGATGCAAATCTTTCGTCAAAATTCGCTGCCTAATTGATTTGAAGACACCAATTTGCTGAGCTTGGTGTCGAATAGAGGTGGATGGAGTTTGAACGACATCATCACGTACAGCTGCGACATTTTCGGTCGATCGACCTGGTCGAAGGCGCGTTGTTGTCTTTACATCACTAACAGACCCAGTTTTGGCAAATTTATCCATTAATCTCTTTACAGTTGGCTCTTTTGGAACATTATTATGACCCCAAATTGATCGCAATTTGCGAACTGTAGCCGCAAAACTTTCACCATTTTGGTAAAACAATTTCACAATGAGAATGCGTTGTTCATTCGTTTAACGCTCCACTTTTACTAACCCCGTACCTTCTACTAGCAAACAATAACAATTGTTCAAATGTCAAAGATTGACACTTCGAATGGCGCCAAATTTAAATCTTGCGTTCTTGTTGGGACACCCTTTATTTGAATAAAATAAATATTACATAATTTTTCGGTAGTTTTTAAAAGTTTGTCGTGTAATATATGTATGTATGTACTTCGATTTGATAAAAGATTGAATACTTACAGCAATTTTTTTTAAATACTTACATTCCTTTAAATAAAAACTGTTCAAAAAATCACATTTTTACATAAAGCACCCTTTTACGAAAAATGCATAAATTGCTAAAATTTCTTTGATACACATTTCATGCTTAAATTTTTTAACGCATTCAGATTTTTTCTCAAAATTTATTATATATTTTTTCATCAAATCTGCGTAAGACGCCTCTCAAAGCATTTTAACTTGAGCATACACATACACATGCATGTTTGCAAATGTCCGTAGTAATTTTGGCCTTAATTTTCGTGTTTCGAATCTTGTTTCGTGTTTTGTCCGCAATAGGAGCAATTTTTGCCAATTATTATAACTTATCTCCACAAAATTTCACAAAACAATTTGGTATACAATTCAACCAACTAGAATCTTAACATAAAATAGTTGCCAGTAATTACGATAATAATTTTAAGTCCTGTTAGCACCTACACAACGCGACAAAACGAAACTAAGTATCACACAAATTGTGTACATTGCATTCACACTACATTGACACGAATCGCAAGAGACGAAAACTCTGCGGGACTGAAATAAAAAAACATTACTTGTAGGCTTTCTATAGCGCTTTTGGACCATTTCGGAGAAATATCTAATGCTTTCCTTTTTGTTGAAAAATATAAGAACAAATAAAATGCTTCAACTTCAAAAAGAGTCTTTTATTGTGGACAAACGTTATCATATCTTTTGCTGTCGATTGCCATTAATTGATAATTTGTTGGATTGCGAAGACGATTTACTATTTTTTATATCTTAAATTCTAATCAAAATGTTAATTTTCTTTAATTTGTTCCATTTACTGATGTTTAAGGCCTATTTACGTCAATCCCACACGTCAAAACGTAGATAAACGTCAAAAAATTATGTACTTATATTCTTCTGAAGGCTTTAAGATGAATTGCAATTATTTGCAAGCATTAGTGGCTCTGCAGCGACATAAATAAAAAAGGCTCTTTGTTGCGCCTTATCGTGTTGGTATGAATAGGACTTAAAATAAGAAAATTGTAATATTGATTGAAAGATCAGTTATAAAAAATATTAACATATGTATAAAAATTGGAAAATACATCATATCTATTTTGATGTTTAGTGATGAGTGACGACGAAAAATGCTTTGGAGCTTAAGCTGTTTGTCTTGCTGCGCTTGTGTAAACAGGCGTCCATATGTTCGATTAGTAGATTAATTTCAAATATGCAAAACTAGTCAATAGCGATTTTATGAAACTGTTTCAAAATTGTTGAAAGCTTAAACCAAAATTCAGTAATGTCTGTTTTATAATTTAGTAGAGGTTTCTGAAAAGGTTACACAATTATATCGCTGATTTATTTTATTATCATTTTCTTCTCAACACTGATTTTGCATGAATAAAATTCTGGCAACGCCGTGCTTTTTTGTGTCATTCTATTGCAGCTTTGCTGTGTCATTTATAGTTTACATGCTGGGGCAAAAATTGCGATTTGTTTTCTCGAACTTCACATTGAAAATTCTTGAATCTGAGAACTTATCCAAATGGCTTCGGAACGTTATAGTTTTTCATTAACCACATTCAGGTCTGTGTTTTCGAAATAAGTAGTTAATGGCCAAATAATAAATTGTCGGTAGACACATAACCTAGACAATGACTATACAAAATAGATTCTCCTATTTATTTGTTTGTTTTTACAGTCCTTCGGGAAAATTGGTCCAATTGGAGTACGCGTTAGCTGCGGTATCCGCCGGAGCCCCATCTGTTGGAATAATGGGTATGTTCACAGACAGCTAATAGATTTTGATAATCTTATAACAAAAAATTTTTCCTTTGCAGCTTCCAATGGGGTTGTTATTGCTACAGAAAACAAACACAAGTCGATATTATATGAGGAGCACAGTGTTAATCGTGTTGAAATGATTACTGGACACATTGGAATGATATATTCGGGCATGGGGCCTGATTATCGTCTGTTAGTAAAACAGGCCCGCAAATTGGCTCAAAACTACTACCTCACCTACAAGGAGCCAATACCGGTAGCTCAATTAGTACAGCGAGTAGCAACATTAATGCAAGAGTATACTCAAACTGGGTAAGTACACAGTTGATTTGCAATTACTTATTAGCCCATAATATCTGTTTTAATGCTTTCATCTACGGAACATCCCAAAAAGCGCCAGAAATATGAATTGCGTTCTCAACTACTACACAAACAAATAGGATCCTTTAAGGTTCACGTTTTGGATTGTTTTTTATTCGTATATGAACAATATTTAATTTAAGTGTAATACAAATATTAGGAAAATGCAGAAAAAATAGTCCTTGAGGTGGATCAAGTTTCATGAAAGCCCCTTATGGCGATGTCTATTCTTAAAAAAAGTTGGCTGAGCCTCTAAAAGAGCATCATTTCCTTGTTCAGAAAAGATCATAAAAAATATAATATTTTTCCATTTCCATAAAAAACATACGTGTTAAGGAGATATGTGTTTCTCATCCCACCAAAAGCGACGTTCGATTGTCTTAAAAAGAAAAAAACTATTCGTTAGTATTAAAGCTACGTGGCTTCAGTCACATCTAATTTAGACAATGAAAAAAAAAAATCGTCAGTTTCAGTTGTAATTATTGCCAAAACACTGTTTTACTATGTGTAAAATTTCTGTTTCAACAACACATATAGATAACCAACCTGTTTTGCTATTCTAATGCGGTACCTAAATTGATGCAATTGGGAAGATTATTGGGAAAATTTGTGAGAATAATGCAAAGGGTGATTATGTAAGTGTTGAAAAAGGTAAAAAATGGAAGTTGGAAATGCAATTTAGGGCAATTACTTCAATTTCCATTCAATCTATAAGAAAAAAGTAATTTCAATTAAAAAACCGACAATATTGCGATTTCGGTACCTGTACCAATAGCCCGTGTGTGGGGTGGGGAGACGGTTTGCATATGATGGAGTTTTTCCTATGATAGGTTCAACCATCGTTACCATCATAGTTTTAGTACCCTTAGGATTAGAGTCAACTGTAGTTTGACATTCTTTATCTCCCAAGAAGAGAGATCCAAACTGGCATATATTAGTGTTGTGAGAAAACATGGGTGTAAAAGCTTCACACGAGTGGCGAAGAATATCTCGCTAATATATTCTCATAGTTTTCTTTTTCAGATCTTTTTGTATAGAGAAACGATATTCCTTTTTATATGAAGAAACGATATTTCTTTTTATATAGAGAAACGATGTTCCTTTTTATATAGAGAAACGATACTATACTCCGATGCTTCATCTATATTCCAAAATCGAACGATTGTACCGTTAAGATTCGTTTCGGCAAATCTTGAAAAAATAAAATTACCTTTGTGAATTATCTTCACAAGAGCAATGGCTAACGTAGCCGAAATTAGCAGCAGTAGACGTCAACGGAAGTCATTCTGCGAAGTGGAACTAAGACTCGGTTAATTAGTACTGGCTGGAGTAGATTCTAGGGCTATAGCCGTGGCAGAATTTTCAGGTCTACTATCACCCTGGACAATATAATGTAATGCTGCTATTAAGATTGCATTTTGAACATGTGTATTGAGGTCATGATCTTATAGATAATTGAGCAAACTTTTTGCCAAACCGTCCTGTAACAGTAAGTGTTCTAAGCTTGGGATATGAGGATGACCTTGGGCAAAGAATGCAAAACGTGCTTGTAGGTTGAGCAGGGGTGGCGGAAGCAGCAGCTTTCAATAAATGTGGTCGGTTTCCATAAATAATCCAAACGTTGCTACTTGGAAAAGCCATTCCTTCCTCTACGTGCGTTTTCACAATGAAACTATTTATTTAGTCGAGCGATGAGTGCATAAGTATATGTCGGATCCTAATTATCCATAGAAATTGCCATTGCCGTAGCCGATAAGCATCAATTGATAACACACTACAATGTTTTCAACCCTGCATTAGATTCAAGCTCCAAATTTCTCAAAGCGAGCATATGTTTATTAGAGAGCCAAAGGTGAAAATCGTTCGGAAAACACTAATGGTGTTAAATTCATTGAGTAAATTACCTCATTGATAGTTGGGAGTGTCATAACGGTGCAGTCGACCATGGCCGATAAGTATCCATTGTACCACTTCGCAATATTTTCAATACGACCAAATTAACTCGGAGGCTCTATTGCTTAGGGGAAGCCTCGATATGATATCCTTGGCTTCGTCCCTAGTTCCCTAATAATATGATTAATTAGGCCATCCTTGGGCTCCATTAGCGAATGTCGCCCCAAAGAATGCGTAACTAACCATCGTACAGTGGGGGGTAAATAAAAAACAGTGTTATGCTACTACTTAACAGTTTGGCCAATTTTGAAGAATTTTTACGTATCTTTTTGTGAAATATTGGAAAGCCGTATATCCAGAAACTGAGCTCCCCAGGGCCGATTGTAACAATTTTTAGGTTATCAGTTAGTACTCGAACAATAATTTATATCCGCGAAAGCGATGTCTTAACTTTTGCACAATGGCCGTTCGTGTCAAATTTTTTAAAATAAATTTATTGCATACTTTAGGCCCGAGTTATCCAGAATCCACCAGCTGGTTTAGGATCGTTTTAAATGTGTAGGCAATCCAGAGAATTAGAGTTCTTTATTTCACCTTTAAGCAGGATGGAATTGAATTGTCAATTGTCATTGCAAATGCGTTGTAATTTTTTTCTGAATTGCAGTGGTGTCAGGCCGTTCGGCGTATCTCTTCTAGTATGTGGATGGGATTCAGATCGTCCATATTTGTTCCAATGTGATCCTTCCGGGGCGTACTTCGCTTGGAAAGCTACTGCAATGGGTAAAAACGCAGTGAATGGCAAAACATTTCTGGAAAAACGGTGAGTAAATTGAGAATGCATGCTGCTGATTGATTATCCCAATATTATCCACATTTTATAGGTATAGCGAAGACCTGGAACTGGACGACGCTGTACACACTGCCATTCTGACATTAAAAGAGGGATTCGAGGGGAAAATGACCGCAGATAACATCGAAGTTGGCGTTTGCGACCGCAATGGCTTCAAGCGTCTGGATCCAGCCACAGTCAAGGACTACTTGGTTAATATTCCATAGAAAGATGAAGACGGCTGGCGCTTTTTCCCTTCCTTTACTGGAACAAAAGTGCACACGGTATTCAAATAAAATGATATGTAAAGCATTGCTAATGTTTGGGTTTATGTTCTTATTGAAAAATATATACACCATTTTTTCTTTTGTATTCAACTTAGTGTCAGTATTTTTTTTATTATCGTGAAGGTAGTGATATTTATGGAGACAGATCTAAACTAGTTGACTCCAATTGACTCAATAAATCCGCTGCAGGTCTGGGGATCAAAAAGGAATAGATTGCAGTTCGGCGCTTCCTTTTTTGTTACCACTTTAATTATTTCCTGAGCCAAGACGCCTCCAACAACCGCGGCAGCGGGTGAAACTTGACTAAATAAATATTCAAAATATTCGCTGCTTACAGTTGCAAAAGTACATATTTCATTTCGAAAGTTTTCCAGTTCTTTCAAGTCATCATCTCTCAGCTTGTATGAAGGATCACGGTTATGCTTCTCGCGGAATTTTTGGAGAATACGCAACAGAATGAACCCGGGACCTGTGCGTTTTAATTTATTTTGGAATAATGGCGTGTTTATATCGAACTCTATCACTGCTCGGTAGGAAGGGAATTTAAGTTCCCTCTGCACGGTTGTGGTGACCAACTCAGTTTTTGTTTTTTCATTAGGTTTTGAAATCAGTTTGTGTTTGACTGCATCCCTGCAAGAACTTGGTTTTAGTCCGGCATAAATCCATAACTTCAAATGTACACTTACTCCACAAATTTGTGTTCCTTCAGATCAGCGAATGTGAACCCAAACATGCCCCAAACATCCCCTGCGAAGAACTTAATGTCATTCGCGCGGCACATTTCGTCAACGCGCAATAATTCACTGTTAGAAGCACCAATCACTACGACCACATCATATTCGCAGAAATATTTCTCACCTTTCTCGGCCAGAGGTTGTGTATCTGCTAATATCTCAACCATGGGATTCAGAGCTTTCGCCCTTTCGACTGAAGCTTCTGCACGATTTGTTCCCAAAGATGACCGAGAAGCCAAAAATTGTGAACAGATGTCCTCTTCAGTCACAAGTTTGTCGTCATTCAAGGTAACCGTATGTACGCCCGACAGAATGATGTTTTTAGTAACTTCGGCACCGATTCCACTCAGTCCTGATATCAATACTTTGGCAGTACGAAGTCTCTTCTGTGATTCAAGACCCCATAACCGAATCTGGCGATCATACAACTCGTTTTCTGTCTCAGTAAGTTCAACGTAATCTTTCCCATTCGTATCGTCCATTTCCATCTGTTCACCTCCAACTCTTCAAAACTATAAACTGCAACATACAAAAGAAACGCGTCCACCCAAAATGTCTGCTGTCAGTGCTACCAACATTCACACAAAGCTGGATTATTAATGACACGTTCAGATGTCAGCGGGCCAAATTTGACAGACTAATATGTTAATAAATAATTACCATTGAGGACTCCTGATTTGACTTGTGAATAACATACTTAAATTTTCGTACCTAGGGCTAATATTATGCAGATTATTCCCCGTGAAACTCCATGTAAAGAAATGGTCGAAAAATTTGAAGCTTGATTTTCTCACCAGGTAGATTTTGCTTTTTCGCGAGGAAATTGTTCTAACACTAATGTATTAACAGCTAATATAAAGAAGAAGCATCTTAAAATTTTTCAAACATTTTAATGTTTTACTTCAATAACAAAATTATAACAATTTCACAACATTATAAAAACTATAAACGCTTTAGATCAGCAGTAACTATAATTTTTGTCTTACAAATTTTGATAATAAGAATTTTTTTCTTTGATGCAAATATTTGCTAATTATGTGAGAAGTAAAAAAACAAATATAAACTGTAAATGCGATTAGACCAAGAGCGACTGAAGATATTTAATTTCTAAATTTAATAAATATAATTTGAACATTCGTTGTTTCCCTTGTGCTTCTAGAATTAATTATTTTTGGGCCTACAAGACAAAATTCTGTCAAAATGAAGCGAAAACTTTCTAAACATTCAAATGGTATACGAGATTTAAGCGAAACCCTATCTACAAACAAACGAGTGTCAAAATAAAGGGCAATTTCCCGAAAGTACAAAATGCGTCAACTGGAAATGCTAAGATTTCAATCCAGATTTTATAACAATTTTCTCTGGAATCATGTATAAATGAAAAAACAAAGAGGAAATATTATTAGCTGACCCGGTATGCGCTGCAACTCCACCATAAAAGCATAATAAAAAACATATCCTGTAACCTTAACATTGTTTAAATATTTAACGTCCCACCTAAAACCCAACTTGTATTAAATGGGTAACATCACAATTGTTTGTTAATAGTTCTCATATGTTATCATACCTGCTAAACAAAATTTAGTACCGCTAATGCATAAAATTTTGTCCACTAACGTAACAGAACAAGTTAAGTTTTGATGGTGATCAGTCTATAGCTTTGGTATTTCACACGATAGCCTATTTACACGATTTTTATTTTAACGGTGATGAGATATTTTTCACCCCACATCCGGTTAAGCTCCTAATGATTCAGACAATATAGCTTACAATATGCAGCTTTACCATTGCAAGTCCAGACGATGGCGTAGTTTTTGTTCCTTCTCGTCCATGGATTTTCTCAGAGAATACCATTTTTCAAGTGTGGAGAGGTTGCAAAAGGGAAGTGCTGTTTAAGTTTGTTCTTCTCAGCTTCAGCCTTTAGACCTAATCGGGTTCAATTTGTAACGCATTTGTTTTCTGTTCGATTTCGAAAGTTTGTATTTAAGTTATATTCCATGATACAATTCATTCTTGCAGTTTCACGAGCCGAATTTTAAAATGCATCTTAACATTTTAGTTTCACTCATTTTTTATGAAACGATCCTATTTTTGATCTATTTATTTCCTCTTTTATTTCATGACTTTAACTTTGTTCCAGTCTAGTGTTTGGTCCCCTTAAAGCAGGATTTCCAAAAATGAACTTTTATTGTACGCCTAGCCGAAATGGTATTGTTAACATCAATTATGGCGATACGTACCATTTTTGCCCTTTTTGTCATTCTTTCATGATTTACCTACTGAGGATGCGAATTGATCTCGAATGTTTGAGGAGACGTCTTCCGTCGATCTGAAACAGAATCAATGTTCCGGAAATTTAATTTTAAGATTTTGACATTTGATGCATTGCAAATAAATTGTGACTAAAAAACCGTTAAAAATGGTGTTACGATTTCAACAAATATTCGGCGAACTCACACGAGCTTGGGCCCAAAAATAGCAACTCTGCAGCTATCTGTGAATTTACATTGCTGAGGGGTTGGCAGGTGATTGGAGAGAATAGAGCATTTTCTGCGGAAAAAACAGAACAGATAAATAACAAATTGAACAAGGTCTAGACAAAAGTTTCTGGATCAAGAAAAGTAAAGAGTTTATCGTTAGGTTCTAAAGTATGTTGTCGTTCACTCTAAAGCTGGAGTGACCAACTGGGTCACGCACACATAAACAGAAGAACACATAAACAATCTGTTGAGCACATAAACTACTAATCCCCTTCAAAAACAGTAACTTTTATGGCATGATTTATTTTTATGATTACGCGGCGGCGACAACTTGTGTCAAATTTTTTAAGTGGCAACCCCACAATTTCAATTTCAATTTCAGGCATACATATGTCTGATAGTTGGCGATAATTGTTCCTTGGCCAAGTAATTCTTTCTTTTCAAAGTAACACTAAGCCCGAAAAAAAAAATTAAAAAAAGAGGCAAGAGACCAAGAGAAAATTATAATTTCAGCGTTGCCATGTAATAGTTGAGTTTAATGAACCACGGAGAAGAATTACAGTCAAAGCCTGCATTTGTCGCCAAAGTGAATTTTGAATAATCTGATTGATAACTCTTTCATAATATTGTTTCTTATATATATTAACGATTTTCAAAATATTTTATCATCTGCGAAAGTGTGTATGTTTGCTGATGATGCTCTTATTTACATAAGTGGTAAAAATCCTAGCGAATGCATTCGAATCTTAAATGAAGAAATGGAAAGAGTAAACATATATTTAAAAATGAACAAACTTAAACTCAACGCAAATAAAACAAAAGCAATGGTTATAAACGGAAGAGGTGATGAAGACATACATATTAGTGGAGTAACCATAGAAAAAGTAAAGGAGATAAAATATTTGGGGATCTTACTAGATGATAAACTGAAATTCGATGTACACATTAATTATATATGCAAAAAATCGTCAAAAAAGTAGCCTTCCTTCGGAGAATACGTTATAAAATATCAGCTATAACTGCTATTACCATTTACAACACTATTATTAAACCACACCTTGAATACTGCTCCACAATTATATTTCTTGGCACTCATCAAATGAAAGAAAGAATGCAGAAACTGTAAAACAAAGCAATGAGATGTATCCTTCGATGTCATCGACTAACACATATAAAGGATATGTTAAACCGACTTAGGTGGCTGTCAGTAAACCAACGCCTGATGGTGAATGCATTTATTTTTATTTTTAAAATCAAGAATAAGTTGTTACCAATTTACATGCAAAACTTTCTTGCATATGTTTCAGATTAGCAACCTTATAACTTGAGAAATGTAAATAACTTTAGAGTAGCATTTAGTTCAAAAAAATTTTGTCAGAATTTGCTATTACAAAACGGTATTAAAATGTTTAATGCAATACCTCCAGAAATTAAATCAGAAAATAATTTTTTCATATTTAAGAGTAAAGTAGTAGAATACGTTAAACTGAAATTTTAGATAAAATATATTTTGTTTTTTAATAATTAAACAATGTTACTTAAATAGCGTATAAGCTAAATAAATAAATATAAAAAAAAATATAAAACTTTAATTGTTTAAGGTGGGAATACACGACATGTATTTTACATATCGCATGTCACTTTTTTGACCCATCTGTTTTTCGTATGTCTGTCAAAATTATGAAAAAAAACGCGGCGTTCAATTTTATGTGTCCAAACGAACATGTGTAAACCACAAAACATTGTCATTAACAGCTGATGTTGTTCTGATACAAAAAACCATTTTTTTTAAAAGCAATCATTAATACTTTTATTTATACTGTTAATAAATTACTTTTGCGTTTTGTCTATTAATTTTAAATTATTTTTATTTTATTTTTTTTTTTTTGTAGTCGTTGAACACTTGACGATTTGTTGTTTATAATAAAACAGCTGACGGCGATACGGTTTACATACAAAAATAGAGCACGCTCTATTTCAAAAATTGCCATATGTATTGCATATGGCATGGTGCA
This sequence comes from Philornis downsi, assembly GCA_019455685.1. Taxonomy (NCBI): domain Eukaryota; kingdom Metazoa; phylum Arthropoda; class Insecta; order Diptera; family Muscidae; genus Philornis; species Philornis downsi. The sequence goes on from JAHXMU010026608.1 coordinate 12,739, forward strand.
TATGGCATGTTTGACAGGGGCCACACGGCATGCATAATTTTTTGGTATGTAAAAGTGACATGCGATATGTAAAATACATGTCGTGTATTCCCACCTTTAGATTTTTATAATACCAGATGGTACTGTTTTCAAATGTTGTTAATTACATTACAATCTATAAAAATATTAACAGAAATGACCAAAATTATAGAGATATTGAACAAAGGGAGAGCAATAAGGATTAGCTTGATCTCTGGCCGCTTTAATAGCCTCAATTTTTACTCCGGAGACAAATGCGGACTATGTCTGTATTTATTCTCTGAGGATAAAAATTAAAGTGGCAACGCTGATATATTTAATTATTTACTTAGTTTCAGAATCTGGTTCATTGACAAATCAATAGGCCTCTCTAATCATAGCCGCCAACAAAATATAATACGTACGGGAAGATAACAAACCAATCTCAACAAACCAAAATGAAAAAGAGAACAAAAACGCCAAAGAGAGAGAGAAAAAAAACGCACGGGAAAATAACAAACCAATCTCAACAAACCAAATTTAAAAAGAGAGGAAAACAACCAAAAGGAGAGAGAAAGAAATATCCTCTCAGAGAATGAGAAATCCTCCCATTTCAGCACTGCCAGACAATAATTAAGTTTGATGAACATTAAAGTGGCAAGGCTAATATATATTTGTGAAATGGTTTTTGTTCTATGGATTTCTACCAAAATTAAATTTCCATCGTTTTAAAAGTGTTGGCATGTTGTCCACACTTGTACCTTTCATTCCACGTTTGACTTTTTTTGTCACCTCTTGGACTTTTGATTCTAGAACAAGAAACATATTGGTAAAAGTACACAGAATTACAAAATTGTCAACCATTGTGAAATTGTTTTTGTTCTATGAAATTCTAGAATAATTAAATTTCCACTCTTTTGAAAGTGTTAACATGTTATCCACGCTTATGCCTTTCGTTCCTCATCAGTCATGTTTCGTCACCTTTTGGATTTTGGGTTACAGGAGCGGAAGCAATTTGGTCAACATCGTAGGAGAGTCAAAACTTCAGCAATAGTGAAAAAGTGTTTGACCTACTGATTTCTTTACAAATTAAATTTCCACCACTTTGAGTGTGCAGGAGTATTGTGCACACTTTAGGTCATCGTTACCAAACAGCCCTTTTTTGTCACCTTTTGGACTTTGGGTTCCAGAGGCTAAAATATACATATCCTTGGCGGAAATTCACTGATTGGTGTACAAAGGCACCCAGAAAACACGAGAGCATCACTATTTACACCCCAAATTTAGCTAATAAAATGTAGTTTGTGTAGTTTTAAAGTTGTAAACTTATTTTATTTATTTATTTACAACTTTTAATTTATAATCCACAAAATATAACAAAAATTTTCTTAATTCACTGTTTTGGTTTGTTATTCCTCCAATGTTTTGGTTTGTCATCTTCACGTTTTACGTCAAAATTTTCTTCGGGGTTATTGTGAATTTTTAAACTAAAGAACGAGTGTTGCCGTGCAATTTAATTACAGTCTATTGCCACTCGAAATATATTAGCCTTGCCACTTTAATGTTTATCAAACTTAATTATTGTCTGGCAGTGCTGAAATGAGAGGATTTTTATTCTATGAGAGGATTTTTTTCTTTCTCTCCTTTTGGTGTATTTCGTCTCTTTTTCAATTTGGTTTGCTGAAAGTGGTTTGTTATCTTCACGCCGGTTGTTATTCTTCCAATGTTTTGGTTTGTTAACTTGACGTTTGACGTCAAAATTTTCTTCGGGGTTATTGTGAATTTTTAATCTAAAGAACAAGTGTTGCCCTGTAATTTAACTACCATCTATTGCCACTCGAAATATATTAGCCTTGCCACTTTAATGTTCGTCAAACTTAATTATTGTCTGGCAGTGCTGAAATGAGAGGATAATTCGTCACCCAATGTGACCGCATCTGCAGCTGGAAAGCGCCGTATGTGCACGGTAACGTTGGGCTGGCTGACTCCACTATGGATTTCCCCACCCATGAACTTCAATGGACGGGGCTCCTGGGAAACCCCTGCCATGTGTGTTCAGTTTCTATGGTATCAAATCCACACTGCACTGATGCTCACTGCAGTGAGCACGAATTCCACGTAAATGTTATGATTATACAAAAAAACTAAGATTGAGCCAGGATAGAAACAAGTTTCCCGTCAAGTCGCACGATCAGTCTTAAAAAAAGTTGTAAAGTGGGACAACACGCAAACATGAATCAGGTACATAAGATGCAAAAATATATATTGCACTAATTTTAACACTTATTTGGACAAGCGACTGCTTATCCAACTAATGGTGCATAAATGCATAAATAATCTGATTCGTATACTAATATTGCACTAAAAATTGCTGACATTACATTTTAATATCTTTGGCATGATAGTTACCCAATGGTTTACCTTGCATTGTCTTAAGCTCATACATATTGTTTCCTATTGGGCGAACTATTCGGCACTTCTTGAACTTTTTGCAAAATTTCGCGTTTATGTTCTTTCCAAAGTCACTTAAGACGGTATTTCGTCTAAACACTTCTTGACCTGGTAGAAATTTGACATTTCGTGCGCGCTTGTTGTATCGTTCTGCACTCTTTTCGAATGCTGAATGCTATTTTTCTTTAATGTTTTCTCTGAGAATTTCTAACTTGTCTCTTTCCCCTAGAGATTCGATTTTGTGATCCGCGAGAGACATCAGTTTTCTGGCCAATTTATAATCGGTCCCGCTAGTGAACATGTGAAATCCGAAAAGTGCAAAGAACGGAGATACACCCGTGGCCGAATGAATCGCTGTTCGCAATGCGCATTCAATTTCTGAAATATACATATCCCAATCGCGGTGGTCCTCCTCTAAATAAGCTCTTATGGCGGATAGCACAGATTGGTTTACCCGTTCTGATGCATTGGATTGGGGTGAATATACAGCTGTTTTAATATGTCGTATTTTAAATATTTGCATCATATCCTGAAATCCTTTGGCGGTGAATTGAGACCCATTATCGCTGTGAATCACTTCCGGCACACCAAATTTGTGAAATATTTCACTAATCAAAAATTTTACCACATTTGCCGTAGTGGCTTCTTTCATAACTTTTAAAAAGGTGAATTTGGTGAAGTGATCCATAACAACAAATATGTAACAATTACCACTTTTGGATCGAGGATATTTACCAAGAAAGTCGATATACAGCTTTTGGAACGGTCTATCCGTGATTACCTCTTGTCCTATACACGGCTTTAAATTTTGATTTGCGGGTTTGACTTCTTTGCATATTTCACATTGTCCGACGAAGTTTTTGACCTGACTTGCCATCTTAGGCCAGTAAAAGAACCTTCTCACGCGGTCTAAGGTTGTTCGTACACCTCCATGTGCAGACGTTTTCTCATTGTGAGCTTTCTCTATAATTGTTGTGGTTAAATTTTGTGGTAACCACAATTTCCACATACATTCTTCACCAATGCCTTGCTCAAACATCGTCTTTTTATATATACGGCCATCTTCTACTTTAAGGTCAGTAAACGTAGTTTATGCTCATTTATTTGTTTAATTAAGTCTAAGTATTCGTCGCTTTCGAATTCTACAGTCTCAAAATCTAACATTTCTTCCTTGGCAATTTCGTCAACTATCTCATCTTGTGGAACCCTGGATAACATGTCGGCTACTACGTTGTCCGGTCCTTTTCGGTGCTCTATGTTGAAATTATAAGCCTGAAGCTGTAACGACCATCTAGCGAGTCTTCCACTCAAATCTTTAAGAGACATTAACCATTTAAGACTTGCGTGGTCAGTGATCACTGTGAAAGGCATCATTTCTACATATTGTCTGAATTTTTTTATTGCCATCACTGCCGCAAGACACTCTTTCTCCGTTACACTATAGTTTCTTTGACACGCGTTAAGCTTCTGAGAATAGAATGCGATTGGGTGCTCTTCCTTTTCTTCGTCTAATTGGTACAATACGGCACCAATGCCATATTCAGACGCATCACATTGTACGTAAAACTGTTTAGAGAAATCGGCGTGTCGAAGTACGGGAGCTGATGTCAAAGCCTTTTTCAATTGTCCAAATGCGCTTGAAGCTTCAGGTGTCATAAAAAACTTTTTCGAAATCTCTTATAAACCGTCTGTACCAGCCTGCCGTTCCCAGAAAACTTCTAACTTTTCTTGCACTCTTTGGCAACTTAATATTCCTTATTGCTGTGACTTTGTCTGGATCCGTCTTCAACGTACCATTTCCAATAATAAATCCCAGATATTTAAGTTCCTTAAAACAGAATTGTGACTTTTTAAGGCCAATTGTCAAATTAGCATTTCTTAAACATTGAGCTACCTCACCTTACAATCTGATGTGTTCGTCAAAATTGCTTGATATTACCAATAAATCATCCAAATAAATGAACACATTTTGCTTAAGTTGTTGAGGAACTACTTTATCCATTAACCTACACAGTCTCTGGGCAGCATCACAAAGCCCAAAAGGCATAACTCGGAATTGGTATAGGGGGCGTCCTGGCACGGTGAAAGCTGTGTACGGTTTGCTCTCTTCATCCAATTCGATTTGCCAGAAGGCGTATTTGAGGTCCACACTACTTATGAAATACGTCTCATCTATGCGGTTCAGTATGACGTCTATGTTCTGGAGGGGATACGCATCTTTGATGGTTAATTTATTTAATTTCCGAGCGTCTAAACAAAAACGATTCTTTCCTGGTTTTCTGACAATGGTTGTCCGGTTGCTCCAGGGACTTTCGCTCCCCTCTATGACTCCTAGTTTGAGCATTTTATCAATTTCCTGAAAAGTGATCTCCTGAACTGCGGGCGAAATTGGATAATGCCGATCTTTTACTGGCACTGCGTTCTCCACTAATTTTATTGTATGCTTCTCTAACGTGGTGTGGCCTAGACCTTTTTCCTCAAACGTGTAAAAGCTTTTGACAACTGCATTTAGTTTACTCTTTTGCTCGTCATTTAAATCGTGTGTGTATCTTATTCTCACCTCCATCAGCGAATTCATCTTTTAATTGCTCGTAATTAATCTTCTCTACCGTTACTATTTCAGGAGCCAAACCGAACAATCTCCAGAAATCAATACCTAAATATGCTGATTGCTCAAGATCGGGACATAAATATAGACACATTTCATTTTCGGAGTCACCATATTTCACGCGGAGTTTCACTCTGCCTAAAATTCGATACGGTTGACCACTGGCCGTTTTGACACATGAGAACATTGGCATGATACTGGCATCTATGCTATCCATAAATTCCCGACAACCTTTTCCTAAGACGCTCACTGAGGCTCCAGTATCCAGAAGACCTTTTATAAGATGTCCTTCAATCTCAATGTCTGCAAAAACTCTCGTGTCTCGAGATGACTTGTCTGCCTTACAAACCGTTTCAACTACAAGTTTCATATTGTTTTTCTTTTCGCTGAATTTCTGTCGCACTTTCAATATTCGTTTGGAGATACCATGATTTAGTTCGCTAGAGACGAATAGGCGAGATCTCGCCCCATTATAACGTTTTTGCCTATCCTCTATCGGTATATAATGTCGCATTCCGGGTTCGTAATTCAGTTGATCTAATTTTTGTAGACTATTTTCTAAATTTTCATTTTCTTTTTCAGAATATTTCATTTTTGATTTGATTATTGTATTATCCTTGCGGGGTTCTCGGCCGGACGTGAATCCCCCGATTTCTCCACGCCCTTGTTTCGGTTTCCCGATTGACAAATTGGACATTTCGGTGTTCTCACACCCGGTTTACCGCATCGGAAACAGAAAAGCGTCATCTCGTCCGCTGGACAGTCCCTGAAAACATGACCACTTTTCTTGCAATTCCAGCACACTACAGTTGGTCTTTTCGCCTGCTGGCCATACTGTAAAGCGGCCACTTCCTCGCCTTCAATTATTTCTTCCTCATTATCCATATATTCGCTCAGTTCATTCACCTGCCTATTCGGACGAGGGGGAGGAGCCATAAATCGCCTCGTTGCATTCAATCCTCATTTGTTCCACTGTATGGAGTGCCATTTGGTAAACATTTACTCTTACACTTTCTCTAACGTTCGACTTTAATATTTTCAGCATGTCACATTCCGAGATTGGTACAATCAATTTTGACCTAAGTTGACACATTGTTTGAAAATATGCATCAATTGTTTCGCCAGGCCTTTGCTTCCGTTCTACGAGGTCTCTCATCAATTCAAAGTTTGACCTTGGGATTTCATATTGCGTCCTCAAAGAATATTCCAGATTTGGCCAATCAGAAAACCCATAACCAATAACCAATACCATTCTTTGGCCGGTCCTGACAATAGTAATTGAAAATCGCGGACTACTTCTGCCCATGGAATGTTGTAATTCCTTTGCATTTGATGTAACCTAAAAATAAAATCATCAACCGATAAGTTTCGCGAATCACCATCGAATTTCAAACCAAACTTATCGATTCTGATCTTTATCTCATTATTGGCAGAACTCATGGAGTTTGGTCGCGAGTCTGTTGATGGTGCAGTAACGCCATGCGCATTCTGATCTTTATCTCATTATTGGCAGAACTCATGGAGTTTGGTCGTGAGTCTGTTGATGGTGCAGTAACGCCATGCGCATTCCCATTTGGCGGCATGGGTGCACGATTTATAAAACTAGTCTGCGAATTTACTGATGTCTGTTGACCCCCGGTTATTGGAAATATTATTTCATTATCTACCCCTCTATTCACCATTTGGTTGGATGAAACACATGATGGCTGATTTCTCTTAATCACACTTTTGTCAGTTCTCCAACAGTTTTGGCTAAACTCGCAATTGATTTTCTTATTTCTTCCATTTCTGTAGTTACCATACCCTTAACTTGGTCTTCTAAGTTTCGCTGTATAGTCAGGGCTTCATTCCTTACTATATTACTATGAAAATATGATCTATGAAAATATGATCTATTTAAATCAAAGTTCGGCGGGCACTTTCTTTTTCTATTTCTTGTTCGGGACCTAGTTTCAATATTCATTCCTTGCTACTTTTCCCCAGACATTTTCACGAAATTCATAAAAAAAAACAAAAAAAAAAACTTAAGATACCTTAATCACATATACTGCTAACATATAACATACGAGTAAGTCTTTAAAACTAAAAACAAATCAAAACACAAAAAATTTAAAATCAATAATAGAATCACAATTTTCGCTAAACACTCACAAAATTTCTATAAAAATTTATTAGGGATAGGTTTACGAGATTGGCTTCGAAGTCGGAGTGGTATTATTGTTCAAATGTGACCAACAAAATTGGTCCTCTAGAAAAAATTGGTCCCAAAGTCAGATTACTATTTTAAATTATTTTCACAATGTTACTTCATATTATCGTATGGATCTTGCGACACGATACATCAGTTCATTTCTGTTAGACTGAACCGGTTATCGCATCGACTCCATTATGGCTATGAGTGGATGAAAAGTCACTGATACAACGGACCTCTGGTTGATCTCAGAGCGGCTATCGTTACTCTTACTGACATAACAATTTTCATGCTAATTTTATCCTATGTTAAACTAAAAAAAAAATTGTATTAACAATCACAAACATAAAGTACGATACAAATGACATTACTATTGCTTTAGTCATGATATTACACTCATATATTTTTTTGTCTATTGCAGATCCCTGTGGCCTCTCTTATTGCCTCCTTCTTACCCCATCTTATAATTCAGCGTCTGAGTCTGACGTACCCATAGAATAAAAAAGATATATATAGGCTATAAAATCATGCCTCATGGCCTGTTAGGCTATTATAAAAATCTAGTGGTCTATTGCTCTACATCTAGGTGTTATATGTAGTTTCACATACAGCCAAGTTTAGCTTAGCTTCATTTCAGTTTGGGCGCCATTATTGTTACGCGACAGTTCGACCTTAATGTTACCCTCTGTTCGGGTGCCATAATTTTACGTGACACTTCGGTTGGCGCCATATTGGTACCATTCGGCGCCATATGACAGGTCACTTCGCCACGAATGTCTCCCTCCGTTTGGGTGCCATTAATGCGGTATTATGATGACACTGACCGGCTAACTAACGCCATTTCTCGGGACAGGTTCCAACCCGTCTATCATAATACCATGCCACGAACACTAAAATATTCCATATGGAATCAAAATATCTATATAACACGAATACGAAACACATTCACAAACTGGACACATCTTCTTGTCCCACCCTACCATGACTGTGGCGATCCTGATCTATCTTGTCCGCAGCCCCACGACCCACTTTTACCAACTTCTCTTACCTTTCATCGCACCCCTATCCCATTAAGTACAAGCTTAACACTTCATCTTATACAAGATTAACATAATAACTTTTATTACGACACACATAACTATTCAAATTAAAATTCATATATCACGACCAAATATATCCAAAATAAAAAAAAGTTGTTCTTCTGTCGAATCTATCCTACCCGAATGAGCTCACTAAGGCAAAATTTGATCCTTACAGACCACTGTGTCTGTGTGACGTATAGTTAGATACCAAAAAAAAAAAAACTTTGTAAGTCTCTAACAATGCTGAAAAAAAATTACATATGTTCACAAAAAAAGGTTACATATAACTTAAGTATACTAACTTAAAACTAACTATTGTCTACAGTGAGTGTTATTTATTTTCTTCTCGGTTAGGTGTTATGTTCTTTTATGTCATTCAATTTTTTTCTATTTTTTTATTTTTACGTTATTAGCAAGTTTTGATTATTTGTTCTAGTATTTGGAATAATTTAGGTCAAGGGTTGTTTAGGGCTTTTTTCCTATAGCCGCTTCTCTTTTTTTTAATAAATGCAATAATTCTTCTAATATCGTTCAATTTGTATGTTTCAAAAATAGCTTTTCAGCGGCTGACAGTAATGTCTTCCTGATTTTCTAGGCTCTACGCCGTTATAGCGTTTGCCATAATAATGCAACTACCACTTAGCCCGCTCCATAAAATGTGGTGTGATGCGGGTTCTTGACCACGGTGCGGATCCTGTCCACTATCCACACCGTTTCCGGCTCACACTCAGTTGATAACGTCGGTCACTAGTTCGGGCTTATCGACTCTTGGACTGATTTCTTTTGACAGATGAAACTGCTGCTAATCGTCAATCCAGATCTGCCGATTTCAATTTTTTTAAATCCCGGCACTGACTTAATATAGTTACATCCTACCTTATTTTTTTGATGAAACCCTCCTTCTACAGCCTCTGTCTTCCAATCTCCACCTAGTTTTTCGTCTCTACTGCAGCTTTATCGATTGTGCTGTTGTTCTCCAGCGTTCACTCTTTCTTTTTGATACCGACGGACGCACTCTGCCAATCCTAAATTTAAGACTTTTTTTTATTATTTTCTTCACTAGACCGCACTATACTGCCTGACTTTGTGCTATCTTCTTGCGCCAACTGGATATTCTACCCGCAACACACTAGGTTCAAATTAAAACTGTGGCGCGTCTCTAGCTATTGCCCTCTTTTATAACCTAGACTTTCCAGACCTGGCCATTTTTAAATTCTTCAGAAATCTTTAATTTTTTTTTTCATTTTCTTCAATATTTAGTACTTATTCAGCACATCTTACATTTCATCTGCCTAGTGGAACTTCTTTCTTCTTATTGGAAACGAATAACCGTTGGCCCCGTTAAAATCTACATTTCGAGAAAATTTCCCCTGGCCAACACTAAATTTATGAATGGCACCGTTTTGTCGACCTTAGTTGCTCCCAACAACAACAACTCTGTGCAACCACTTTATCGACGTGGTCTACAACCGTCAATTTTCATTTGTAAACAAATGATCATGTTGGAGGGAGGACAAGCCATAAAACATACGTACGGTAGGTACGATTTTATTTTATCGGAATAATGTTCATCACTTTTTCGTTCTCTTTCCAGATTCTATGGAACGTTTACCTAGGCTGACTGCACCTCCTACTTGCTAGTCACCCAAGGTGACCGCATCTGCAGCTGGAAAGCGCCGTATGTGGACGATAACGTTGGGCTGGCTGACTCCACTATGGATTTCCCCACTCATGAACTTCAATGGACGGGGCTCCTGGGAAACCTCTGCCATGTGTGTTCAGTTTCTGTGGTATCAAATCCACACTGCCTGATGCCCAACGACAGCTGTCTTTACGGTGAGCGGTCTAATGTGAATGCTAGCGCATCCTGACCCGCAACACGGAAAACAAGATTTTGGGCGAGATTCTGGATAATAACGGTGCAGATAATGGACATCTGACGGCGTTGAAACTGTGCGATCAATTAAATTTCGCTAATGAAACCTATTATTTACAAATATAATTATTTTCTGCAAGAATTGGGGCAATGAATGACATAATTTAATGCAAAAAATTGCAATGTTAACAATTGCAAGTATCCTCTTCCATTTGTATCTGATGTGAGGGATATGACTCACACTCTTTACTCTATACGTATGGTAGTTACACCGAAAAAATAGGTAGTTGATAACCAAAATTTTTTCAGATTGGTTTGTTAACTTCATGCCAATCACTTATTTCACTGGGTTTGTTTGTTTGTTGATTCTCCAATGTTTGAAGTTTGATGGTTTTACGTCAAAATTTTCTTCGGGTTTAGTCGTTATGTATCGACGATCAGATAATTAATTTGTGCTGGGCTTCATTGGCATCTTTGTATTTAAAAATTTCTGAAAATGGTAAAATTGTAGTTACCACTGTTCTTTGTAAAAGTAAGCATATAAATATATTTGATAGCTATTTACGTTACTAGTTATTTCGTACAAGTGTAAAATTTCGACGAAAAATTCATCACATTTGCCAAGTTGTACCTCCAACAATACTTATTTCTATACATCTTCTCTTCGAAATCCGCGAAAGTTTTTCAAACAGTTTAGCAAATTTTTAAGTGAATATATTTACTGTTGTCTTTTTGTCACTTGTACATTTTTCAATATATCTTTAACAGTATCTCTTTAAATTGTACATACATAGTTATTTAAAGCGTTCCTAAATAATGTGGTTATTAACAACTTAGTTGCAAATAATTACAATTATTTTCAATTTTTTTTAAATCATCTATGTTTTTCCTCGACTAGGCAACCACGTGCATTTTCCCGTATTGCGATGACACCCAAATGTATTTTACTTTACTAAAAATTAGTAGTCGTGTGTTTATGGCCTGAGAGTGTGACAGTAAAATGTTTTCTTGAAAATGAAAATTGTATTGCAGTTACTGCCAACAGAGAACCCTACAGAAATATGAGTACTGGTAGTTGAAAAAGTCTGTAGTCAATTAACTATTCTAGTTACTAACAACTGTTTATTAAATGCTATCTTTTATTGGCCGAATTCAATCAATCAAATTTTTTATTATTTTCAAAATGTGGTGATGAAAACAAGCATTAATTAGCTTCAAATGCGGATTTTTATTAAGACAACTGATAAAGTTTATAATATAAAATAAATTCTCTCCACCGAAGGATTAAGTTCAATATCTTGGAAGACATCCTCCGTATGAAGTACCTTGGATAAAACCTATGAAGAGGTATCTTCATACCATATCTTCATTTCATTTAAAAAGAGATCTAGGAGGCACTTTTCATACAGGTGCCTTGTAATATCTTCCAGGTTGGTTTCTATCTAAAAAGTGCGTTCTAGGACATTAGACATGAAAAATGTATCTTCCATGAGACGTCTCTAATACAATTTTCTATATGAAATTGCTTTGGAAGGCAATTTTTTATAGAAAGTATCTTCCATATAGAGAAGGGCATCTTGTTTTCTCAGACCTTTGTTCTACATAAATAACAGTGACAATAATGACATAATGTTCTATATAAATAAAGTCTTCAAAGATGCACTTTACTTTACTCTCCTGGGAAATACTTTTCTATAAAGATTTAACACTAAGACATTTTTTCTATATGAAAACTTTATTTATTACACTGTGGAACATTTTTGGGGTTTTTGTCTGGGGGGTGAGAAATTCCAAGTCAGGGTGATGGTACTAGGTCAGTATAGTAAAATCCTCAAAGGGTTTCGCGTTCGTATGTGCCAGTTTTTTTATGACCTTTTACATTTTCTCAGAATTAAAAAAAAAGTAATAAACAAAAGGTTATTTGATTTTTATGGTTGCTGTAAAAAACTGAAAAAAGGTCATAAATGTGCGCGGACAATTAAAAGGAAAAAAGGAAAGTGCACTTTTGTAATTATTTGGGTTTTTCTGTTGGCTACCTGCATGATTTTTTTACACAAATTGCACCCACATTCATGTGTGGTCATGTTTTAGAACGTCAGTAAAATATTGAAAAATACGTGGTATAAATAGGTGTTCATTGTTCGATTTTTGTCATTCATTTTGTCATAGAATATGGAACTGTGCAAGCCAGATATAAATAGCTTTTGCTACTGCTGCGGTCAATATGCCTCAACACATAAAAAAAGGGGAAATTTCAGTACTGATTTTGTTCAAATATACGAGATGTACTTCAACCAAAATGTTATAGTGAACAAAATTGGGTGCCAAATATAGTGTGTAAAAGCTGCTACAACCGTCTAATGGATTGGAAAAATAGAAGACGTGAAAATATGCCATTCGGTATCCCAATGACTTGGACTAATCCTGGCGAAGGTCACAATCCATTGAATTGCTATGCATGTGCGAATAAAGGAGCCGCAAAAAGGATAAGAAAATCGTATAATTACGTTGGTGTTGCAAGTGCCGCAACACCATTGCCTCATTCGGACCACATTCCTGTGCCAAAAGCTTCTAGCCCAGATATTTTATCTTCTATGACTGCTCCGACATATGATTTACGTGATGATCCCCCATATGAGCCATCAGTATCCCATGGGCCAATTTTAATAAATCAAAATAAGCTTCATTCAATTGTTGCCAAATTGGAATTAACACAGCATAAATCGGAAGAGCTGGCTTTGTTTTTGAAATCAAACAATTTGTTGGCACCCGGTGTGAAAGTCACAGCTTATCGAAGTCGTCAGGCAACACTCCAAAGTTTATTCCTTGTGAATGATAGAAAAACTTCTGCATATTGCCCGGATGTAGAAAAATTGATGGACGCAATGGAAATAAAATATGAAGCAGATGACTGGAGATTATTTATTGACAGTTCAAAACTCAGCTTGAAGGCAGTTTTACTGCATAAGACTAATAAAAAACCTTCAGTTCCAATCGCCTATAGTACAGAAACGAAAGAAACATATGATGCACTGGAAAATATTTTGAAAATGGTTAACTGCGCCAAACATAGGTGGCGCATATGCTGCGATTTAAAAGTTGTAGCTATGCTTTGCGGTCTTCAAAGCGGCTATATAAAATATATGTGCTTTTTGTGCGATTGGGACATACGATTTTCCGGTGACCAATATGCATGCCACGGATGGAAACTCAGAGAGCACAGCAGGTTACAAACGGCCAATATTATTCGTGAGCCTCTAGTACCGAAGGAGAAGATATTGCTGCCTCTACTGCATATTAAACTTGGAATTTTTAAGAATTTCATCAAAACTATCGCCAAAAGAAATGAAGTTTTCTTGTGTTTGAAACTAATTTACCCGAGACTCAGCGAAAGTAAAATTAAAGAAGGTAAGTTATAATATCACATTCATTTTCCATCTTTACAAATTCATGTTTTCCAATCAGACGTACTAAATGGTCCAGATATACGAAAGCTGATTAAAAGTGACGCATTCAACAATATTTTGATTGACGCTGAATTGGATGCATGGCAGGCAATCAAAGAAGTAATAGAAGGCTTGTTGGGAAAGCATCGTTCTACCAACTACGATGTTTCTGTCGCGAGGATGTTAAGATCGTTCTCGAAAATTGGTGTCCACATGTCCTTGAAAATCCATTATTTACATCATCATCTGGACTACTTCAGCAAACAATTGGCTACCGAATCTGATGAACAAGGCGAACGCTATCATCAAGTTGCTATGCCATTTGAAATGAGGTAATACTGATTTTTTATTTTTTCAAACTCATTTTAATAAAACAAAAACTTACAGATATAGAGGCAAAAAGTCGCCGAGTGCAATAATTGCGGAAATTTGCTGGTGGAGTAAGCTTGTGTGGCAAGACAAGGATGATCCTGATGATAAAGAATTTTCAGGAGGTGCAGAAGGGCCAGCAGTGGAGTCACACATTGACATTATGTGTGGTTCAGAAACTGATGACAGCGATGAATGCGATGCCAATAGTCCCGAACAACCACTATCGAAAAAGTCTAGGCAATATTTATTAAAATAAATAAAAATAAATAAATAAAATAAAAATAAAAACGTATAAAAATGTTTACTTTATTTTTTTAGTAGTTTATGGCCAGAAGTCTGGAGTTATTGGGGAAAATTTATAAAAAAACGCGATAAATGACACTTTTTTGAATAAAAACAAATATCAATATTCTTGTCAAAATGGGATACCTTCACTTAATTGTAAATAAAAGCAGAACGCGTTAATCGATTTCTGTGATCTATGTCGCATTTTGTTTATAGGTTATGTGGCCTTACGTAAAAGTTATAAGACTTGACACTTTTTTCCGTTTGGGATTTATATGATTAAAAAAAAATTTTTGACAACATTTGTTTCATAAATATATTTATAATTGCAAAAATGTTGATTTGGTATATGAATGGATTAAAGGAAATGTAATTCCTAATTTTTCTCAATTTGTTTCAGCAAAATCGAACTAGTCGTTCTCGAGTTATGTCAAACTACGTTTTTGCCAAAGTTTTACAACTAAGCGAAAAAACATCAAGATAAGGAAAAAATGTAAAAGGTCATAAAAAAAAAACTGACACATACGAACGCGAAACCCTTTGAGGATTTTACTATACTGACCTATTACTATCACTCTGACTTGAAATTTCTCACCCCCCAGATTGGCTGTTGTACTGTGTTATTATTATTTATTTTTATGCCAAATATTTTTAAGGAATTTATCTATTCGAAGAGTGTCTGCCAAGACCATCCAAAACAATTTGGTAATATTTCTGAAAGATTTTGATATTGAAAAGAATATAATATTTATTTTCCAGGCAAACAAAATCGATAAAGTTCCTGAAGTTTTAAGCAATTATTTGATATCTTCTTTAACAGATCTCATATATATAATATCAAGCATCAGCGTATACTCAAAACAGAAATGGATTGATTATTAGTTACTACTATTCAATTATTTCACAATAATTATTATTATTTAATTACGCCCATAATTAAATTCTGCATCATGTAAATATCAACTAAATATCAACTAACGCGCATCAACTACGAATTAGTTAGAGGTGTCAGCTATGACATACTTGAAATTTTAGTGCATATCAACTGACAAGCCAGTATTGCTCCACATTCTGACCACACTCCAACGACTTTATGGAGCCGGATGAACACGCCTTAGGAACATTATTGAATAAACTTTAAGTCGCACACTAACACCCATAAGTGCCAGTAAATGAGATGATCTCTAAAGCGGCCAAGCGTTACATCCCCGCTAAGCTAATGCCGCCTGCAGCACGCAAAATATTGCCAGACCAATGGAGGCGCTGGCACGTTTTGCGCGGCTCTGCTCATTGAACAGTAGCAAATATAGCAGCTTGGAAAAAAAAAGATTAATGGGACATGAAGTAAGTCGCAAGTCACTCCTTGACAATCTATATAAGTTTTTAGAGAGTATACAAGGTCCTGAATAAATAATGGAGAAAAAAATTAACATTTATTATATTTGCAGGATCTCACATTGCTATGGAGTAATTAAATGCTTTAAATTTAATATAGGTTATTGTATTTCTTCTACCTCTAAAAATGTAGAAAAATCCAAGCAAAAATAATCAAAATTTAGGAAATATAAGAAATTTTTAAAGCAATGGTGTCGTATGCTGAGATCTTCATAATTACTTTAGGGGTTCATGTAAATGACGTAAGCGACAACATTACCTGGCCACCATTACAAATTTTCCAGTGTCACTTTTCACCTCGTGGACTAGAGAGGACAGTATGGAGTTTGACATCACAGTCAGAGGCGTACTCATAACTATAGTTCAGCATACCAAGATTGAGCTAATTTTTGATAACCTCCAAACTTATGGCTTATATCAAAGACAATGTGAAATCAAGAAACAAAGTCCTTGAAGTTCCTGGTTCAAGTGAAACAAATAATCACTATAACCTACAAAGCTGTTATCAATCACTTAGCCCCAGTGGGAGCCACCTTTTCCAACGATACACAATGGCGCGGTTTGTAAACAGTACAGAATAATGGGATTATCATCAGAGATGGCTGTGTCAAAATGACATATATAAATCACTTATATGAGGAGACGAGTGAGTTGCCAAGCAAGAAATATAATAAATTACTACCAAAACAGTTGTTAATGGCTTGTTATTTGCCTAAATATCCCAACCATCAGATCTTGATGGATGATAACTTTAAAAATTATTGCATTGAAATTCAGTAAACCAACTACCGCATATTATTGATAATACGTCCGCAGCAAATGTACAAAAGACACTATATCGGACAGCTGTGCCTGAAATATGATAGAGTCCTTAACGAACACCCACCGGCGATAGCTAGATTTGAGGCAACTTCTCCGGCAGACGAGAACGACCCTGACACAATTAAAGGCGGGTTTCATCAACATACTAAATAGTTATCGATCAATCTTCTTAATTGCCCACATAGGTCTACAGAATTAAGTTCCATTGACCTATGGAGGTGTGGCAACAAACTTAAGAACAACTTTTTATTTAAATCATGTATGCTTTTGTTTTTTTTTTTTCTTTTGCTTTATTCTCTTGCCAAAATATTTCATTCCGAGTTAATAATTTTCTGTACACAGTCGCTGGACTGTTTTTATTTTAGTATTTCTTTTAAATAAAGATTTTTTTATAATTAAACAATTAAAATAAATATCTGCATTCCGTCATGACTCAATAACTGGTGACAACTACTATTGAATACGATGGCTCTTTTCCATTCTACAATGCTCGGAGGCGAAGATTCTTCCATTCGGGAAGAGAAAATCCCTGACGTTCATCCACCAACGCCACCATCTGTATCTAGAGGTTTAGCACCTAATTTAATGGACGAAGAAACTCCGTATCTGCGAATTGATGATGTATCTGCAACCAAATTTTCTTTTTGACAAAAGAAACCAAAAAAATTTGGTTTTTTCACGCGGAAACAATCTTCAGTTTACAACGCATCACATAACATGAAACAAAATTTTGTCACCTGGTAGCCAATATCGGCCAAGGAACACTAGATTTTGTTAGCGGCCTTTTGGATAGTACACTAATTGGCAAAAATAGCTTCAAGATTAGAATCGTTAGCGTAGCAAGAATCCACAAAGACTTCGCTCAAAATCAAGGTACAACTCAAGTTACTGTCTGTATCACTAAAGATTCGGTAAAAAGTGATCGGTGTTCATATTCAAAAAACTGAAGCCGGCCTAGAATTGGCTCCGAAATATATATTTTTATGCAGAAGTTGCAAAACTTTCATTTGGACTCAGAAGGCCGTTGTCATAGTTGTTCATAGTCGCTGATGTGAATAAATGCATCATAATAGATTTTAATTCATTTCAATTTATTATCAGATTTGAAAAAATGGAAGGCTTGCAAATCTAACAACAGAACCTTTAACTGGCATTTCTATAATCTCTAAGGGCCCGCCCAATACCAGAAACCCTTGGCAGATTTTCCAGACATTCACAATATTGCTTTATCAAACATAAAGGTTTCCATTGCACAGATACTGTGGGATCTTCTGTTTGCGCAAAAGTGAGACCACTGGATAAAAAAAGTTTAAATATAGCAAAAGGTGAGTATGGTCGACAACGGCATTTCGACCCTCCAAAAACAAATGATCAAATCCTTTACACACAGTTTCAAAAAAAGAATGGCGGCTGGTAACCTTACGGAGACTGTAGATTTTTAAACAAAATTACAGCTCCGGACGGGTATCCCATTCCGTTCCCCACGGACTGCACTCCATGGGTGCAAATATTACACAAAACCTATCACCAAATAACAGGGCATCCTGATCAGTAAGACTGCAATCATAACACCACTTGGACTGTACTATGGATGAAGTACTTAGTGGGCTAGATTTCGTGTTTGTTAACATAGACTTCTATAATTAACTCCATAAAATGTGAATTTGGTTCCAGTGAAGTCGATTTCCTGCAATTTCATATAAACAAATTTGGCAGCAAACAATAATGCGTTTGCGTAGATTTATTTGTGTGCTTCATTTTTATTGTCGGTTTATTCCTAACGCAGTACAACACCAAGCTCCTCTAAACGCCTACATAAAAGGTGCAGAGGACAAGCGAAATATTGTTTGGATAATGAAAGCAGAAGAAGCATTTTAGAAATGCAAAAAAAAAAAACTGATTGTAAAGCTACTGTGCTATTTCATCCTGTAGAAGATGTAGAACTTGCGCTAATAGTTGACTATTCTGTCTGCTATTAGTGCGATCATAGAGCAAAACGTAGCTTATAAATTGCTGCCACTACCGTTTTATTCGAAAAACTTAAGCTCTAAAGAACAAAAAAAGAATTCTTAAGATTGAAAACTTTTAGCTGCTTATTTAGCAATAAAGCATTTTCGATACATGCTCGAAAGTCTGGGTTGTACCCTCTTTACCGAACACAAACCTTTGACGTACGCTTTCATTCATTGTGCAATTCACATTTCGGATTATGATTAAGACGGTTACTGATGCTTTAATAAGGATTGAGGAAATTAATTTTCTTGACTACGTTAAAATAGCTGAAGCCCAAAATTTAGATGTACCGATTACCTGTTGTCATGTCAAGATTTATTGCAATGGCTCTCAAGGAAAAGCGAGACCATATCTTCCAAAACATTTTGAAACATTCACATGGAAAAGGACTGTAACTACTGGTATAATATGTCAAATGTGTCAAAAGGCAAAAATAACTCACCATATCATATCTCCGCATGGACAATATGATAAAAAAATGTTATGATTTCTGCAATTTTTTTGGTGCGAAGTGTCAACATACAACATCATTTCATCCACAAGCAAACGGAATGATTGAATGATTCCACCGTGCTTTGAAGGCCGATTTATGTTGTTAAGATCAAGTTCAATGGACTAAAACCTTACCATCCATTCTACTAAAAATGCGTGCAGCGTTTAAGGAAGATATTAACGCCTCAGCTACCGAAATGCTGTATGGGCAAGCATTACATCTAACGCTAAACTCCAGCACTCTTCGAACCTACAGATAAATAAGGATTTATCAAACTCCGAGTATGTTTGGGTTTGAAAGGACGGCACCAGTAAGTCATTATGGAAAGAGAAATTCTTCAAAATTCTCCATTGATTGCCTTAAACTACCTTATATTGAAAACGGTAACATCAGCAACATTGACCAGAACATTACACTAACAAACTAGGACCAATTCGTTCGTGTCTCAAAAAGAATAGTATTGTAGCGACACATTTGTTCTTATTCTGAAAAAAAAACTTTTACTTCAATCATGTATGCTTTTGTTTTCATTTTTTAATTTTTCTCTTGCCAAAATATTTTATTCCGAGTTAATAATTTTCTGTACAAAGTCTGGAGAAAAAATTGTAATATTTCTTTTAAATAAAAGTTCTGTCGTGACTCCATAGAAGAAACCCATCTTAATCGCGCTGAAGAAGACGTAGAAGCATATTTTATGTATCACATTTGACACGCACGTCATCCTATCGCAGATCCTAGACATATATCCAGTTACATGCCACCCACAATATTCTACTAACTAGTCAATTACACATATTCTTCTTCCTGAAAAGTCTGAAGCCGGCGGAATTGTTACAACAACAGCAAAATTGTCTAAAAAAAGAAATAGAAAAAATGAATTCGATTATGTGTTTACTAGGGATGTGCTATCAATTCAGGCAATTCCAGATTAATTAATCATGCATTTGGATGAATCATATTTATGATTAATAGTTGTTTTGATTATTCAAAACTTATGATTAATTGATTAATCGAATAGTTGAATAATCAAAACTAAATATTTGTATATTATATTTTATATTGTGTGCCGCTTAAAAAGTTTTAATGTTTTTTTTTTTGGTGCATGTTCATTGGATATCTTCTATTGTTCCACATAAAAAATATTTCAATTTGTAATAAATTATTCAAATTTAATTAACCAAAACTAAAATTATTTGATTCATGACCCATAGCGTCGTCCTTATTTCCTTTTTCTTTTATGGGTCCCACTATCCACACACACACACACACTTACCTTAGTTTCCCATCAACCTATGCCCCCGTCCTCATGGACCAAAAATTACCACATGATGATTTCTCTCGAACTAACAATTAATTATTTATTGGGTCTTTGAGATAAAAACATTTTTTTCTTGCTTAATATGTATTTATTCCTAATACACTTTAGTTTTGACCTCTCTGCATTGTTAACACCGAAAACATTTATACGGAACCAATCTTTTGAACTACTTACTTTTTGCTTCCTAGAAAACTTCCTTTCTGACCCCTTTTCCGGTCCGCAATTTTACGTTCTAATCTCGTAGTTAAAAGAGCTCTCTTAATCTATATTAATTCTACCCTTTTCGCAAATACTGCGGAATTTAAATTTGATCGTATTCTAGTCCGCGGTTTGAAGAAAGTTCAATGCTCCTGGTTTATTCCAACTCCGTGTTAATGACCCGTACACAAAAAAAAACACAAACTTAAATTAACACAAATGACTACGATACAAAGGCACCACAAACACTCAAAATATCAAAAAAAATTATCATATAATATCCTTTTTTTACGGTTTTAATTGTTTTCTTGTTTTCTAGCTTCTCGATTACCGCGGCTACCCTTCCCGGGCCCGTCGTTCAATACCGCCTTTCTGGCTTGTCTAGAGCTTGCTTTTTCTTTTCTTTTAGTAAGTTTATTTTTTTAATTGTCGTTTACTTACTTTGGGTTGGTTATAATTTGTATGTTTTTTCGTCTTACAGGCTTTCCGTGTTCATCAGCAGACAATTTAACAACAATCAAACAGGAACAATTCAAATAGCTTTGGAGATTGTGCAAGACACGCAATTTAATGCCACCAGCTCCCTTCCTCTGGCACTTGGATGGTTTATCCTTACAAGCGTCGCTGGCCCCGAATTCCCTGGGTTTTTCTGATATTTTATTTGTTAGTAAGAATTTCAGTTATACACTGTGTTCCTCTGCCAGCGCACCCATCAAATGGCTAGACCGGTCCTGTACTCTTCTGAAAGTGTGTAGTGTATATCGATCTAGCCAAAGGATATATTCCATAGCGGGCTCTGTTTCACCGTTCCATCTGGTCGTTTACTCTTTATCCGACTAGGTGGATTCCAGTGTCACCACTATTTAAATCGCAAAGTTATTTACAGGCTTTTCGTGGTCTTCTACGCGTATTTGGAACTACGATTTGTTTAAGTGAAACAGAATGGAAATATAAAAACAAACTTATTACTTCCGTCTGGCACTGTATTCTTATTCCGATTTTTCTTGAAGCTTTATATATAAATTAAGAATCGTTTGCAACAATTATGTTTTTTAAAAACTGTTGCGCGTCACTAACGACGCGTCTTCTTTATTTGTTAATTAGAACAGAACAGAACTATTACAATTTAATAAACTACCCTAGCCATCTCGCTGCTGCTGGCATTGCAAGCCGGATCGGGTGTCCATCAAACTGCACTGGCTGCACATACCAAGAAAGACATAGTCGTGAGAATGTTGTCAGCAAGTTATTCTCAACATGGAATATTATCCCAAATATGTGCTGACGCTATGTCTATGATGAATGCGCGTGTTGAAGTTGTTGGATCAACTTATTTATTGTTAACTCTTCCCCCTTTAAATCCATACGTCCTCGTATGGGTTAAGAAAAAAATGGTAAGCTGTGGATGCTTTTTGATGTGCCCTTCTTTTGTAGGTCATGGTAATTTCCGGAAAACTTATTGACGGTATTGGGATTCGTCGTCTGTGTTTCAGAGCAGGCCTCGACGTCTTGGACTTCCTGCCTTTCTGCTGGTGTTCTTTTCGTGTTTCCATTTCTGTTTTCCATTAGGTATTTCTTTAAAAAAATGATCACCATTGCTATGAAGATTCCCAGCATCGCAAAGTTTAGGGATAAACTTAACCAGTTTCTTGTCTTTAGTTGCCTTATCAGAAGAGTATTTTTGACATGCATTTCATTTACAAGTTCCAAAGATAGTGTTTTTTCTTCTATGTCAGTTGTCATTGGTTGGACTAGTGCGGGAAGAGGTTTTGTGCTTGAAACCATTTTATTGCTATAGATTCTATTGTCTATTTTTATAGTGGAGTTAAAATGGTGTACGACGTAGGACCCGTTTGGCCAAATAGGTGAATTATCTGCATCAATTTCCCCAGTAAATTGGTTCAGCAAAAGTATTCCTTCTTCTATTTCCTCTACTCTTGGTATGTGCTCGTTGTTTGTTGTTTTGCATCTTGATGTTTGGCTGGCTAACAGTTTTGGAATGCAATTAGATTCAGTAACGTCTACAAACTTGTCCCTATTACAAATTGTTAAGCTATTGTACGATTCACAATCTTCTTTTAAACCAAGGATTTTAGGATTACAGTTCAGAACATTTTTGAAATCAATTTTGTTAACAATATTTCCCTTTTTTATGGGTTTTACTAGCAGTTTTTTACAGTTTTCAGTCTCTGTGGTTGGTAAACTTATAATATAAATTATGTTTTGTCCTTCCGAAGCAATTTTAATTTTCGCAAAATGTAACAATTCATCAATGCTTGAAAATGGAATATTATTTTTATTAAAAACTTCATCTCATATTTGTAATTCTAATGATGACAATATAAAACAGTTTACTACGTTAACTTTAGCTAAATGGATGGCAAATTCTATGTTTTCAATTTCGTCTTTTATAATTTCTAATTTGTATTTTAATTTGGATATTATTTCATTGTTTTTTGAATATTCGGAATCATTTAGGACTTTTATTATTTAATTTGTAACATTAGTGAGACTGTTTATTTTTTCTATTGATAAACGGTTTATTACAACTTGGTTACTATTGTTCTCTAGGATATTGTTAATTTTCTTCTGAACTATCTCAAAGTCATGATGGTCTGGGCTACCAGCTAACCATTTCCATGCGCTTCCGAGAAAGTCCAAAGAGCGTTTGGATCTCAATTTAGGTTTTAATCGGGAAATATGGGATTTGATTTGGGAAAAGGTGAATGCTAAGTAAGGAATCAGAGGATGACTCGTCGTATTTCCCTGAATGATGTGTTCCAGTTCTCCAACTGTTTTTTCGTAATTTTGGAGATCGATCATATGCACAATTTTAAATGTACCGGATTGTACTTTTGCCAATCCAACATTCATAGCTACGAGTTTTGAGTTGGAGTAGTCCAATATTTGAACTTCTCCCATACCCATCGTTATAAGCAATAGAAAGCTGTAATAAAAATGGAGACAATTAATTTCTAATGTGTCGTTTATGGACAATGCGACCACTTTCTGTCAATATAGTAGAATTCCTGTTTTCTTTCACGACTTCTTCCTTGTACTTTTCCGTCAATTTGGTACCAAGTCGTTTATTAATTTTAGCGAATACGGTCTGTCCCTGAATATAATCCTTTGCTTCTGTCTTTCCTTTATTATGATACTTTAAATCCTTTGTCTGCTTTTCCTGTAACTTTTCCATATTCGTCTGTCTTGTTCTATCGTAACTTCCTGGTGAAAAGTCAGCAGTACGCCCAAAGAAAATGTCCACTGGTTTCCTGTTGATTGTCGAATGTACCGAATGATTGTATTCATTTACTGCTCTTTCCAATAGTTCGTCAAAATCTCTACACACGCCCTCCGCTCTAATGCATCTTAATAGTTCTGCAAGTGTTGAATGGAAACGTTCAACCTGCCCGTTGGATTCGCTCCTATACGGGGGAGTAGTGAATACTTCGATGTTAAGTTCATCCTTCATCATAAATAGGATGGAGGAAGAATTAAGGGATCGTTCGTTGTCAATCACCACTACTTTTGGTACACCGAAAAAAAAAACAAGATTTCTCTTAGGGGTTTTCTGATGTCTTCCGTTGACTTCCCATTAATAATTCTGGTCTGAGCATATTTTGAGAATTTATCAATCGAAGTCAAGATGAGCTTCTTGTCGGTGGAGAATATGTCCACATGGATCACTTGACCTGGATAAGATGGAATAAGCGTCTCTCCAAGCTTTGGTTCGTTGGGATTTCTGTCGTATTTGTTTTTTTTTTTGCAAATCGAACAAAGTTTCACCACTCGTTTTATTTTGCCAAACATTCCTGGGAAATAATATTTTTCCAGTATTTGAACCTTATTTTCTGCCGCGCCTCGATGGGCCCTAGTGTGAGTGTCGATAATAATATTCTGCTGATCATTATCCGAAATGATGTCCTCTACGAATTTTTGTGAAAACCGCGTTTTGTAGTTTCGGAAATTATCAGGATAAATTTCCTGGATCTTACCCATAACTGTCTCCGGAGCTTTGATACAATTAGCAACTGAAGGATTCAAATATCGTTTGAGAATGGAAACTAGGTTTGAGGATGAATATTCTGTTTCCGCAATTAGGTGTCTGTGATAACCAGGAAAAATAATTTTGAACTGGTAGGATGGAGTATCTTCTAAAGTGAGGAAAATCTGATTTTTAAAAGCATTTATAGGTGCTTCTATGCTAGGGACTAAATCGTCGGCTGAACTATCATGACTGTGTACCGTGCCCGTTAGAGAATTTATGTTCGAAGTGTGAAATCTAGACAAAGCATCAGCCACTACATTAGTCCTTCCTGGCTGATACTTGATTTCGTAGTTATATTCTTCTAAGATGGCCTTCCATCTTTTCATTTTTGTATTATTATTTTTGTTGCTAAGGGCATACGTCAAAGGCTGATGGTCAGTATGGATAATTACTTTTGCTGTTCCATAAAGATAATTCCTGAGAGAGTCTAAAGCCCATGTAATGGCCAACATCTCCCTCTCATTGGTAGCGTAATTTTCCTCTGTTTCAGATAGGACCCTTGAAATGAATGATATCGGTCTCCCGTCTTGACTTAGAACTGCACCAAGTGCAACCTTGGAAGCATCGGTGGTTAAATGGAAATCCTTGTTGTAATCCGGATAGTAGAGAATTACTTCTCTAGATAGTAGTGCATTTTTCAAATTGTCTATGGCTCTTTTCTTTGTGTCTTTTAAAGAAATTTTTATTTTGCTCGACTCAGATCAAGGTACGCGACCATTTGGACCCCTCAAAATTGAATTCAATGGCCTGGCCATATCAGCGAATCCTTTTACAAATCGTCTGTAATAATTGCACAATCCTAAAAGGGATCTTAATTGACGAAGAGTTGTCGGGTACGGGATATTCGCAATGGCTTCCACCCTTTTCTGGATTGCTCTTGTGCCCTTATCGGACACTACAAAACCTAGAAATTCTACCTCATTCTTGAAGAAATGACATTTGTCCAATTGGATCTTCATATTAGCAGAATCAAGTGTTCTGAAGATTTGCTCTAGATCTTTGAAATGAGACTTTTCATCCTTGCTAAATATAATAATGTCGTCAATATAGACGTAGCAAGTTTTTCCAATAAAATCGTGCAGAATATCGTCAAGTGCTCGTTGGAAGATGGATGGAGCGTTTTTTAAACCAAACGGAAGTCTCGTGAACTCGAATTTCCCACCATTGACCGAAAACGCGGTCTTTTCGACATCCGCTTCCCTCAAAGGGATCTGATGAAACCCGCTCTTCAGATCAATGACGCTAAAGAACTTATTTCCTCCGAGCCTCGATAGCACTTCTCCCACTTCTGGGATTGGGTATCTATCTGCTATGGTAATGGCATTCAGTTTCCTAAAATCAACTACCACTCTGTATTTTTTCTTACCCGAGTCATCCTCTTTCTTGGGAACGACGCAGATAGGTGAGTTATACGGTGACCTGGACGGACGAATAATTCCATCAGCCAGAAGTTTTCCTATCTCTTCATCGACAATTTCCTTCAAAGCCATTGGGTACGGATAGTTTCTAGTATATGTGGGCATATCCGTAGTTGTTCGAATTTCACCTAACACCTTCGTGGCGTACGTTAATTTCTCGTCGGGATCAGCAAAAAGATTCTTATTCTCATTCACTAATCCCATCAACAGTGATTTTTGATATTCTGTCAAATGATTCAAACAAATTTCAATTTTGCTCACATTTTGAGCCAGATGTTCATATATTGGTATCTTATACCATTTTTGATTTGAAAGTAATTTTCTGCTGAATAAATGACCGCAGACAATTCTCTTAATGTATCGTGTCCAATAATGGCGTCAAAAGTTCGTAAACTTTGTAATATGTAAAATTTGATAGAGCCAATATCCTTTCCAAATAAGTCTAAGTAAGTATGATGCGTAACTAAGACGTTACCAGAAATAGCATTTGCCGAAAAAATATCCTGATTGAGTAAAGGTTTATTGACCAAATTTGCCTTAATATAGTTTTTATTACTTCCAGTGTCTATTAATATCCTAATCGTATGACCGTTCCTCGTTTTGACCGTGAAGTATTGTAACGAGGAACTATTTAACCAAAAAAATCTAGGTCCGAGTTCAATTCTTGGAAGGAATATTCTTCCGTAGCAGGTGTTTCCTCATTCCCGTAATCATACGGATTAAGGAAATTGTTCACATCCTCTTTGTTCAATACGTCATTATATTCTGTTATTCCTGCCGCTCCTTCGACCACTTTCTCTTGCGGTTGAGCGCCTGACATGCCCTGCATATTTTCCACATGAACTACTGGGCTTATGAAAATTTCTTTGAAATTTATTTGCTGGCCCCTGAAATGATCCTCCTGCTGGCCTTTTAAATGCGGGATTAAAATTGGGTCTATTCGTGTAATTAATTCGATTAGTTTGCATGGATTGATCGACTTCCATGGGTTGTGGCTTATGCCCCGATTGATTATTATTTATAGAATAATATTGGGGATTACGAGGATACTGAGGTGAATGCTGTCCAAACTGAGGTCGAGCCTGATTAGGATTTTTAGCAAAGTATTGAGGAGTACGGTTGAAACTATGCGGATTAGATGGGAATGATGGTTTTTGGAGTCGAGGGGGTAGTGGAGGTCTCTGTTGGCCACCAACGTAGGCTAATTCTGGGAAGAAAACCTGTCTATAAGAGCCGTTATTCCCATGGTTAAAGGGATGTTGACCAGCATCTGCGTGACGAAGCTGCCCCTGAGCATGGTTAGTCCTGATATTCATGTTCTCCAACTTTAAACAAATTTGTAATGCTTGCGGTAAGGATGTTGTGGACGAGACAGCCAGCAATCTTGGTAATTCCCCTTTCAGGCCTCTCACAAAAGTATCGAGGGCCTTCTCCCTGTAAGCACTCGTCATATTCAATAGGCTTTTCTCATCATAGTCCAAACAAGCGACCTTATCCAGTATAAGCGAGAGGTGTTGATAAACTGTCTGGTAAAATTCAGTTACTGACATGCTTCCCTGCCACAAAGTGGTCATCTGATATTCGAGAGTACTTATGTCTCGCTTATCAGAATAGTGCATCATGAGACACTTCTTCATTCTTCCCCAATCCAGTTTGGTACGATAAGATTCTAACGCAGTATCAGCATCCCCAGTGACCTTGGATCGGATTGTATGAAGAATGGCAAAATAACGACTGGATCCCTTAATGCTTTGAAATAATTCAAGAGTCCTGTCTACTGACTTCCGCCATGAACTGAATTCACCAGGTTTTCCGGAGAACTCTCTTAAACTCTTGACCATGTCCGGAATTGAATCCAATTCCTTGACATTAACGTTAGTTATCGGTTGGTCACCATCATCTTCTTGCTGATTGTTATTAAAAAAACTTGAAAGAATGCCGCGTATTTCCTCTTTTTGAACTTCATTCAGACCCCTTGAACTAGAGGTTGGGCCTGAAGCATTCAGATCAAGAGCTCTTTGTAATCTATCGGTAATTTCTCCAATTTCCGTCATTCTGATTCAAAACTTCACAAACGGGATGGAAAGGATTAGAAATAAAGGATAAATGGATAATTGGGTTTTCGTTTCTTATTTTAACCACTAATAAATTTCCCATTTAACTTCGTACAATGTACCAACTTTTGGATTTTTCTTTTTTAAATTACTAATAAAATTGCAGATTTTTTTTTTCACAGGATGTTAATCTTAATAACTAACTTACATAAAAACTGCCATGCTACCGGGACTGTGTGGGTCGATGACGTTAAGACGATGTTTGTTGATGACGTTGCTTGATGGTGTTGGCTCTTGTCTTGCTGAATTTAGTTTTTTTTTTCTTCACTCTAAACAGTTTTATATTCTTATTATTTTTTTTAATTTTGTTTTTCAGTTATTTCTTTTTCTTTAACTTTACTATATTGTTTAATTTTATTTTCCCATTTTTTCTTATGAGTGCTTGATGGTGTTAACTCTTGTGTTGCTGAATTTATTTTTTTTTTCACTCTAAACAGTTTATATTCTTATTATTTCCTTTAATTTTGTTTTTCAATTATTATCTTATTAGATTGTTTTTTAGTTTTATAATTGTTTCTTTTTCTTTAACTTCAATATCTTGTTTATTTTTATTTTCACCCTTATTCTTTTCACATTTTTGTCATATTTTTTTGTTTATTATTTCATTAGAACCATTGTTTTTTTTATTTAACTTTAATATATTGTTTATTTTCAAATTTTTTCCTTTCACAATTTTGTCATTTTTTGTTTATTATTTCATTAGAACCATTGTTTTTTCCCCCTATTTAGCTTCAATATATTGTTTATTTTTTTATTTTCACATTTTTTCCTTTCAAAATTTTGTCTTTTTTTTTTGTTTATTATTTCATTAGAACAATTGTTTTTTCTTTATTTAACTTCAATATCTTGTTTATTTTTATTTTAACATTTTTTGTTTATTATTTCATTAGAACCATTGTTTTTGTTTCTTATTTAACTTCAATATATTGTTTTTTTTTACTTATTGACCGTGGCCGCTGATCCTGAAAAAATCTCCCTTTTGCCGGTGCTACTCGGGCGCACCTTTTCCACGGAACTTTTTTTTGTTTTTTGTTTTTTTTTGAGTATCTGTTCTTCGATTAACACGGATCGATTAACACTGATCGATTAATACTGGGTTACCTCTAATCCTTCATCGATTCCGTAAGGATAGCGGGTCCCTGCTTGGGCGCCAATTAAGAATCGTTTGCAACAATTATGTTTTTTAAAAACTGTTGCGCGTCACTAACGACGCGTCTTCTTTATTTGTTAATTAGAACAGAACAGAACTATTACAATTTAATAAACTACCCTAGCCATCTCGCTGCTGCTGGCATTGCAAGCCGGATCGGGTGTCCATCAAACTGCACTGGCTGCACATACCAAGAAAGACATAGTCGTGAGAATGTTGTCAGCAAGTTATTCTCAACATGGAATATTATCCCAAATATGTGCTGACGCTATGTCTATGATGAATGCGCGTGTTGAAGTTGTTGGATCAACTTATATATACAGCGCTGCGCAAAACAAAAGCAAAAAAATGTACTCCAGACTATAAATATATAATTTTCATAAAAACAAAATATTTAAAACAAAGCTTACCATTTATTTTCACAGAGGTATTATTAAGCTATAAAACCAATACATTACAACAACAATAACACTTGCGCTTAAAAGAAATATGAAAAAATGTACAGCAGAGCCGGAATTTACTTGCGCAAAACAATAGCAACAAAGTAGAGAAAGAAGAGAATAGGTTTAAAAAGAATGCCATCTAGCGATCCTGGATGCGAACTATTGGTCTGTACCCTGCCCATAATCTGTACAAGGACGGTAGGTATTCAAAGTGCCCTTCCACCGCCGCAAAGACGAGGTATCAAGTTGCGTTATCCTGGAAAGCCTACGCGGAACTCCACGTTTCGCAACAAAGCAATTGCCCTATTCTCAGTCGGCTGTCATTGTTCCGTGCTACTGGGGAACCACCCGCAACAACTTTCTATTAATCGATTAACTGTTAACCGAAATATGGATTAATCAACAAGTTCGATTAAGCAAACATCCCTAGTGTTTACTGAGTAGCACAGCAGAAGAGGATTTGTACAAAGCTTGTAATATTTTTTTTGAATAATGTCTAATAACATTTATTATACACAAAAGCTAAGTCGGCCACGTGCCGAAAATATTAAACCCAACTAACAAGTAATTGTGCGATTTAGTTGATGTTTACTAATATACGAAATATAATTAAGAGCCATTTAGTAATAACTAACAACCAATTTCTTTCTGTTTAAAATACACATTGATATTTGTTATCAGACATTAGCATTGCCAAAAAGAAAATACCAAGCAGTTGTTCAAAACTAAAATTTGTTAAATAATAAATAAATAATAAATTATATTGAGCAGATTCAATCTAATCGATGAA
Source organism: Philornis downsi (assembly GCA_019455685.1). Lineage (NCBI taxonomy): Eukaryota > Metazoa > Arthropoda > Insecta > Diptera > Muscidae > Philornis > Philornis downsi. Next base: position 43,249 of record JAHXMU010026608.1, read on the forward strand.
TTGTTGCATATTGTAATTCACTTATAATTATTATTATTATTATTATTATTATTATTATTATACTATTATTATTATTATTATTATACTATTATTATTATAATTCCCACGCCTCTGTCCACCCCAGATACCGCGCGAGTTGGGGGTCCATTTATAGCTGAACATGACGGTGGACTCGGCCACAAGTCACTTCAGCACTGTTGTGTCCATTATTAATATTTATAATTTTTTTTTTTTTTTTTTTTTTTTTTTTTTTTTTTTTTTTTTGTCACATTCTCGTCACATCTTGTCACATTTCATCAATATTCACATTCACACATTACCCCAGGAATGTTCTCATTATCCTGCATGTATCAAGCACAACCGATTTACACATTTCGTGCAAGTGCCCAGATAGTCCCAACTCACTCACATGCTGAGATACGGAATTCACCACTATTCCAGTGCTTGAGATCACTATCGGTATAATCTCCACCCGTCGCAGATGCTCCCGTTGTTTGATCTCAAACGCCAGATCCGTATATTTCGAAATTTTCTCCGCAATTGTGCGATTAACATTTTCGGAAAGTGGCACTGCGACATCAAAAATATACGCCACCTTTCCGCGCTTGTTTATCCAAACGATATCCGGTCTATTGGCGATAACAGTCCTATCCGTTGAAATTGTACGATCCCAGTACAATTTATATTCCGTACTCAACAGAACCTCCTCAGGGTGATACATATAATGAGGAACCCTTTCCTCCACAAAACCACTTCTAATTGCAAGAATTTGATGAATTACTCTTGCCACATTGTTATGCCTCCTTAGATATGCAGTACTGGCCATTACGGAGCAGCCATTAATTATATGGTCTGTAGTTTCCGGAGCCTGGCCACATCTTCGGCATCTGTTATCAACGTCCTCATGTAGAATAACTCGTCGATAATGTCTAGAGTGGATTATTCCATCCTGTATTGCCATTAAGAAAGCCTCTGTTTCCGGAAACAGTTGTCCATACTGAAAACAGATTGTAGACGCATTTCTGTCCACATTGTCCACTTCCAATTGGTGTGGAAATCTGCCATGTATAGCCTTGCGTTTCCATTGCTCCACAATATCGGCATCACTGCTTATACTCTCTAGAGGATTGTATTGCGGTGTAGAAAGTTTGAGCGGTGTGTGGTTTTCGTCCAAATTAACCAAAACAGAATATTGTTCGATCTCCGCTGCATTCATATAAAAGAATTCCCGCAGTTTGTGGACCTGATTAAAATGTTGATTTTTGATATTCATTATCCCCTGTCCACCCAACCTTCGCGGCAACATTACCCTTTCAACGGCAGCCTGGGGATGATGCTGTCCAAAACTTGTCAGGATTGTTCGGATTTTCCTTTGCAGGGAATCTAAATCTGTATCACACCACACTATCACTCCAAATGAATGCAATAAGATTGGGATGGCATAGGTATTGATAGCCTTAATCATGTTCCTAGCATTCAATTTGGTTCTACATAGTCTCCGTATTCTAACTTCACACTGCGTTCTCAAGCTGTCCCTTATTACTGCGTGATGTATTCCTCTCATTTCCTCCACACCTAAGTATTTGTAAGACTGATCGGAATCCAGCATCTGAATTACGCCCTCATTCAGTGAAAATCCGTCTGAATGTATTACCTGGCCTCTTACCATCTCTATTGACTTACATTTATCAAACCCCAATTGCATGGAAATATCATTGCTAAACTTTTCCACAATATCCAGTAGGTTCGATAGGTGGTACCTTGACCGTGCGAACAACTTCAAATCATCCATATATAATAGATGGGTGATTGCAGACTGTCTTTGTTGGTGCTTTATTCGATATCCATTAGGGGAGTTATTCAATGCTCTGCTGAGAGGTGTTAGACTCAGACAAAACCACAGCGGGCTGAATGCATCTCCCTGAAAAATTCCCCTATTTATACGAATTTCGCGAGTACAAATGCCATTAAGGATAATATGTGTCCTCCATGAAGGCATTGTTCTCTCAAAAAATGCAACTATTCTTCGGTCCACTCCGTTATTCTCCAGAGTTCGTATCAAATAAGTATGGGGTACACTATCAAAGGCCTTCTTGTAATCAATGTACGCCACACTTAAATTTCTTTGATGACAAATCGAATTTCTTGTTACAATTGCATCTATTGTGACCAACTCCTTACAACCTCTAGAGTTCTTAGCACATCCTCTTTGCTCCAACGGTAACAAGTTATTCTCAGCACAATGGCTGTAGATTTTCTCCGATATTATTCCGGTGAGCAATTTATATATAGTTGGTAAGCAGGTAATAGGACGGTAGTTCCGAGGGTCCGTAGTATCACCACTCTTATATAAAAGGAACGTTTTCCCCATTGTAAGAAAACTTGGCATTGGCGTTCCCCCATTTAAGAATTCATTAAAAATTGATACCAAATGTGGATGAACACATGTAAAATGCTTCAACCAGAAGTTCTGAATACCATCTACTCCTGGCGCCTTCCAATTCTTAGCCTTACTTAACGCTGCGCCTAGATCGGATTCCGAGATTGTACTACCTCGCATTTCCCTCGTGTGCAATGATTCTGTCCATATTGGATTTTCGTGGAAAGTTGCAGGTGTTTCCCATAATCCTCCCCAGAATTGTTCTATTTCCGATTGAACAGGTGTCTGAGGGATTCCCAACTCTACACTGTTTCTTTTCTCCAGCTCACGATAGAATTTCCGCTGGTTAAATACGAAGAGAGTGTTATCTATTCTCCTTTTCCTGCTTGTGAGGTACCTTTTCAATCTGCTACTGACAGCCTGTAGAATCTGAGTGCGGCGGTCGATAATATCATCTAGCATACCATATGTAATCGTCCCAATATTCTCAGATCCTATAATACGTCTTACCATTCGAATCAGATGTTGTGAACGAATCCCCCGTTGGTATTGGGTGAGCCTTCCAATTTCAGCTCTCAATTTAGATTTTTTCCCTTCCAGACGTCTTTGCCATGCCGGCTTGTCATTCCCCCTTTGGTTGCCACTAGCATCCGATCTGATACTTACACCACACATTTTGGAAACAGTTATGGCGGCACAGTATATTGCACTGTGAACATCTTCGAAAGTTGGATGTTCCCCAAGGAGCGTACTTAAGATGCTATTTAAGTACTCCAAGCTTTTACCAACCTTCTTATTGTATCGGATCTTAGGTATTTGTGGTCTACAAAGCGGGTCCAACGTTCCATATTCCAGCTTACTTTCCTCAAAGGCTTCCACAACAGTTTGAAAATGAACCTCATCCCAAAGGGTTGAGGATTGTCTTGATTCAATCCCCCGGTCATCGTTGTTTTCCAACTGTAGATAAATTTCCCTCCGGGTCCCCAACGATTCTCTATTTTGGTCAACTTGAACGCCATCAGTATTAGAAGTCGAATCCAACCCTATGTTATGCCCATTGTCCACTGATAATCTCGGCAAGCTCACACGGTTAGACGACCTTACTTCCTCCTGAATTGCCCTTAGTATTTCCGACATTTCAACCTGAGATATCATACGGTTGATCATGATAGCCCTGACCCTGGAGGCTATATTCTGTTCGTTAAGACGGTTTCGTAAATGTGAATACTGTGTAACAAAGTACATATACTGTCTGTTTATTATTATTATTATTATTATTATTATTATTATTATTATTATTATT
>JAHXMU010026608.1:46941-93813 GCA_019455685.1 Philornis downsi
ATTATTATTATTATTATTATTATTATTATTATTATTATTATTATTATACTTATACTTATAATTGGCCGGAAGGCTTTAGATTACAAGCCGGAAATAAATAAATTAAAATAAATGCGATATGTTTTATCGTACATTAGGGCACCTTCCTAAGTCAGCCACAGTTTGAATGGTTTTGCGTATCTGATAATAAAATAAACAGTTATATTTTTTGTTTAAAAACTACTTCCAAAATGTCTGAAAAATTAAGTAAAGTGTCATTTCAAACAGAAAAGTGTTATAAAATCACTTTCAACATAAAAAGAATCATGAAAAATATTTTTCACATAGAAAAGTGTCACGAAAGACAATTTTCATGTAGAAAAGCGACATGAATGACTTTTTTTTATACAAAAAAGCTATCATGAAATAGACTTTTAATATAGAAAGATATCGTGAAACGCCTTTCATATATTACACATTTCACAGTTTTCATGAAGAAAAATGGCATGGGGGATAATTTCCAAGGAGAAAGGTCTCAAGGAGGCGTGTTCCGCAAGGACGATATTCCTCACGTTTGTTAACAATATTTACCTTGTTCTCTATCTTGAACATGTTCCTACTTGTTGCTTTGAATTCGGCCAACGGAAAACGTAGATATTGTTAACTATTGGTAACGTTGTATATAACATTAGTTAACAATGTCTCTGTTTTCCTTTTTTAGGTTAGAAAAATATTAGTAATGTTATACCTAGTCCTGCCATATGTTCTGTCACACAATTTCCAGCGCTTATCGTTCAAAACTTCTTGCGGGAATAGAACCGTTAACTTTTTTTTCAGAACACATGCACTGATTAGTGAAGAATACTGGTCAGTTTGGTTTCAGTTTGCAATCTATTAACATGGAGTGGGGCGTTAAAGAGAATCGAGTCGGCGTAATAGCGTTGCATAAGTGCGGAAAGAGTGCTGGCCAAATTTTCGAGTTGCTAAAACCACTCGGAATATCAAGAATGTTCGTTTATCGTGCTTTGCTCGCTTCGGCGAATTGTGTGGAGTAGAAGACAGGCCAAAAAGTGGTCGCCTGCGCGTTGTCCGTACGAGTGCGGTAGTAAAGGCAGTGCGTGAAAGAATTCGGAGAAATCCCCTTAGAAAGCTGAAAATCATGTCCAAGAAATTGGATATATCAACCAGATCCATGTCTAGGCTGATTCGGGATGATCTGCATATGAAAGCCTATCGTCGGTCCACGGGGCTTCTTCTAACTCCTCAGCTAAAAAAAATTAGGCTGGAAAGATGCAAGCGACTTTTGCAGTGGCACGCGGACAATGGCCGTGAAAACATTCTGTTTACGGATGAGAAAATTTTTCAATTTTTCAACAAACAAAATGACAGGATTTATGCCACTTCATCTAAGGAAGCGAAAAAAGTTGTTCCAAGGGCCATCATCCCTCTTCCGTAATGGTTTGGTGGGGGGTCTCCCACCATGGTGGCACATCCCTCCATTTCTGTGAAAAGGGCGTAAAAACTGGTGCAAAGGTTTACCAAAAAGATGTGTTAGAGGGTGTTGTGAAGGGTTTGACCAATAACCTTTTCAATGGACGTAGATGGATCTTCCAACAGGACTCTGCTCCTGCGCATAAAGCTAAAACCACGCAGGAGTGGCTCAGAGTCAATATTCCTGGCTTTATAGCAGCAGAAGATTGGCCATCAGGGAGTCCAGATCTCAATCCACTGGATTATGCTTTGTGGTCAGAATTGGAGAATATTGCTTGCAAGTCTCCCCACAGAAATTTGGGAAGCCTTAAAACAGCATTAACCAGAGCAGCGTCCTCGATCCCCATGGAAATCGTACGTGCGGCTATAGCCCAATGGCCACACCGTTTGAAAGCTTGTGTTAAAGCAAAAGGCGGCCATTTCGAGTGAATACAATTTTTTTTAATAACCAATATTGTCTTCTAATAAATGAAATAATTTTGAATACAATATGAATATTGGTTTTTTTTGTCGCGTTTTATATTTGTAACAGAACATATGGCAGGACTAGGTATATTGCAGTATTTCGAAAACTGTTGTCATTAAAAATTGTTGGATTTCATTTTTGTAATCAGCACCTGGGTTTACAAAGGACATGAATAACACTGTAATGACTCGAAAATGCTATAAACTTTCGTAATTAAGCGATAGTTTTCAGTGTCGTATTTTTACTGCTGGTAAAAAATTTAAATAATTTTATATTACAAGAGTCGATTACTATTCTTTGCAAAAATTGCAAAAAAAAAAACATTGGGAGGTTCACAGATGTCGATAATTGCATAGAATAGGTGCTAAAACTAAAGCCTAAACTTAGTTCTAAAATTGATTTTAGAAGGAAAATAATATGAATAAGAATATTTCTCCAAAATTCTAGGCAATTGGGACGCTATCAAAGACAAAAACTTGTGATGATTGAATTGAAATACTTTTGTACCAGAGTCGAATGGGGTTTATGTGAGTCTCGCCGTAAAGACGTTACCACGATGTTAATCACACTGGGTATATTATAATGCGATTTTTACATTTAAATTGATTAGTTAATTAATTGATTAATCCGGAATTTGAATTGATCGGGCTGACAATCGCACATACCTACTTGAAACTGAATAAAGATCGAAAGTCATTAATTTTTTTTTTAATAAGAGCTTCAAACGTAAATAATTTGGTATTATTAAAATAAAAAAAAAAACATAAATTAAGTATTTGAATTCATTGCCTTGAACATTCAAATGAAAAAAAACACCGTAAATCCTTTTTTTTCTGTGAAAAGAATAGAGCCATCTACACAAAACTCCTAAAATTATTAAAAAGAAATAAATTGGTTAATAAAACAATTGCTTACATAACAGCTAATACTGCCTCAATAATTTGTAGAACTGCCATTATTTTTTATTACTGCGAAGCATCGCTTCGGCATAGAGTCAACTAACTTTTGACAAGTCGTGACTGGAATGTTCGTCCATGCAGTCTCAACCATTGTCCACAGCTCATCTTTATTTGATGGGTTCTTTCCTCTAAGACTTCTTTTGACCACGCCCCACAAGTTTTCGATGGGATTTAGGTCTGGTGATTGTGAAGGCCATCCCAAAACCTTCACATGGTTGTCCCTGAACCACGCCTTTGCCAACTTCAATGTATGTTTAGGATCATTGTCCTGTTGAAATATCCGTTCAAGCGGCATTTCCCACTCAGCATAAGGCAACATAACTTCTCTTAAAATATTTGTATAAAATTTTGCATCCATTATATCCTGTATGCGATATAAGGGACCGACTCCGTAATATGAAAAACATCCCCATACCATAATATTACCCCCTCCATGTTTAACGGTTTTTACGGTATATTGAGAACAAAATTCTTTATTTTTGGGTCTCCGAACTTGAAGAGAACTTCGATCCAAGTTAAATAAATTTACTTTCGTCTCATCCGACCACAAAATATGACGCCATTTAGATACGGGCCAATTTATGTGTTCCTTTGCGAATTGAAGTCTTTGTTTTATATTGCGCTTTGATAGAAAAGGCACTTTACGTGAACTTTTTGCTTTTAAATAATTTTTAAGGAGCATAATCCGTATTGTTGAACTATCCATATCAAGTTGATATTCCTTTTTAAGGGCGGATGACGCCACATAGGGGTCTCGTTTCACGTGGCGCAGTATTTTTCGTTTTAAAGTCTCTATTTTAAATCAGGCTCGATATGCAATACCCCTAGTATCCACACACAATTATAGAAAAAGAGTCCCATGGTGGAATAACATTATTAAGATGCTAATAAAAGAAAGAGGACAATTATTAAAAAAATTTAAAAGAAACCCAACAAATGACAACCTATCGAACTTTCTTAGGATCAAATCCTTGACCCGTAAAACTATTAGAGAAAGCAAGAGAAAATCATGGACAGAATTTTGCGACACAATAAATCTTGAAACGACATCGTCCGAAGTATATAGGAAAATAAAATCATTAAATGGATCCAATAATTTCCAGCAAATTTCGGCAATCGAGGAAAACCAAACTATTCTAACAGATAAACAAGACATTGCTAATGCATTAGCTACACATTTTGCACAAAACTCTTCTTCCTCCAACTTCACTCCACAATTTAGGGCATACTCTGCCACCAATAACTTTACTATTGATACGTCAAATAACAATGAGATATATAACAAGAAACTTACACTACCAGAATTTAAGGCAGCTCTAAATTCATGTCGCGGTTCGTCTCCGGGCCCTGATAGTATTAGATATGAAATGTTGAAGCACCTGAACTCTGATGCTGTACAATATATACTAGATTTCTTTAATATAATATGGACAAAACAAGTATTTCCAAGTAATTGGGGAAAAGCTATTGTAGTTCCTATATTAAAACCAGGAAAGGACAGCACCAACAAAAACAATTATAGACCAATTTCACTGACAAATTGCATGTGTAAACTTTTCGAAAGAATTATAATTAAAAGATTAAATTGGTACATAGAAACAAATAACATACTTAATGTCAATCAATCTGGTTTTAGAAGAAATAGGGGTACTATTGATAACTTAGCTTTAATACATTCCGATGTAATGGAACACTTTTCTTTCCGAAGAAATGTTATAGGTGTGTTTTTTGACATCCGTAGGGCATATGATTGTGTTTGGAGAGGGCTCATTTTCAAAAAGCTGAATAAATCAAAAATTTGTGGAAATATGGCTGCATTTATTTCAAATTTTTTACATGAAAGAACATTTTGTTGTATTGTAGGGAATACTACATCAAATTATTTGCCCCTTGAAAACGGAGTGCCTCAGGGCTCTGTTTTAAGCGTTACACTTTTCTTATTAGCTATTAATGACATTTTGGATAATTGACATAGAGATGTAAAATCAGTATTATATGCTGATGACCTCGTTTTGTATTGTTCGGGTAAAAAAGATAGCACCATTATAAACAAAATTCAAATGACTATAAATAAGTTAGAAATTTGGAACAGAAAAAGTGGATTTCAGTTTAATGAAGAAAAAACTGTAGCAATTAAATTATCTAGGTCTAACCCAATATCAAACAGTGTAACTCTTAATCTAAATGGTAGAAATATAACATTTGTAAAAGAATGTAAGTTTCTCGGAGTAACATTTGATGAAAAGCTTAGCTTTAGTTCGCACATAAAAAATATAAACGCAAAAGCAAACTCAAAGCTTAATATAATTAAAATGCTTAGATGTTCACAATATGGTTCAGACCCCCAAACTCTTCTAAAAATTCTTTGCTCTATTGTCCTTCCCACTATAGACTACGCCTCTATAATTTATTCTTCAGCCCATGATTCGAAACTGAAAACGTTAAATCCAATTTTAAATACAGGAATTCGACTTTCAATTGGTGCTTTTAAGACTAGTCCAGTTAAAAGTTTACAAATAGTATCTTCATGTCCTTCCCTTCAACTGAGAAGACAAAAATATTTATTAAATTATATACTGAAAGTTTATTCTTTACAACATCATCCATTATATGAAAAAATCAAAAACAGCGATAAAATATCTAGCCTTAAATCGAGAAACCCTAAGTTTTTACCAGTTTATGCAAAAGGTATTATTGAGTTTGAAAAAATGTTACCTAAATATCCTATAAACGTTGACATCATTGAAAATAGAACTTTTTCTCGTATTGAGCCTTGGACATATATACCCATAAACGTAGATTTTTCCCTCGCCTATTCGTCAAAGAGAAATATGAACGCTACAGAAGTAAAGCAGAATTTTTTGGAAGCCATAAACACTAAATACCCAAATCATAAACTTTTCTTTACAGACGGATCTGTTAATAATGCAAAGGCTGGCTTCGGAATTTTCGGTACTGATCTTGAAATGTGTAAACGCATCAATGATTACACATCCATCTACAGTGCTGAGCTACTTGCTATTAAAACCTGTCTTCAATATATATCTAATTCTGACATAGATCAAAATTCATTAATTATATGTGACAGTAAAAGTGCATTAATAGGCATAACAAATCCATTCACCAATAATATGATTATACAACAAATAAGAGAGACAATCAATAATTCTTCAAACAAAATAGACTTTCTATGGGTCCCAAGCCATTTAGATATACATGGAAATGAAAGGGCAGACCAGTTAGCTAAAAATTCTTTAACAGAAGTTGTAGCTAGGGAATTCAAATATCAATTTTCGGACTACAAACGGCAAATCTCAAAATATATTTTTGATCTCTGGGAAGTTTCTTGGAATAGTAATAATGACTCCAAACTATATGCAATCCAAAAAAATATAATACACAAATTCAAAAGCCCCAGAATATCCAACACTGATTTTATTAAATATACGAGACTTAAAATTGGGCATTGTAATTTTTCACACAAATATATTATTGAGAAAAGTCAGCCTCCACTGTGCACCTGTGGTGAAATTATGAGCGTTTCGCATTTATTTAATGACTGCGTAGTTTTAAGTGAAAAACGAAGAAAATTCAAGATAAACAACATTCAAGTCCTCTCAAGCGATGTAAATTTTGAAAATGTTAAACAATTTCTAAACGAAATTAATTTATTTAAACTGATTTAAACCTTGGTTTCAAAACTGTAAAAATAACACTAATATAAGTTTTTTGTAATAATTCTACTTATATTCTATGGTCCATATAACCTTATTGTGTTGGGACCTTAATATCTGAAATAAATAAATAAATAAAATAAAAAGAAATAAATTGGTTAATAAAACAATTGCTTACATAACAGCTAATACTGCCTCAATAATTTGTAGAACTGCCATTATTTTTTATTACTGCGAAGCATCGCTTCGGCATAGAGTCAACTAACTTTTGACAAGTCGTGACTGGAATGTTCGTCCATGCAGTCTCAACCATTGTCCACAGCTCATCTTTATTTGATGGGTTCTTTCCTCTAAGACTTCTTTTGACCTCACCCCACAAGTTTTCGATGGGATTTAGGTCTGGTGATTGTGAAGGCTATCCCAAAACCTTCACATGGTTGTCCCTGAACCACGCCTTTGCCAACTTCGATGTATGTTTAGGATCATTGTCCTGTTGAAATATCCGTTCAAGCGGCATTTCCCACTCAGCATAAGGCAACATAACTTCTCTTAAAATATTTGTATAAAATTTTGCATCCATTATATCCTGTATGCGATATAAGGGACCGACTCCGTAATATGAAAAACATCCCCATACCATAATATTACCCCCTCCATGTTTAACGGTTTTTATGGTATATTGAGAACAAAATTCTTTATTTTTGGGTCTCCGAACTTGAAGAGAACTTCGATCCAAGTTAAATAAATTTACTTTCGTCTCATCCGACCACAAAATATGACGCCATTTAGATACGGGCCAATTTATGTGTTCCTTTGCGAATTGAAGTCTTTGTTTTATATTGCGCTTTGATAGAAAAGGCACTTTACGTGGACTTTTTGCTTTTAAATAATTTTTAAGGAGCATAATCCGTATTGTTGAACTATCCATATCAAGTTGATATTCTTTTTTAAGGGCGGATGACGCCACATAGGGGTCTCGTTTCACGTGGCGCAGTATTTTTCGTTTTAAAGTCTCAGATATTTTGGTTCTTCTTCCTCTTGTTCTGGTTTGTCTTCATACTTTGTAGCATTTTATACCATTTTCTTTGAACATCCAATAATTTCTGCTATTTTTCTTTGCGATTTACCTTCTTGATGATGCTTTTTTATCAATTCTCGGCACTCCACGCTACAGTGTTTTCCTCTGCCCATTCTGTTAACTAATTTTTCAATATTTTTTTAAAATTATAGTAGAAATACGACAGTCTGTTTTTTACTCACTTTTTCAACAACAAAAAAAATTAGAGCATAAGGAAATGCGCAGATTGTATGGCAATTGGTTCCAAAAGCGAGCAACCCTAATTACAAAAGAGATTCCAAAGAAGCATATCGCTCATATTCTATATGAAATTTAAATGAAAGTTTACTGTCAAGTAAGTACTGTCAATAAGTATTCCATTTATAATTTATAATTTTACAGCATGGTGCATCATAGGAAGAGAGTATTTGACAATGTGGAAAATAGTTGATGTTCATTAACGTTCAATCAACAACGATTTGGATACACACCACCAAAATATGCACTAAGTTTGTCAGTCCACGTGCAACAAGTAGAAAAACTATTTCGAGCATATATGTACATATATCTCAAGCCTGGATGCCTGAATTAAAGGTCTTGTAATGGAGGTAACAAATGCATATGTAGTTGTTGACTTGTTTATTGTTTCCAAGCGCGTTTGGAAAATATGCCTTGCTAAGACCAACAAAAATCATAAATTATCATTTACTATTAAATTGTAAGAGAAACAATGTAGGTATATTTGTTTCCAATATTTTAACTATTGCCGATATATTCTCCAGCATTTCAATTCTGCTTGCAAAGCCTTAAGCACAATGATAGCGACAATTTAGTTTTTTTCTTCAAACTTCGTCTTACTCAAATTAAATATGTATGTATGTAAATAAATTGCTGTGCATTCGTAGAACTCACTTCAACTTCTGCTACATTTTCTTCGAAACAATCTACTACGAACAAAATACTAAAACGAAGGATTATCGGTGAAAATTCGGGCAACTAGTTTCCAAAACTGTTATTCAAACAATAATTTAGACCGCACGACATTCAACTACAAATATACAATTTTACTTATGCTAATCAGATCGCGGAAAAGCAATAGCAATAGCAAAACAAAAAGCAACGCTTCCGTTTTTTTAAAATGTTAACAACCAATCAGCGGTTTTTTTGAAACGTTTTTGGGAAAAGGTGTTGCTTACATTGTGAATGACAGCCGATGGCATTAATAACATTGCGGAAGCAGCTCGCGGACGCACTTCCCCGAAACGTAAAAATAAAACCATGGAAAAGTTTGGCATAGTAACAGATTCGCAATTTGTAACAGTTCGCCTTTGATTTAACTTTTTATAATATGGCAATTACACCGCTTACAATATCTGATTGTTCTTGTCTCATATTGACATTAAAAATTGCTTCATGATTATCAAATGAACAGAAAATATATTTATATAAGATTTATAAACACACGAGCAACTAATACAAATATACTCCAAACACGGTACACACACAAAACAGACTTGCGTTCGTAAATATATCTGATGTCTGAGAATCTGACTCCGCATCCCAGCAACATTTTGCATAATAATGGCATCCAGCACCTAATTGTTGCCCCAACATTACCTGTACGACGTATTTATATCGAGACATTGCTAACCGGTTTTTTATTGTCATATTTACGGAGTCTGCAATGTCTCTTGTCCAACTGCGTACTTCGTTAACATTGTAAGTTTTTCCTAAAAATATATCCAAATTGGTACTCATCTCATAAATCTGTAAAAAGAAACGAACCTTGTAATTTCTCAACAAGTACCTCACGTATTATTTCTTTTATGCTGATCCCTTTGAATGTCTCTCCTAGCGAGGGCTTCATTTTATAGGATGTCATGATGGCAGGATATTTTGGCTTTTCCGGGGTTTCAACGGCATATTCATCAGCACCCATTATATTGTTCGTCTGTTTATTGTTTCTCCTACTCCGAATGATATTTATATAAACGTTTACTGTTTGAGATGCGAAAGGTGGTGCAATTATAGGCCCATATATTGGCGCGACACGACAAAACGCAGCTAAATGTCAAAAAATTGTGCACATAGATTCTTGTAAAAGCATTCACACTAGAGTGATACGATTTGTTACCAATAGCGATGTAACTAAAAACGATGTTGTCATTTTATAGCGTTTCTCATAAACGCCTTACATTATTCATTTTGCGAAAAACGTAAAAATAAAATATGTTTTATTTGTATGCATACACTTAAAGAAGAGAAACAAAAGGAAGGAAACTAATTATAAATACAGTTTCAGTAATAAAAATGTTAAAACATTCGCAAATGGAAATTTCTCCACGCAATATTGATAAGACAGTACTATCTGGTGAAAATTTTAACTTCAAACTTCTCGAGAATTTTTTTTATGTGAAGTTTCACCGCGAAAAGTTAGGTCCCTTTATATAATTCTGCTTTGTGATACAACTTGGCTTATTAGGAAGGTGAACCGGGACCATAAAAGAATTAACTGAAATGCTGTTTTTTGGCAAACCCATCCGGACTGTTTTCTTTAGAAAACGGATAACTGATTTTTAGTTACGGATTTTCATTTCCTATTAAATTGTGTACGACCACCCTTTGCTGGCTCGATACTTGTTATTCGATGGCGAATGGATTCGCCAGCTGTGAGGGTGGATATTAGAACCCTGTGCCAATTAGTTTAATTAAAAGTGAAAAGTGAAATCGATTATTGGCCAAACTTCTTTCACCGGTTTTTAAAAAATTATATATTTTCGATGTGGATGTACTATAAGTCAATATATTTTTGTATACGTTTTGATGCTAATATTATAATATCCTATTTACAGAAATTTACATACATATTAAATTCATTCAGAGCTTTAAATGGACGAAAAGTTTCGCACTAGCCCATAAATTCTGACAGAATGTAAAATTAGGACATTTGTTTATTGCATTGTATCTGAGTATGTGCGTGGCATTGTTTGATTTTTGATGTTTTGTTTTGTGTGGTAGCAATCGCAGGTAGCAAAAACGTTTTCAAATGCAAAACAAGCACTAACAGATGGAAGCAGTGAAGAAATGTCTTGTATTTGCGAGTGTCTGTAAAATTCTGTCTCAACCAACAAGATGCAATTTTGACAGATGAAAACACAAATTTTGACAGAAATTGTAGCAAGTGTTAATGCCTCGCAGACGCAAAATATTTCTTCACTAATTACATGTATTAGCATTGTTCCTTACGAAACAAAACATAGACGCTCTCGCATATAACACAATGAACAAATGTAATAATTTTACATTCTTCTGTCAGAATTTATAGAAGCTCTGAGGCTAATGCAAATTTTGACAATTATAATTTCCTAGGGCAAAAATTTTGTTCGATGCAAAATTTTACGAGCATTTAACGGTGTTATTTGAACACAAAGTTGTCTTCGCTGCTGAATGTTTTCGTTGTATGAATTTCATAAGATAATTACTTAAATATTGCGGGCTAACACAATGGCAAAAATGTAAACTCCAAAACTGACAGTGCGGGAGAAAGAAAGAGATGTTTACAGTTTGCTATAATTACCGCAGCGGACACAAGTTCCTTCGATTTTTTATAGCAATTTTGGCATTTGACACATTAAATTTGATTGTAGAAAGACTCAAATAACAATAGTTCAATAAAAATTAATTTTCATGAACATCGGGGAATCTATAGTCCGCAACTAAATAAATACATAACTGGGCAAAAATGCAGTTAGTAGGGTTCATTGACTGTGTGTAGTCACAGATACAGCTATCTCTCATTTTAAGTGCAGTTTGTTAACCAATATAAACTGTAAGTGTTTTTCATAGAGCAGAATTACAAACAGACGTCGAAGTGAATTTTGTTGTCTTACTTTTCACGGTGAAACAGTTGATGTCCATCGAAATTCAATTCATTGTTAATGTTTTACTACAATGAAATTGGTGTGTAATGCACAAAATGCCACTAATTCTACGGGTGAATGATAATGATAAGAGCTTATGCATCACATTTTTCGACATTTAACCGGGTTTTGCCGTGTCGCGTTGATAGAAGTAAGCCTTCTTCCGTGTATCATTAACTACATAATTGACCGATTAGCATTTGGCAGTAAAGCAACAACATGTACTGAAATAAAAACCGCAGTAATATTATTTTTTTTTTACTGATCTATACTAAATTTATTCGTGCAGATATAAGGGAAAAATTAAGCAAATCCTTTTGAGGTCAATACAAATTGTAATGCACTACATGTCAAGCTTCATTTCCAAATTATTGTGAGAAAAATAATTCGCTTTGGGAATCAAAGAAGCAAAAGCTTGCAGAACAGGCGAAATTGCGGAATGCGTATTTGTTCCGTATGTTCCGTACGGAACTGACATTAATAACCGCCTTAGAGTATATTTATGAGCAGTACCGCCACTTCAGGAAATCTTTTAATTTTTCATCTTCTTTTTCTTTTTTGCGTAAATTGACAGAGCAGTACACATATCTCCCTCACTTAACCCCAATGGTTTCTGAACACTTCCTAAACATTGAAGGAAATTTTATTTTGCGCTTTGCATTTTTGCATTACGATGCGATAAAAATTTAATTTAACCATGGAATCTAAAGGTTTCCTACAATATTCTGCCAAATTTGTAAATTTTAGTAACTGAAGTAAATTGAGAAAATAAAGAAAGTTCGCTGCGCAACAGATTTTGTCGAAAAAGAGCTCTTTTATTTTGGTTTCAAAGTGGATGCTAAGGTGAAAAGAAAGGAAAACGGTATCTGTGTTGTCTTTCCCACATCTTGTTTTTATTTTCTTTGCTACGCTATTTTCTCATATTACATACATTCTTGTCGTTCATACCGGCGAGGTAGAATGGTGTATAATATTTGATTCATGGCATGTATGTGGAATTGCAGTGATTTTATTAACAATAAAGCAGATTAAAAGCCAGACATGTCTAGTTCAATGTTTATCGAGGGCAGTTTGCTGCCTTCTGATACTCCAGAGTATGCTAGCAACACGGATTCTAATCTTGTCGTTGTGTATGGTAAAAATGGCATAAGTTTCGATGACAAAGGCCTAGAAAATCTCATCGGTAAGTGTGATTGACTGTAAGTTTGATGCATGGTTCGTTACGTTGTTCGTTTATTTCACAGAGAGGAAAATATCGTCAATAAGTGTTATACGTTTGACCTCTCCGACACCAAGCATGGAAGAAGAAGACCAGGCAGAGGCAAAGTTAGAGGACTTGTTACGACGCCAAGAGCTGGACACGGCCGAAAGTTCTGACCCCGGTGACGAGATGGGTAGTGCCTCAAATAATAAACGCATAGACGAGGAAGTTAGCGATGAGGAAAGTTCTGGGGATGAAAAGGAGGAGGATGAACAGCAAAGTAGCAATGGTTCAGATGAAGGGACAGTTGATGGAAACAAATTAAAGATTAAGAAAACGGCTCACCATCAAGCTCCTCACTCAAATATTCAAAAACAGAAAAATTCGCCTCGAAAACGTACAAGTGAGCGACCAGAAATAGTTGGTTTACGACTTGAGGAATTTTATCCTCCCGAAGATGCAAACGAGATAATTAAAGAGGTGTTAAGTAAGTGTAGTCGCTTGAGAATATTGAAGCGCGAATCGCTTTGATTCAGCCCTTTAGAAATCATTCCATCCATCCATTTTAAAATGCATTGAATTTTTATAAAAGTATACTAATTTTTTTGCAATCTTGTACTTCTACAGAAATGGCCGGATTAGGACCTGATGGGAGGAGCAAGGAAGACTATGAGTTTCAACTTCTCGTCATTAAAAATGATCACTGTTACACGCCATTCACCTCTCCTTCTCAAATGAAGGCCAAATTGGCCGCTGATAAATTGGAGATGGAGAAAAAATCCAACAGCCGCAAGTCATTGGGGATCTTTCAAACAACTTGTGGGGGAGGGAAGCAATTTTTTGTGCGGAAGAAATCCACTCAAAAACAAGAGAGTTTAAATGTGAAAGCTGCAGTCACATCATCATTACTTAAGGATAAAAGCGGTACAACGATTATGAGCAAAGTTAAAAAAGACTGCAAGGACGCTGTCTCCCAACTGGAAGATGATTGTGTAGATGATGATTCTAACGTGCTAGTATCAAATGATGAAGGCGACGACTCAAAGGCTGGCGAAGAAGACGGAGAAAGCGAATGTGCGCCCACCGAAGAGGAATCCGACGACACGGACAATGATCGCGACAGTGACTTAGATTTCGACGTAAATAATCCCAAAGGAAAACGACGCAAAATAAAAGCGTTAAAATGTACGAAGCGTTCATCTGCCGGTAATTCCAAGTTGCAGCAAAAAACTAGACGATTCCACAGCCAAGAAGAGCCATCGGAACAAGTGAGAAAGCCACCTTTATTAACAACAACTATTAATCGATATAAGTCCTTGTTGAAGAACACGACAGATGTCGGTCGTATCACAGTTCGTTCAACACCAACAAAAATTGTACATGCTGGTGGCAGTAATATTGGCATCACAGGAAGCGCTACAGTTTCTTCACCTGCTTTTGGTACAGCAACCAACATTCAAAGAAGACCCAATGAGGTAAAATCAAATGTAGCAGCACTGTTACTACCAACCACGCCCACATCTTCTAGTAACATGCCACAAAAAACATTTTTGTTGAAGAGTTCTTCTCCAGCGCACGCATTACCTCCGCAACATCATAAAGAAATTATTATAAACAAACAGATTATGTCCAGCCCGAAAACGAAGGGTTTTACAGACCTAAACACTTTAATAGAACAAACCGAGAAGGAAGATCATACAATTATTCCCCCAATTTTGAATTTTGTACCAAAGCAAAAGTCCGCTTACGCTGTCGCTTCTGGCGCCGCAGTTATTGCACAAAAGATAATGGCGCCTATTAAAGGGTTTATGCCAATTGGCTTAGATACCGCAGCTAAAAACCAACTACCTTCCCAAATCTCAATACATACACACCAGAGCTCATCGGAATTGGAAGCTGAGCACGATAAACAGCTCGACTTGATTAATTCAATCGTTCAGGACGAAATGAAAAAACCTAACAACATGGTGCCGCCAGCAACACATATTAACAAGAACATACCGGAATTGGTAAAGATGCTTGAAAGTACTGAAAACGTATTAGAGTCTACATCGATTACAAAAACAGAAGAATCCAACGCTAACGATATCAAGGATGGGCCTGGCTGCAACAATCACGCTACGATCTCTGGAATAGATATCGCTAATGCAAATTTATTATCTGCACCCGATGATGATGATGAATTGCCAGATGACATTTTACAATTAGTTGACATGATACAGGATGAGAAAACACTTCAGGAGGCTGTTAAAGTGTTTAGTACAGGAGACTGCAATGAAACTACGAGTAATACAAGCAGCAGTATAACAAGCCTGAACCCGCCTCCACTCACTCTTATTACAACCCAGCAACAAATCGGCAAAGTAAATATATTAGAGGTAATTTCCACTATAGATATTCAATGAAGATAAGATAGCTATGTTTTTTATTTTTTGTATATTATATTATAACTTAGGATATTCCACATTCCTCCAAGAGCATCATTCAAATGAGCATTTCGAATCTGCCTTCAAAGCCTTCAATACGACAATCGCCCATTGTACCATCTCGCATAACACCCAATCCATCCTCAAAATCTCCTTTAGTACGCAAAGAGCCCATCCAAATCATTAGAGGTAACGGTAGAGTTATAACATTGCCTCCAATTGAGGCGCCAACAACTCGAGCTAAAAGACGTGCTCAAGCCCAACCAACCCCAACTGGCCAGAACGGACAAAATAATACACCTATGCCTTCCTTTGCTCCTGTAATTGTCAATGAATCTTCATTGGACTATTCGGTACACTCCAATTCTTCAGTGTCCTCTCTAAGTGGCGTTACTCAAGAAAAAAAGAATCAGGATAATAGTAATCGCAGGCGCGGCTCTAAGGAAAGTGTAAATACGTGTGGAACAGTAGGGAATCAGAAGACCAAAGGCAGAAACTCATCGGCTAAGAAAGCGCCAAACAAACCCCAAACTGAGCCCGATATGTCGGATTCAGGAAACGAAGATGATGATGATCCGAACAAGTAAGTTACATTTCAATAACAAAAGCGTCATTTATTTTTAATTTTTGCATTCTTAGATTGTGGTGCATCTGTCGGCAACCTCATAATAACCGTTTTATGATATGTTGTGACGCATGTGAAGATTGGTTTCACGGAACTTGTGTCAATATTACCAAAGCTATGGGCTTGGAAATGGAACAAAAGGGTATAGACTGGACTTGTCCCAAATGTGTGAAAAAACAAGAAGAAAAGGCAAGTCAACAGAGCACATTTTAGTTACTAACATCTAAAGACTTAAATACTCTTGCAGAAACAACCTAAAATTACTGATTTACTTATTAAAAAACCGGCTGACACAGCGCTCCAAATTCAGGCTGATTCCCATTCTACAACTATTACATCTGCAGCTCAAACGGTAGTTTCAAGCTTACTCGGAACTACGAATACTACACAAACTTTGACAGTTGCCACGAAGACTAGAATACATCCAGGACAGTTTATAAATCTGAAAGAGTTAAGTAGCAGTGGGAAGAAAGTGATTATACAAGCAGCTACTAGTGGCGTATCCGGGCAAAAGAAATTGTTTGTGACAACGCAACCTCTGAGAACAACGTCGGCAACGCATGTTACACCCATTCGGACAATAGCGGTTGTTAAGCATATAAGTAGCCCTACAACTCAGACTCTGCAGAATCAAAGTATAAAAGTTATTAAAACTATACCTCCACCTCAATCCACAAGTCAAAACGTTGTTACCACTGCAGTTGCTAGTAGCACGCCGAATCTAATCAGTGCAAACGAAATGTTTACGTTATGTATCGTTTGTCAGAAGTCGGCACGAGCAAATTCTATATATTGCAGCGATGATTGTATACGGAAACATGCTCAAAATGCTTTACACACGTTCATGACAAAATCTCAATCTGAAACTACTGCACCGGGCAGTTCTTTAAATAAAAATGGAGCTGACGAAAAGACTAAAAAGAAACCCAAAGGACTTTTTGAAGATTTGCTGTCCATGGCGGATCGTAAGCCAAAGGTCGAAAGGGTTTGTAATTTTCTCTGTTATGCGCAATTCGAAATTTTAACAGCTGTCTTTTTAGGTGAATGTGTATGAACGCAAATCTGGACGAATTTTGACGGGTAGCAGTGCTCCAACCATTTCTAACCTTAAAAAATGGCTTCAAGAAAACCCTACTTTTGAAGTAGTCCAACCGGGCAGTGCTCAGGCATTGGATATTGAAGTAATATTTTGTTTTTTTATTTTTTTTTACAATGACAAATGTTTTAGGAAATCGACTGTTTTCACTGTATTTTTTTTTTTTTTCAATAGAAGAGGCAAAAACTACGCACTCAACATTCGGCGTTACCAACTGTGCCACCAAAATCTGTAACTTCTCCTCCTCCATTAAAATTGTTGCCTATTTCAAGTCCAATACAGCAAAAGTCGGATGTTAGCAGGTCCAACAGTCCTCAAACGTATGCAACGCCAACACTTCTCAAGCAAACAGCAACCCCACAATCTAAACCAAATAAAGGTGTTGTAGACTTTGTGAAAAGTTCTTCCCCATCTACAGTTTCTCGACCAAGTCCACCAAAACAATTACAGAAACATCCCCAACACGGATTTAAATGTGACAAATCGCCTAAACAATCTGAGGATGCGAAACCTGCAAAAGAAAAGTTGTCTATTACAAAACGCCAAGTTAGTGCAGAAAGCGTTAATAACAAGCCGGCGAATCAGGAAGGGGAACCTATTCGTCTATTGGTTCGACGTACACTAAAAGAACAACTTTTGCTTCGCATGCAGGATACAGAATGTTGCGCTTCGACGCCATCCATTGGTGAAGAAGGTTTAGCAAAAATGCCCGATTTTCCTAAGCTCACGTCGGAAGAAATCGAAGAATTTGCTAAAACAACGGAACTGGAAATGTACAATTATTTTAATCGCGACGCGGGTATGAAATATAAAGCAAAATATCGCTCATTGATATTTAATATTAAAGACCGAAAGAATCATACTTTGTTCGCTAAAATTTGCGGCAAAAAGATAGAACCTAAACAATTGGTGCGTATGACGCCAGATGAGATGGCAAGCCAAGAATTGGCCCAATGGCGCGAACAAGAAAATAAGCATCAGCTTGAAATGATAAAAAAATCGGAACTAGACATGTTGGCATGTGCAAAAAATTACGTTTTAAAAACACATAAAGGAGAGGAGGTGATAGAAAGTAAAACCTCTGAATATGAGAATGTTGATATATCAATTCCAGTGGAAGACGTGCTAGCCGCTTTAAATAAGACAAATTTTACAGAAGAGACGCCAACAACAGCCAGATCTCTGAATCATTGGCCTGATTTGGAAAATACTCCTCTGTCCCACTCCAATGTCTCTGAATCAAATTTACAGTCCCTTGAAGGGGAAAAGATGAAGACGGTGAAGGATAAGGATAAAGACCGTGAAAAAGATAAAGACAGACAGCGTGATCGTGAACGTAATCGGGAAGGCCGTGAGAAACGACACAAAAGCAAAGACCGACACCGAGATAAATCCCGATCTCGTAAGCGCAGCCGTAGCCGTTCGCGCAGTCGCAGCCGTGAGCGCAGTGAAAAGCGGCATAAGATAGTGTATAAGGATGAAAGACGTGACCGCGAAAAGGATAGATTCAAAGATCGTTCGGAGAGGGACCAACAGGCCGATGTTGGCACTGTAGACAAGAAAACAAACATGACGGAGAAAAAGACCGGAAGTGAATCCAAATCTCGCGACATTTCCATAAATAAGAGACACCAACAGTCCGATAAACTCTCAAATCATTTGGAGTCCTATAATTTGGTAGATCAAATCCTTGAATCTACAAAAACGGTAGAAGAAGCTGCTAATTTGGTTCCTGATCGGGACAATGACAAAGAATTTGAAAATATCAGAAAGACATCTGGGACGCCTTTGCCTGCTCAGTCTATTTCAACCATAACTACAACAGGCAGTATCGATTCTGGTTGTGTAATTGATATACCTGCTCCACCTACTTATGCTGAAAGTGATCAAGAACCTACTAGCACAGTCTCGATTCCCACTCCACCACATGACCCCTATGCTCGTTTCATGTTTACAGATTCGTCATCTTTTGCAGACGGCAGTATTAATCGCTGCAATATCACCACATTATGGACCGGAGACATAAATATGGTAGATGTAGCATCATTTCATCTGAGCATTCAACCTGTTTTGGGCAACTGGTTTGGTTTAGCGAAATTACTTGCTAAAGAATTGGATGTGGTAGGTCGCATTGGACCAGAGACTGTCTGGGATTATATATCGAAAATTAAAAAAAGTCCTAATAAGGAGATAGTTATAATACGTTTAATACCAGCAAGTGAATCTGAAACGTCTGCGTATAAAATTCTCTATGAGTATTTGGACAATCGAAACCGCTTAGGTGTCGTTAAGAGCGTATCACCATACATAAAGGACTTCTATATTTATCCCTTAGGAGCCGGAAAGCTGATGCCAATAGTTTTGCGTCACAATGAACCAGTGGAGTTTTATGATGATCCATGTAGACCAGACATGTTAGTTGGTATTCTGGTGAGAGTTGTCGGTAAACGGCACAATCCAATTGGGCAGTCATCCAATATCGGTGCTGCCACTAGCTCTACCACAGGACCCAATAAGGTAGGTTTCACTCTTCGCAGCTATTTCATTGTTCTCTAATACCACACATGTTTATAGTATTGTTTATTAGCATTGATAATTTTAACACAAAAAGTAATATTTAATGTGAACATAAAATGAACTGAGGCACTCAATACAGCATTTGAAATGTCGTAAATCATCTTTGACATATCTGCTTACGTAAAACTGCATATTAATTACACACTGCCAACCATTTGCGTCAGTTTTTACTTATCCACTTAACAGTAAGATTGTCGAACGTTCTTTTTATTTTTTTCCACTTTTTTATGTCGCTTCATTTTTGCCAATGTGACTTGCAAGTAGTTGAAGCTGCTATCAGTTGCAACCGGCGCTAAAATGTTTTTGCAATAACTAATTAAAGTGTAGTACTTTATTCTTAAAATGCATTATTGCAGATGACTGCGGCGGTCTGTGGCACAAATGTCATTCATAATTATAATGCAAGATGGATTTGTCATTGAAAATCCCGAAACAAGCATCTGTTTTACCTAAATATGTAAGCAAGTCAATTGACGCTGTCGGCCACTTCTAATGTTACCGACTTCTTAGTTCTTAGTTCTGCTCTGCAGATCATTCTCAAACTTTTGTGGTTAGGCTTCGTCGTAGAATTTAATCAATATTTTCTTTTTTTCTATTATTTATCATTATACGGTTACGTTTGAGAGTTAAATATCATAACACAACAAACGATCTAATCTTCTGTTTTATTTCTTTTATGTGGGTAGTTAACAGGTCGTACAAATGAAAATGATTCTTTGCAAACTCCTCCTGGAAGTCCAAAGCAGAAGAAACGTCGTCAATCGGTAGCACCGAAGGATATAGATATCGACGCTATAATTAAAGCGCCCATTGTGTCTAAATCTCAAAAGGGTAACCACAAAATTTCTGCATCATTGTATAACATTTATCTATTTTTTTATCCTTATTTCAAAGGAATGCCTGCGACCACGTCATCTCTAATTCCTTTAACAGATGCTGACGAGCCATATTCTCCAGGAGGAAGTTCAGATGACGATTTGCCATTGTTGCCTGTCAAGCTGCCAGTGAATTCTAATCAAATGCAAACAGCCGAAGATGAACTTAAACGAAAAATGGAGGAGATAAATAGGCAAATAGCGGCGCAAGAAATGGAAATTGCTGGTTTATTGACTGGGGATTCAACGGTATTCCTAACATTGAAAACTACGAGCATACAAATTCTTTAATAATAGTTTTGGTTATAGAAACTTGGAACCGGATCTGCAAAGACTTCAAAAGTTTTGGCAAATATAGCGATACCGTCGAATTTATCACAAATTTTAGCAAGTATAAAGCCAACTGTGTCTGTGCAAGATCCGCAATTAGCTGTGCCCCCTCCGCCACCTTTGATTGGTTCATTAATAAGGAACGTTCCCACATCTATAATAGGTGATGACGAATATAATCCGGCTGAGCGTGTTAGTTCAGCATACGATGCTAAATGCAGTAAGTAATTTTTTTAGCAAATACAACCAAGTAACTCATTTATTTGTTCAATTTAGGTACAAGCTCATCTAGTCGTCTGGCGAACCTAAGTGAAGCAGAGCTTCTTAGCATGGTGCCAGATGATATTGCTATTGCTCCAAAGCCACAAGCAATACGCTATGAAGAACCACCTCCTCCTGGAGTTTAAATATACTAAAACCCATAAAGTGAATTAAATGTAGATTGTAAAAATAGCTGTAACCAATATATTTCATGAAATCATTAATTTAATTTTAATAAGTTTTGGTAACATTGTTTCACATTCACACTCAAAATTGATCAATTTGTAAGTTCACATGTAACTGCTTTAGTTATTACTATTATAGCGATTAGACTTAATCCACTTATTGGGAATTATAATTCATTCGGTTATTTATACGCAATTATTTTAAATATGTTGTTTTGAAAAATTATTACTTGAATTCTGATTAAAAATGGGGTTATTTTTCTGTGTGAGCCTAAGGCATATGGAATTGTCTGCAGAACTTTTCTTTTGTCTTATTTTCTTGAAGTTACTAGAAAAAACGTTTTTCTTCTGCTGTTGTTATTCAATTTTGGCTTTACGATTAACTTGTATATTACTTCCCTAAATTGGGATCAATTTCTTAAATAAAATGTGTATAGGAATTAAAACGAAATCGTAAGGACTGGTAATGGTTTAAATTGGAGTTGCGGAGGCAGAACGGTGACGCATGCAGCTGAGTATTGCGCAATTACCGTATTGTCCAAATTATTTTGTCCAGAATTTCTTCTACGGCAATACGTTGCAAATCAAAACAAAATTAACGACGAATGTACCAACTGGCTATTTGGAAGCTAAAAAGTTTGCGCCACCTCTATAGGTATATTCTTAACCATGTATCAATTGGATGCAAAACATATCTTACGAGAATAGTCGATCAAATGCAGTGCACCGTGAGGAATTTTACAGCAAGTATAAAACCTATTGGGGATGTCGAGGATTATTCTCTACCGGATAAGAAGAGTTTAAGATCTGAATGTTTCGAAAGTAAGCAAGATCCGCACAATAGCGGTAGGATATCAAACATCAGCTAGCTACATGGACTATTGCACAGATATGGATACATCCCAGTCACCATTTCAATAGCAGCCGTACAATTAAATATACATTAAAATTTAGAAAAGGATAAATACAATACATTTTACTAAGTTTAGTCTAATTTGGCAAATGTAGAGTGTGGTAAAGTTAGGTTTAATAATAAAAACGGACTACATTGTCAGGCCCTTTAGGGTATCTCCTACGTAGGCTTATCGACTTACCGAAGTTCTCATTGACATGCTATATTAACCTACATTCTTGTCCATTGCATTGTCCATATTGCTTGACCAAATTTGAATCACCTAAGTTAACCCATGCTAACCCAGTGTTTAATCCTAACCGTTAAAATTCCCTTTTCTGGCAATCCATTTACGATGCATAGCATTGCATTATCTATATTGCTTGACCAAATTTGAATCACTTAAGTTAATCTATGCTTTCCCAATGTTTAATCCTAAACGTTGAAATTATCTTTTCTGGCAATCCATTTACAATGGGTTGGCAACTATCATTTTTACGTTAAAATCTGTTCAATATTTGATTACGTTTCAACTCAAATAATATGAACAGATTTTGACGAATAACGGTTCCATCTTGATTATTAAAAAGTGTAAAATCACTCTACAAAAGGACTTCGTTCCAGATGGATGAAGCCATATCTCATTGCGTAACGAAAAGGTTAGATTATTCTAAATAAAGTTTACACCTTTATTTCAAAGGAAATAAATTAATTCACTTTTGTTTTATTTCCTATTTTCTAATTACTACGCAAACATTTGGTCCTTCGTGAGCCGAATATTATTAAGGTGAGGCTTACTCCAGAATTATTTTGATGTAAAAAGTTTAAAGTTTTATTCGGAATGAAAAAATTTACTAAATATGACATTAGAGGAAAATTCAGTTTTTCAATGCTAACTTAGAAACAAATATTTTGAATGCACATATAATAAACAAAGTAGAAATGAACAAAGTGTTATTGAAACTCCAACACCCCTTCTCAATAACATAACATCGAATACTATGTTTAATATATTGTAGTTAGACCGCTGAGTTTTCCAAATTTCTTTAGCTTTATGTTTCCTAAAGGTTTAGTAAACATATCTGCAATCATATTATCAGTAGAACAGTAAACATATATTATACTACCAGAACTCTTAACGTCCCTGATATAAAAGTATTTCACATCAATATGTTTGCTGCGTGGGTTGACTTTCTCGCCCTCCAGTAATTTAAGACAGCTTTGGTTGTCTTCGAAAATTATGGGCTTTTCCGAAAGTTCTATGTTAAAATCATTTAAAAGCTGTTGTAACCAAACACATTCTTGTGTTGCTTCAGTCAAAGAAACGAGCTCTGCCTCTGTTGACGAAAGTGTCACTATGCTTTGCTTTCGACTAGAATAACTGACTGTTGCAGATCCTAACTTGAACAAGTAGCCGCTGGTAGACTTTCGATTCTTAACGTCACCAGCCCAATCAGCATCGGCATACCCAATGAGTTTCATTTGTTTTGTTCCAACACATAGTTTTTGATTTTTCGTTCCTTTGAGATATCTGAAGACCCGTTTTACCTCATTCCAGCCTTTCTTCGTAGGATTGCTTATGTTTCGTGACAAAATAGAAACAGCTGTATTTCCCGCTAAATAGAGTAGAGACCCAATTGCCATCCTATATTTGTGATTGTCTTCAAAAAATTCTTCTTTTCCTGATGATTTAAAATAGCCTGTGTCCAAGGGAATATTTGATGGTTTTGCATTTTCCATATTGTAGAGCTTTAACATTTTCTCAATATAGCAACATTGTGACATATAAAATAGTCCTTGCTCATTTCTTGAGATTTCCATTCCTAAATATAGTTGAAGTTGTCCCATATCATTAATTTCGAATTGAGATGATATGTAAGCAATCAAATTCTTGATAACATTGTCACAACACGCAGCTATAAGTATATCGCCTACATAAACGAGAATGTATACCAATTCACCATTAACGTCCTTCACATATAAGCAATTATCTGCATTTCCCCTTCTGAATCCGAATAATAATAATACGTTGTGGATTCGGCGATTCCAGCATCTTGCAGATTGTTTGAGCCCGTAAATGCTTTTGTTCAATTTGCAGACTAGCGTTTCTTTCCCGTTCTCAACGAACCCTTTCGGCTGCTTTATGTAGATTTCCTTGTCTATCTTTCCGTTTAAAAATGCCGTTTTTATATCAATGTGGTGAATCTTTAGATTCTTGTGAGATGCTACTGCCAGTAGTGTACGCAAGGTGGTATGTTTGATGACCGGTGCGAAGATATGGTCATAATCTTCTCCAAATTTTTGGGAAAACCCTCTTGCTACCAACATAGCTTTGTACCGTTTATCACCATCCACTAAGGTTTTAATTTTGTAGATCCATTTGCAACTTACGGCTTTTCTACCTTTAGGTAGTTCTACAAGGTCCCACGTATTGTTTATATACATAGATTGCATTTCATCTTGCATAGCTTGTTTCCATTTTTCTTTGTCAGGATGTTGCATAGCTTCATCATACGTTTGAGGTTCCGTTCCCAATGTTGTCATATTTACCTCGAATCTTTTTGGCTTAATGCCCTTTGTTGATCTTGAAGAAACTCTCCGTTTGATATCTTCAAATTCCAGTTCTGAGGTTGTCGATTCACCTGCTGTTTCGAAGGCAGGACTCTGTTCATCCACAGACAAAGTACCAGTATTTGAATCACTGTCGAAATCGAGTTCCTCTATCGGCAAGTCCACTTTGAAATGTACTTTTTCCTCCAAATCAGGTTTTTCATTTTCCGACAATACTATTTCTCTAGTTCCTAGTGCAGTATTTTCCAAAAATTCAACATCTCGGCTTATTATTGAATTGTCACTTAAATCCAATAGTCGATAGGCTTTCGATTCATCACAGTATCCAACAAGTCGACATTTTCTTGAAACACTATCAAGTTTTCTTCGTTTATTTTTAGTAATATGAGCATATGCAATCGATCCAAATATTCTTATATGTTTTAAACTTGGCTTTCTTGAATACCATTCCTCATAAGGTGTTAGAGTAGTGGAACTTGATGGAAGGCGATTCTGCATGTAATTAGCAGCATTTACAGCTTCTGCCCAATACTTCAGATCCATTTTGGCATCAAAGAGCATGCACTTTGCCATTTCCATTAAACTTCTATTCTTTCTTTCTGCTACGCCATTTTGTTCTGGCGTATATGGAGCTGTAAGCTGATGGAATATTCCTTTACTTCGTAGAAAAATCTCCATTTCCTTACCACAAAACTCTCCGCCTCGATCAGTTCTCAAGGTTTTCATACGCTTTCCAAACTTAGTTTCCGTAAGCGCAACAAATTCTTTTATTTTTCCGAGAGCTTGATTCTTATTTTTCAGGAAATAGACTGTGCAAAATCTACTCTTGTCGTCGATTAGAGTCAAAACATATCGATTTCCTCTCGGAGTACAATTTTGCATCGGACCGCATAAATCACTATGTACTAAATCTAAGATATTCTCAGATCTATTCTCAGTTACTTTCGGAAATGGCTTCCTGGACAAATATTTTGAATGCACATATAATAAACAAAGTAGAAATGAACAAAGTGTTATTGAAACTCCAACAAATATTAGGATCAGTCTTGCACCGCAAACATTTGGTCCCAAGCGCTAAAGCCTTTTCAAGCCAGCACTATTAAATTCTTTTTTCCGCATAAAAGGATCTAGGATTCCATCCAAAACATTCAAGAGGATTTCATCCAATTATCACCACCATCATAATCATCATCATCATCAGTTCAATCAGCTTCATCATTTTCTTCATATACACCATTTGGACTATAGTAGAAAATTAATTTTGCGAATTTTTTTAAAATTCTGATCAGTTTTTTAATATTTTGGCTTGAAAACTACATTTGCACTTCGTGCGCCCTACTATACGCTGTTCGGACTATTAGTAGAAAAATAATTTGGTGAATTTTATATAAATTCTGGTTAGTTGTCAATATTTTTGGTTCGAAAACTACGTTTGCACTTCGTGCATCCTACTATACGCCCTGCGGACTGTAGTGCAAAAATAATTTTGCTAATTTTTCCAAAACTCTGACCAGTTTTTTAATAATTTGGTTTCAAAACTACATTTGCACTTCGCGCGAATTAATAATTTTGGTGGTTGTTAAAAATAAAAAATATTTTTCTTTTCGACATGCGTCTTTTATTTATTATTTTTTATATATTTTAACTTGAGCTAGGACACTTAACACTATGTGTTATTCTATGGCATATTCTTAGCTAACTTCCCGCCGATTTATTTTTCTCTTTCTTAAATACTAGCAGATATTTTTATGATGGTTATGATACTTTTACGACCTTGTTTACAATTTACATTTTTATGATCTTGTTTTAAGGGTTGTTTACATTTTGTTTTGTTTTGTTTTTGTCTTATCCTTTGCTTCATGTATTTTGTCTTAATCTCTATTTTCATAAATAAACATATATATACTTATTCTTAACAAAGGAATTATATTTATCATTCTAAACAAAGACAATACGAGTATATATTTATTATTCTAAATAGCTCATGTAAATACGATGTAATATTTAGGTTGGTCATATTATCGATATTTAGTTTGTATGTATGTGTGTACATATTGATAGTTAATATTGTATGTATGTACTTGTATATGTATTGATAGTTAATAGCGCATCCCTGAGACTGACCTTAACTCCCCCTGGGTTAAGCAATATCGTCCCGATCTTTCTTAATACGTTGTAATTCCTTTCCGTATGCTCTCTCAAATATACTGACTGTTGCTTGGCGTTTGCATTCTGTTGCGCAGGTTGTAATTTTCATTATCGAAAAGATTATTATTACTGAAAGTAGTAGAGTTAGTGATATGTATGTTAAAGACCTAATGGGGTGCTGTTCGAATGGGATAGTGAATTACCTTATCGAGTCCAAGTTATTAAAAGCCCATTGAGTGTCAGATTTTATTAATTTGAACACTTCGAAATCTTCGTTGTATTTCATATGTATGTATTGCCTCAATTAACCTGTTATGAATTCTTCTATATGTCTTATTATCTATTGTAACCCGATCTGTATATGTGACTAATGCTATACTAGTAGTAGTGATGTTGTTGACCCTATGGGCACTGCTACACGTTCAATATATATTGAACGCGATCCAATATCGCGATATTTATTGAACGTGTAGCATGCGGTATTGATGGATCGCGATCCATATCGCAGAATGGCCTAAATTATGGAATCCAGATCGCGGATCGCGTGATAAATATTGAACGTGTAGCATTTTTATGATATTAGATCGCGATACGTTAATAAGAAGTGGAAAAAACATAAAATAAAAGACGGTTTTCTTGCGACATTTTTTTAATAACCAATCTGCACTGCAAAAAAAAAAACGTAAATACTGACGCGATAAATATTGAACATGTAGCATACGCTCGTGATCCATCAATCCATTAAAATGGATCGCGATCCAAATATCACAATGTATATTGAACGTGTAGCAGCGCCCTATGGTCTCCATCAAATAATATACATAGACCCTTTATCAATTTCCAATAATGGTTGGTTATACTCTTGTATAACCGTACATTTACTATCTCTATTGTTGAAAAGCTGGAGTATGCTTGTGCTGGAGTATGCATGTCCGTTTCGTTGTCTCTCCGGCATATGTTTCTTCCTAAATAATTTTTGGAAAGATTCACTCTAACGTAATCTTTGTCACATTGGGCAATTTGTTTATCTGTCTGGATTTTTCCATGTATATATATATATATATATATATATATATGGATGTGATCCTAAAAAAGTTACAGTGGTTTTTAAGTATGGGATATTTATACATAGTCACGACTACATCTCCTATTCTGGTCATGTGTACATCTGCGTATTCTAAAATGTTAATTATGGGTACTGAGACTAATTCGTGTCGCATTATTTCTTTTATACCATTCATGTCTAAGGATTCTGTCAGATATTCGTTATTTTTTGCGTCGTTGATTGTCCTAACAAGTAGAAGTAGTTGTTCGTGTACTTGCTCCATGATGAGGTGGTTTTCCAATGTGGTCTGGATTTCCTGTGATGAATTTCAGTGCTGAGCCTAAAAAATTTAGAGATCTAGTATATCGTTTGTGTTCATTTAGTTGGTCCGCTAGTATTTCTATTTTCTTAATCAAAATTATTTCCTGAGTGGTAGGTTTATGATTTTCCGTGATGATTTGTTTATATGGTATAAGTATTTTCGTAATGTTGGTTATGTGGAAAAGGTATGAAAATTCATCATATAAAAGTGCATCTTTAGTTCTGGTTAGTAGGAATTTTCTGTTTTCCAGTTTTTCTATTTTCACGTCCACCTCTACTGCCAATACGACACTCACGAGTAACATTAGAGATTTGACCATTTTCATTATTAAGTGTATATTTTTTTATGTTATTCTTATGCACTAAAATTCCTCCCTGTGTTAAGATCGTGTCCTCGCGGTCTTCTTTTACTATATTTTTTTATACAGGGTGGCGCAATAGAACGTGCATATTTAAAAAATAGATTAAAAAATAAATACAAAAGGTATGGTTAAAATAAATCTAAGGCATTGTAGAGTAATAAATGGAGTTTATTTTTTAAAAATAACATCATCTAAATGGTGACCCTCTCTACGACGGCACTCCCCTAACCGCAAACGAAAATTATTGAAAACTTTCTTCAGTAATACTGGGATAATGGCTGCCATTTCACCACGGATATTCTCCTTGAGCTGAACGATGTTTCTTGGATTATTACTGTAGACTTTGTGTTTGAGGTATCCCCAAAAAAAAATTCAAGAGGCGTCAAGTTTGGACTACGTGGGGGCCATGGGATATCACCTCTTTTCGAAATCAGTCTGTCAGGGAACATCTGCTTCACCACCGTCATGGAGTCATTTGATGTGTGACAGGTAGCTCCATCTTGTTGGAACCAAGTTCTGGAATTCACTATTCTTGAACTTTCAATTTCTGGAGCCAAAAATCCGTCCAACATCTCAACATAGCATTCCGTATTAACCGTGACGTTTTGGCACCGCGCATTTTTGAAGAAAAAGGACCAAGTATTCCTCTGCCAGAGATTGATGCCCATACTGCTACTTTAGGACTATGCAATGGTTTCTGGTGTTTGATTTTGGGATTTTCACTGTTCCAGTAACGACAATTTTGACGGTTTACGAACCCATTCATAAGGAAATGAGCCTCGTCAGAGAAAAGGACATTGTCAAAATTGGAAAATCGATTAAGCATTTCAATAGCAAATGCGAGCCTTGCTATGAAGTCAGACTCTTTCAATTCTTGTGTTAATTGCAGCTTATATGGATGCAGTTTAAGGTCCAATGTTAAAATTCGTTGCAAACTTCGTCGCGATAATTGTAAGAGAGACGATCTCTTGCGAGTCGAGATTTGTGGATTTCCTCGTACTGACTCCATAACTCTCTCAACATTGTCTTCGGTCCTAGATGTTCTTAGGCGTCCATTTGCTTGTGGTTTAAATGTTGAACCGGTCTCTTCAAAACGCTTTACCCATATTTTAATTAAATTAGCACTCGGAGCTTCACCAATTCGCCGTAGTCCATATTCAGCACAATATAGTCGCCTAGTAGCAATATATGAACGAGAGTTCTCGTAAAATGCGCGCACGCAAAATGCGCGACGCTTCCCGTCGAAGTGATTCATAGCGACTAAAACTCCATGAGCCCGCCAACCCAACGATGTAGGCGCCCCCCCGCCCGCCTTTTCTACACCGCAAAAAAAGGTGATGCAATATGCACGTTCTTTTGCGCCACCCTGTACCTTGCGTTATTTTTCTTTCCTTATCCTGAAATTTTCACTAATATTTGTTCTCCTTGTTCAAAAGTTCGATGTTTTCGTCCTTTGTTTAGTCTATCCAAAGTTCTCTCTGATGCTAATTTTATTTTATTAGATACTTCCTGTTAGTTATATTGTGCTCTTCCGAAGTGTATATATGTATGTATAGGGTTGATTAATTCCTTGACTGTTGTAAAAACTTCTTCTATTATAATTGTACTGTTTTGTATTCTAAAAATTCTAGCTAATTCTGATATGGAATTATGCGCTCGGTCAACTTGACCGTTTTCCGTTGATCTGTATACTAGAGTTTCTACTTTTTGTATGTTGTATTTTTAACACATTTGCTTCACCGAAGGTGATGTCACACATGATTCGCTATCTGTTTACTATCGTTTACAATTCTGGAAATTGTTTATGATTACTTCCTCTAGCTTATCACTCATTTGTTGTTTCGATTCTCATTTTCTTATCACTATGGTGTCGCAAACATGGTGTCAGCAGGAAGAATCATATTTCATCGTAGCGAGATTTCTTGTTTGTTGACGTTCACACAGTTGGTGCATCGCGCGAGTTAAGGTCAGTCTCAGGGATGCACTAATAATATTAACTATCAATACATGCACACATACATACAAGCCAAATTCGATAATATGGCCAACCTAAATATCACATCTTATTTACATGAGTTATTTGGAATAATAAATATATTTTCTTTGTTTAGGATGATAAATATAATTCCTTCGTTTAGAATACGTATCTTCTATCTTCTCTTTATATATAGTATATAACATCAAAAAAAAAAAAAAAAAAAAATATTGTAAACAACTAAATATGATAAGGAAAACATGAACATGTTTTATCACGAACAAATAAACAATAGCTTAAACCAAACCAAACATGTTTATCTATGAGATTAAGATAAAATAAGTAAAGCAAAGGATAAGACAAAATATTTACACAACCCTTAAAACAAGATCATGAAAATGTAAATTGTAAACAAGATCATAAAAGCATCACGAATGTATTTTGAAAGGCACAAACATGTTTATCTGCTAGTATTTAAGGAAGAGAAAAATAAATCGTGGAATTAGTTAAGAATATACCATAGAATAACACATAGTGTAAAGTGTCTTAGCTCAAGCTAAAATATATAAAAAATCACAAATAAAAGTAGACGCATGGACGTCGAAAAGAAAAATATTTTATATTCTTTTTATTTTTAACAACCACCAAAAATATTAATTCGCGTGGACTACGTCAGCACATTTAAGTCATTAAGGAATGTTAAAATATTGTTTGTAGATCAGTCTAAAAATTTCACTAAATAAAGTAAGTCGTGTTCACGGGAACACGCAACCTTTTTTAAATATTGTTTTTAAATATTGTTTTAAATAAAAGAATATTGTTAATTTGTATGTGTACCTTTTTCTATTGGTATATCTGAGTTTGTCAAGGGTTCTCGTGTAGGTTGTCTCTCACATTTCCCAAAAAGGAAATGCATTCCTTACATTCTTTTTTTAGATTTGGCCAGTAAAATTTCTTAAGTATCTCTTGGATATTGTTTTTGTAACTCCGATGTGCTCTATCGTGAGTTTCTTTAATTATTTTTATTTGTTCTTCTTTATCAGTAATATCCAGTAGTTTTTTGGGTATGTAGACGAGTTTAATTTCCTTAAACATTCCCTTTAGCTTTTTACCGAAGGTGTATATGGCTTTGCTACTTGTGTGTTCTGCAGTTATTCTGTTATGTTATATTTTTGTTTAATTCACTGATTAAACTTTCCTCATTTATAAAATGTATCTCGTGTCGAGTTTTGTTTGTAAACACCGTGTGTGTGTGTTATTCATACCTGCATTTGGTATCAGTTCAACTTGAATCGTGTATGCGTTGAAAGGTTGTGGTACAGTTTCAATAGGGTTTGTGGGTGAACTTGCAGCTGAATGAACTGTACTGATTGTTGATGAATTTATTTGTTGTCTTGAAAGGGCGTCGGCAACGATATTGAGATGGTTTATATACCAATTTTGCTCCAAAATCTTCGATTATATTCTTCCATCCCATTAATTTTAGGTTTTTGGGGTTTTTTCAGAAGTTGTAAATATTAGAGATTGATGGTCAGTGTATATTGTTAAATCAGCTGCACCACATATATAATTTCTAAGTTTTTGTAGCGACCAAATGATTGCTAAAATTTCTTTTTCATTGGTACTGTAGTTTTCCTCCGTTTTGCTCAAAGTACGTGATAGGAAAAATATTGGTTTTTTATTTTGGCTAAGAACCGCTCCAAGTGCTATATTGGATGCGTCAGTTGTTTGTTCGAAAGGTTCGGGGTAGTCTGGTTGAAAAAGTTCCACCTGCTCCCTTAAGCAAGTTTTTAAGCTATTTATGGCTTTTAAAGCTTGTTCATCAAGATTCACAGGTGCATTTTTGCTCTTATGTTTGTTAGCGTATCCCTTAATAAATTTCCTGTAATATCCAGTCTTTTCTAAAAATACTCTTAAGTCCTTCAGTGTTCTAGGAACCGAGTAATTATTGATTGCCTTGATTTCCTCTGGGTTAGTTCCAATTCTATCGTATTTGAATATGTGTCCTAAACATTCCACTTCCGTTTAGAAAAACTTGGATTTTTCATCAGAAATTCTCAGTGTGGTTTTGTTTAATGCGTCAAATATTATTCCTATGTGTTCCATACTGTACTATATGAGTGTAATTTGTCTAAGTATATACTCTAGAAAGATCATCAAAACCGCGCCTAGAACATTGAAGTATGATATATGTAATCTCTTTCCCTCTTTATCTGTGCGTAGGACTTTTCTAGAATTACGTTTACAACAGTAAGTTATGTTTGTTCCTCTCACTCCCATTATATAGTCTATGGTTATCTCCTTTTCACTTGTTATGTAAATAAGAACATTCTAGAATTAAGTCTATGATGAACAACATTATTCTGTAAATATGTTTGTCTTTGTTGCACCCATTATGTAAATATGTGTTCTCTCTGAAATATTGTAGCATTTTCTAGAATAAGTAATTTTAGTATAAATAGAGCAATCTTGTACGTTTGAAGGGAATTAATAAAGTTGACGTTGATGTGGAAAAACGATCCACGATACCAAAATATGTTATTCAGGTGAGGAAGAGTATATGTATGAGTACATCATCTATATATACAAATGCAAACTTTCCTACGTTTTCCCCAAGTACATCGCCCACACATCTTTGAAAAATAGAAGGTGCGTTCTCCAATCCAAAGGGCATACGGACAAATTCGTATTTTCCGCCATTAACGCAGAAAGCTGTTTTCCCTATCTTTTTTAGAGATCTTTATTTGATGGAAGCCAGATTCCAAATCTAAAATGGTGAAATATTTAGCTTTACCTAAATTGTGTGGGATAATATACCTATCCGTAATTGTGTTGGCATTCCATTTTTGAAAATCTATGATCATTCGTTTCTTTGGTCTTTACTGTTCGTTCATACCCTTTTTTGGGACTGGCCATTTAATAATTTTCGTACTTCCGTATTGACTAAATCATTATCCGTTACGGGATATAGATATTGTTTTGTCCATATCGGTTCCTCATTTTTAGTTCTAATTATGGCTTTAATGGTTGTGGTGAAAGGTAATGGTTCTATGCCGTTATTTTCTGTCTGTATTTTCCTTTCCCTACAATGTAATTTAATTTGGGGTGACTATCCCTACTCATGGTGGTTAAGGTCATGTCCCTAAGATACACGTTTGCATTCTGTGGTATACTTCCCAGCCCTGTACTTAACAGCCGTACTGTACAATCATTACTGTAATACTCTATTTATATACATGTAGTAGGCTTTAATTGAACATACTTCTAAAGATATAATTGAATATAAGTAAATTAGCATATACATAAGTAAGTATGAATTGTATAGAAACTCGACTATCACTTGGTAAATAAATGTCATATTGAAGACATCATAGTGGCGACGAGGATAAAAAAAAGTGTATTGAACGGTTTAATGGTGCCAAGATTTGATTATTCGTCAAACACATGGAGGGTTTTTCAATTTCAACTGAAACAGTATTTCATCGCAGGTGGTGTGACGGATAATGGGAAAAAGAAGGCTATTTTGCTGACCTCCCTCTCCAAAGGTTCATATATTTTGTTGAAAAACTTGTTGAGTCCAACTAAAGTGAATGCAGCGACGACCACTTACCTCGCACGCATTGTGGCCATGGAAACGCATTTCAAACCACCATCATGTAGATTTGCGGAGCGATTTAAATTTTATAATGCAACTAAGATTCCGGTGAAGACTACAAATGAATGGGCAGTACGGATATGCTCACTAGCCGCTAATTGTGAGTTTAGTGCAATTTTAAACACAATCGTCCGAGACAAATTTGTAATGGATCTGGAAAAAGGTCCGGCTCAAAATTTTTTGGAATCGCTCTCGTTGCCGTTTGAAAGGGCATTCGAAATTGCCAACAGCGCTGAATACATCAAAAATCAGTACGAAGTTGAAGTTAAATCCGAAAACGGTATAAACTGTATGTGCAGAAATAACGGCAAGGGCTATGGGAGAAACGAAAAACCAAAGCTAATGAAGAAGTCACAGTAACAGCCACGAAGTTAATCAACGCGAAAACAGCAGCAACATTATCACCAGCAGCATGACCAAGAGCAACAAGTAAGAAAAGATCAGCAATGTGCAATATGCGGCTTTTCTAACCATCAGAGAGGACACTACAGATATAAATCATACAAATGCCATCAATGTCATCATCGGGGTCACTTGAAGAAAATGTGTAAGGCAAAAAATTTGAACTTAATGACCAATGATAGCTTAAATCTTTTTTCGATGTTAAGTGGGACAGACGGCCCTATTAAGATAAAAATTATTATTAACAGTAAGATTTCCGAAATGATTTTAGATGCTGGTTCTGAATACAATGTTATTTCAGACTATACTTTCAATGAACATTTTAAAGATTACAGGTTAAGAAACACTATAATGTTGTTGAAAACTTACAACGGTGCAAATATACGCCCGGTAGGGGTGTGTGATACATGTGTCTGCTATGGTAACAAAAAAGGAATATAAAATTCATAGTGATAGAAAATGGCAGTCCACCATTACTTGAGAGAAATTTTTTTTTTTTTTTTTTTTTTTTTTTCATCATTCATTTTCTTTATTGCATCTTTCTTACGAAATTTACAATATGTATTCAAATCTTAATCCCATCTTAAACTAAAGTATCCTGCCATTGCCGGATCTTGTTTTTGGCGAACAGATCTGTTATCACCGGACCAAGTCTAGCGTGTCCTTTCTTTTTAGCCGTATATGGCCGGGAAAATGCTGAAGGTTTTGAGCGAGTGGGTTTGAGTGGGAGGACAACTTCGATATATATGACCTGCTTAATTTTTTCATTTCCTCGGAAATATAAGGAATGTTTAAATCTTTGTGTATGTTATCATTCCTAACATACCATGGGGCACCACAAATTTGACGCAGTATTCTTGACTGTCTTCTCTGCAGCTTATTTATGTTAGAAGCCGATGCCGTTCCCCACAACTGGATGCCGTATGTCCATATTGGCTTCAATATGGTTTTGTAGATGGTGATTTTATTTTCCAAACTGAGAGTAGACTGGGAGCCAATAAGCCAATGGAGTTGAGCCATTTTTAATTTCAATTGTATGATTTTTGAGTCAATGTGATTTTTCCAGGTGAGACGTCGGTCAAGGTGAATACCCAAATATTTGACATGGTTATGAACGGGTATGATACTACCGTGAATAGTGAGGGCTGGACAATTGTTCTGTCTAAGAGAGAATGTAACCTGTACACTCTTAGTGGCATTTACTTTTATCTTCCACTTTTCGAGCCAAGATTCTAATGTGTGTATATGAGACTGCAGTTGTCTAGAAGCCATTAATGGGCAAGTGCTAGTGCTCATGAATGCAGTGTCATCAGCGAAAGTTGAGGTTTGAATTAGGGATTGCACAGGCATGTCAGAGGTGTAGATGGTATATAGTATAGGGCCTAGTATACTGCCCTGAGGAACTCCTGCTGAAACTTTTCTTTGAGTTGAAACAGAGTCTTTCGATTTTACTACAAAAGATCGATCCTTCAGATAGCTCTCCAGGAGCTTATGGGTATTTGCCGGTAGAACAGAGACTATTTTGTGAATAAGGCCTTCATGCCACACTTTATCAAAGGCTTGGGAGATGTCTATAAAAAGAGCTGAGCAATATTTCCGATCTTCGAAAGTTTTTCTGATCTGGGTTACTATACGGTGTACTTGTTCTGTCGTTCCATGACCCTTGCGAAACCCAAACTGGTGCGTGGGTATTACCTGGTTTGCTTCAATATAGGGGTACAATATTTGGAGAAAGATCTTTTCAAACAGTTTAGATAAAATAGAGAGTAAACTTATGGGTCGATAGGATGTAATTTGTGACAGTTTCTTTCCCGGTTTTGGGATCATTATTATTTCAGACAGCTTCCATGATTGAGGAAAGTAACCAATTCGAAGTATAGCATTAAATATAAATAAAACTAATTTGAGGATATTGTGGGGGAGTTCTGAAATCATTTTCGCTGTTATTTTATCGTGTCCAGGAGATTTATTCATTTTCAACGAGAGAACATTTTTCTTTAAGAGAGATAGACTTATTTTCATTGGATTTGTGACCATTGGGCTAATGATCGTCGGATTCACACGAGAGATTGTATCGTTAGGAGTAAATACTTCTTCCAGATGATCAGCAAATTCTTTTACTTTTTCATCACTACTCCTTGCCCAACCTCCATCTTTCATCCGTATTGGAGACTCCTGTGTTATAGGACGCTGTAGTTGTCTTATGGCCTTGTACAGGCTATAGTTAGTGTTTTGTGTGGCTCCTAGACGAGATAAATAGCGGGCTTCGGAGATTTCTTTTTTTTCATCCAGAGTTGACCTCAGTTTTGACTTGCACTGGTCGAGACGAGCTTTGAGGTAGGGAGATCTGTGCTTTTGCCATCGTCTTCTCGCTTTCCTTTTCTCTTTGATTAGAAATTCAATATGACATGAGGAGTCATTTTTTGTTTTAGCATGGACCTTGTGCGGAGTTGCCAAGTTTGCGGCAGTTGTCATTGTGGTAGTGAGGACGTTGATGGCAGACTGAATTTCATCTGGTGTTTTGAGAGAAAAGTTTTGCCACAGATGAGAGCTTATGTACATCTTGTATCTCAACCAATTTGTATGCCTGTTTGGAAAATGGTAAGAGATTTCCGGGTTCAAGGGAATGTTAAATACTGTGAGAATTGTGGGGGAGTGGTCTGATGAGAGGTCAAGGGAAGGAGTAACGATGATGTGTTCTCTTGTTATGCCCTTCATAACTGCAAAATCTATGAGATCGGGTGTTTTATTGAGATCCGTGGGCCAGTATGTTGGTTCACCTCCAGACAAAACTTTTAGGCCTGAACTCGATATAGCTTTCAGCAATTGCCTGCCCCTGGGGTTGACGAGTCTAGACCCCCAGAAGGTATGTTTAGCATTGTAGTCTCCGGCTGCTATAAACTTGTCGCCAAGAGTAGAGAAAAAGTGTGAAAACTGGTCTTCGCTTATAACATATTTGGGAGGGCAGTATATGGAAGAAACTATTATGTTTAATCCAGTTAGTGCAACTGAAGTGGCTTGTATGTGATCAGTTTTATATTCGCGTAGAGGGAAGTGCTTTACCTGCAGCTGTTCCTGTAATTATTGCAGCTGTTCCTCCACAAGCTCTGCCACTGGGATGTTTTGTATCGTAGGTTGAGTATCCATTTATTCGGAAGCAATTTTTTAACGAGAAATGAGTTTCAGAGACTAAGAGAATGTCAATATCTCGGGATTTCAGAAAATACTCTACTTCGTTCTTATGTTGGGTGAGTCCGTTGGCATTCCAGTAACAAATTCTTATAGAGTTCATTTTCTGGTTAATAAAACTTGAATGAGCATATTCTGGTTTCGTAACATTTCTTGCATAATCCCCTGCATATTTGTCATGAAATTATTCATAGTTTTTATGAGGGATTCGATTGAGGTTTCAATATTGTTTTTCTGGGGAGGAGCTTGAGGAACCTGATTTTTGAGAGTTTGTGCATATGTCATTTGAGTCGTCGTTGCTGAATTGACATTTGAGACTGATGGATCTGGATATGGGATACACCCAAATTCTGGCATTTGAAACTGAGGAGTTTCCTGCCTTCTATGAGAGAGCTTTCTCCTTAGTTCTATGTACACGGGGCAACCTCTATAATTAGCTGTATGGTTTCCTCCACAGTTTCCACATTTCTTCAGACTGGGATCTGTTTTTGGTAACTTGCATTCTGAAGTTTTATGAATACTTCCGCATATCACACATACTGATGGTAATTTGCAGTAAGCTTTAGTATGCCCAAACTCCTGACAGTTTAAGCATTG
This sequence comes from Philornis downsi, assembly GCA_019455685.1. Taxonomy (NCBI): domain Eukaryota; kingdom Metazoa; phylum Arthropoda; class Insecta; order Diptera; family Muscidae; genus Philornis; species Philornis downsi. Next base: position 85,221 of record JAHXMU010026608.1, read on the forward strand.
AGGAGGGTCTTTGCGCGCTAGCGGTTCCTCAACTGATACTCTGCGATGAAGCAGATATCTGAGATTGTAAATTGGGTGGGGTTCATTTTTTCCTTTCATGTGGGCATAGTCAAACGCTATTTCCACCTTAAACATGGGCTGAGGAGCCTTGAACTTATTGAGTATATTGTGAATGGATTTCACTTCGTAACCCTCATTTTCAACGGCCTCCTTTATTTCCTGTATGGGAACGTTGCTTTCAATGCCCTTGATTACAACTATTAGTCCCTTAGAGGTTTTGAGTTGGTAAGTGTAGTAATTCTTACGTTCCTGGTCAAAAAATTTGGAAACTTCACGATATTTTTCTTCCGTATATGTTTGAACTTTTGTCTCCAGCACCTTCCCCTTGCGCAGGGACACTACATGGAAACCGTCTTTACCAACTAAATGAGATAATCTGTTTACCAGATTGTTAGAGATAGCTTCCCTTAGGAATATTGGGGGAGGTTTTTGTGCTTTCTTAGGTTGTGATTGCAAATTCTCTTCTTCTGTGGCCAAAATTGCGTAGTAATTTTGACCTCTTGGGTCAACCTGTGAGGGAGGGATGTTTCTGGAATACTTCGAGTTTGGAAGTTTTTGGCTAGACTTTGGGCTCAATTTTCTTTTCAGAATGGGAAAGTAAACGTCTATCCCAGTTTGAACCGTTTCATTTTGAGGTTTTTGTTTCGGTATAGCGCCCTTCGAGGTCGATGTTGCCGGTTGAGTAGCACTCGCGAGAGTTGCCAGTATATCACCGTTTGCACAAATGTTAGGTGAAATATCGGGTATACTTTTAGGCGAAATCTTAACTTGGGGCGAATTGATTGTTTGTGGAGCATGGGAATGGGAAGTACTTACGGGCATACTTTTAGGAGGCAACATATTTTGTCCACTTGCCAAACTGTCATCATTGTTTGGAGAGATGTGAGCTGAGGGGGAATTCATATTGACACTAGTTTTCGCGGTTAGGAAGGCACTGTCATCTTTTTTGTTTTGGGATGCACTTTTCTGACACTCGTTTGCATTTATTGAGAGATACGCATTTCTGCCGTTAAGACTCAGACGTCTCTCTGAGTGTAAGACACTCATATAGGCACTTTTCGCCTTAAGATATGCGAAATGTAAACTATATTTTTTTGCAGATTTGTTGTGATTATAATATTATAAATTGTATATTATTATCACTGCACTGGGGAATTTTGATTTAGCGTCTTCTGACTGAATATTTTTTGGGCTAAGAGTATATTTAACCTTTTTTATAATTATTTTTCTAAAGCCGATGCACAAACACGTCTGTCTGCACAGAGAGAAAAATACAATCCCAATACAATCAAATTTGTTGAAAGTTCTTGAAATTGAGTTTGCTAAATTGAATTACATTTCACAACGGAATGCTGATGAAAAGGAGAAATTTTTGAAAAATTTTAGATCGCTTTTCAATGGTAGTCTAGGATTATTTAAAAACAGTCAGGCAAGATTAAAAATAAAAGATGGGACTATAACAATTTTTTTTAGACCACGTCCGGTGCTGTTGGCTGTTAAAGAAAAAGTAGAAACAGAAACTGATAATTTGGTTGCTATGAAAGTGCTAGAACCTGTTGATTATTGTGAGTGGGTATCCGTATATGCGGTGATTTTAAGGTTACTCGTAATCCAAGCATACATATTGAAAAATATCCATTGCCCCGTATTGAAGAAATTTTTGCAAAACTTCATGGTGGGGAAGAGTTTACAAAACTTGATCTTAGTATGCCCTATCAACAAATTGAACTTGATCAATCTTCTCGAAAGTATACAACGATTTCAAGGTCTAAGGGACTTTTCCAGTATACGCGATTAATTTTTCAAAAAATAATGGATTCGTTGTTAACTGGGTTGGACGGTGTTGCGGGTCTGCGTGCCGCCCAAATCGCCTAGATGCAAAAAAAAAAAAATCTGCGCGGAAACCAACTTAACTTTTTGTCCGTGCTCAAAACTTTTAATGAACGGGAGGGTTATAGCTGGCGGAGGCGATAATTCACATCCGTACCCAGTCCCTTGCTGGCGTTCATTATTTTTAATTTTTGGTTCCAATGACCATGTGCAATTCCACGCCATGTCGGCAACAAGATTGGGAATGACTGGCGAGCACCAATTCATAAGACCATGGTGTTAAAGGTTGCTAAAAAGAAAAAAAAAAGACAAAATATTATAAAGGAAATTGAAGAGTTGGGACGATATACTGAACCATGCTTACCCCAAATATAATATTATAAAGGGACAACAGCTGACTGAGTAAGTTGTTGCCAGATTGGGTGCGTAACAACATAATTTTTTGTTGTTGGTGTGAACGGCGTATCAACCCACTCATGAATGAAATTTAAATTTCATTTTAAATTTTTATACGGGTTCCGGTCTCGGATATCCGTGGGGAATACAGAGCCCAATCTTGGTAGAAAAGAACACAACTGTAGCAACGTTTTAGAAATTGCCGGAAAGAGACGGACATGGGGAAGGTTGGCGGTAAATAATTTCAAAAAGATGGCTCGATTGGAAGTCCAAATCGCGGTCGAAGGGTTAAGTTGAGTAGAGGTAAAGGGTAGGATGGTTAGTTGGTATTGAGAAGTCAGAGAAACCAGACCCGTGGCCAGGAAGGTTAAAAAAAAAAAAGGTGCGACGAGCAAGTAAATTAAAGTCGCAAAGAAGTGTATTCCGTCCCAAGGGGATATTATATAATTTGATTTTTTGTTAACATTTTATACTGAAACAACGGGCGTAGTAAACAAAAAGTAAGTAGGTAATAAATGATAAAAAGACTGACATAATTCAATCCGTGTTCTCAAATAGAGTTAACCTGTCCCATCTGGGAATAAGTACGCAGAATAGTGCCTTAAAATAGGAGCCGAAATTCCCTAAAACTACAGGAACGGCAGACACTCAGAACTGGTCTCCGGGTGGAATAGGGCCACCAATACAACAAAAACAGTGGCGGAGACCAGAGAATTTTACGAGGGTAGCCGAAGGTTCTGGCACCGCTAAAAAGGTTTGCCCAAGTCCTGGAAAACAGGTAACCAATGTGCACAGTGGTCGTGGTCCGAAATACCAATACAAAAGAAATAAAAAAAGGCCAATGTACGAAAATTGACAGGTCCACCCAAAGAATTAAAAGTAAAAAAAGTAAAAAAAAAAAAAAAATCAAGAAATAAGAATATAAAAAAAAAAATAGGATAAATGTATGGAATAGAGTTAAGTGAAAATATAAAGTTCAGTAATAGTGAGCGTTGTAAAACGTGACGCCAAAAACAAGGGGGATTAATGATTTAAAAAAAAAATAATAATAATAATAATAAGTATATCTCGCATATAAAAAAAATCTTACAAATATTCACTTCATCCGACGTATTGGAAACACCGGTTTGAAGCGCAAAAGATTAGGTTTTAGGGAGCTCCCTCAGGCCTAGGAACGGCAGATAGATTGTTTCCCGGTAGTAATTACGATTGTAGGGGGAAGTGAGGAAATTATCGGGTGTTTAACACGAAAATAGAACTGAAATGCGCGTATCGTTACCTTTTGGCGTTAGGTTGTTGTCTCATTATTTGTTGCATGTAATTAATTTTTTTTTGTTTAAATATTGATATTTTTGTCTTGACTTAATTTTGAATTTATTGAATTGTTAAAAGGATTCAACAAAAAAAAAAAAAAAAAATTGTGGTTAAAACCGAATTATTTGCATAGTCTTTTTTTTCGAGGAGTTTAAAGTAATAAATAAGTATGTATTGAAATAGAAAGAAATGAAATTATTAGGATAGAGTTTTAATAGGGGTGGTGATGTAAGAAGGTAAGTGAAAAGTGGCGGAATTAAGGGGCCGCGGGAAACGAGAAGGAACTGTTGCGGCTACGGCAGGGAAAGGGCGGCTGAAGGAAAAGACCTTCCTTCCGAGTGGTGTGTTGTGTTGTGTGATAGTACTTGTTGATTAGTGTATTCTATAATTGTGAGGGACGATAGGGCTACGCTGTTGGGAGAAATTCACGCCTTGGAGGAAACCGCCGAACTTGAGCTAGTCGGCCTCATACAGCGTAGTGCCATGCAACGACCCATAACAACGGAGTGGTAGTATTTCTCGATGATATCTTAATTAGTGCCCAAAATAGGAAATTGCATGTCAAACGAGTGTAAATGGCATTACGATTGTCGGAAGCTGGTTTTAAATTGTCGGCAGAAAAATACGAATTTTCTGCCGGATTAAGTATTTAGGTCATATAATAGATAAAAATGGGTTGCATAAGGACCCAGAAAAACTTCGGGGAATTAATGAAATCCCATATCCTACTTCAGTAAAAGAACTTCAAGCCTTTCTTGGAGTAATTAATATCTATAGACGCTTTTTACCGAATATATCAACATTGCTCCATCCTCTTCATTGCCTATTAAGAGCTGATAGAAGATTTGTTTGGTCTGATTCTTGCGCCAGAGCGGTATATGAGTTAAAAAATTTATTAACTTCGGATAGTTGTTTAGCACAATTTAAAAACAAAGTTAACAGTGGATGCTAGCCCAGTGGTTGTTGGGGCGGTTTTATCACAAGTAAATGAAGTAGGTGTGGAACAACCAATAAAATTTGCTTCGAGAACATTGACTGAAACAGAAAAGAGATATTCTCAGCTCGATCGCTAAGCTGTTGCAATTCTGTTTGGAGTAAAGAAGTTTCATCAATACTTGTACAGCCGAAATTTCATTCTGGTTACAGACAATAAACCAATTTAGCGTATTTTTAACCCAAAGAAATGTACTCCAGTTATGGCTTCAAATAGATTACAGCGTATTGCATTAATTTTGTCCGGATATCAGTTAAATTTAATGGTAACATTCCAGATTATTTTTCCAGAGTGCCACAGAAATTCAATAAAGATAATCAATATAATTTCCCAAACGACATTTACATAAATTATGTACGGCAAGTCGCAGACGAAAATAAATTTTTGAATTTTTTGAATAAAGATGAGGTTTTAAGAAAAGCTATTTACATGGTTAGGAACGGTTGGCCAGAGAAATGTACTGATACCTCTTTAAAGTCATTTTTCCAAAGGAAATTTGAACTATCCGAAGAATCGGGATGTTTGTTCTGGGGCTATAGAGTAGTTATTCCTTATGCACTGCAAAGCCAGTTGATTTTTTACACGAAACACACATGGGAATCGTACAAGTGAAGGCAATGGCTAGAGAAAGTTGTTGGTGTCTAAATCAAACCAAAGATTTAGAAAATGTAGTAAAGAGATGTGCACCTTGTTTAGCAACGCGCACTAATCCACCGCATCATGAATTAATTCCATGGGAAAGACCTGAAGATGTCTGGACTGGGATTCACATCGACTTTTTATTATTGACATGGCCAAAAATACGACCAGGCGCGCGGTAATATCCGTTTTGAAAGATTTATTTGCTCGTTTTGGTTTACCAAAATGCATTGTATCCGATAATGGTACATCGTTTGTATCAAAAGAATTTAAAGAATTTTGCTAAAAATAATGGAATAGAGCTTATCACGAATCCCTCAACAAATGGACAGGCGGAAAATGCAGTAAAAACAATGAAAACTGCTTTAAAACGAAATTTATGTAATGCACCTTTGTCTGATATCAACGAAATTTCGTGCAGATTTTTATTAGATTACAGAAATACGGTGCATGCAAGCACTGGAGACTCTCCAGTTTTTTAATGTTCAATAAACTGAAATTGAGAACCAGTCTAGATTTAATAAATCCAAAAAGAAGCCTACATCGTTGGGTTGGCGGGCTCATGGAGTTTTAGTCGCTATGAATCACTTCGACGGGAAGCGTCGCGCATTTTGTGTGCGCGCATTTTACGAAAACTCTCGTTCATATATTGCTACCAGGCGACTATATTGTGCTGAATATGGACTACGGCGAATTGGTGAAGCTCCGAGTGCTAATTTAATTAAAATATGGGTAAAGCGTTTTGAAGAGACCGGTTCAACATTTAAACCAGAAGCAAATGGTCGCCCAAGAACATCTAGGACCGAAGACAATGTTGAGAGAGTTATGGAGTCAGTACGAGGAAATCCACAAATGTCGACTCGCAAGAGATCGTCTGTCTTACAATTATCGCGACGAAGTTTGCAACGAATTTTAACATTGGATCTTAAACTGGATAAACTGGATAAGCTGCAATTAACAGAAGAATGGAAAGAGTCTGACTTCATAGCAAGGCTCGCATTTGCTAATGAAATGCCTAATCGATTTTCCAATTTTGACAATATCCTTTTCTCTGACGAGGCTCATTTCCTTGTGAATGGGTTCGTAAACCGTCAAAATTGTCGTTACTGGAACAGTGAAAATCCTAAAATCAAACACCAGAAACCATTGCATAGTCCTAAAGTGACAGTATGGACAGCAATCTCTGGCAGAGGAATAATTGGTCCTTTTTTCTTCGAAAATGCGCGGGGCCAAAACGTCACGGTTAATACGGAATGCTATGTTGAGATGTTGGACGGATTTTTGGCTCCAGAAATTGAAAGTTCAAGAATAGTGAATTCCAGAACTTGATTCCAACAAGATGGAGCTACCTGTCACACATCAAATGACTCCATGACGGTGGTGAAGCAGATGTTCCCTGGCAGACTGATTTCGAAAAGAGGTGATATCCCATGGCCCCACGTAGTCCAGACTTGACGCCTCTTGATTTTTTTTGTGGGGATACCTCAAACACAAAGTCTACAGTAATAACCCAAGAAACATCGTTCAGCTCAAGGAGAATATCCGTGGTGAAATGGCAGCCATTACACCAGTATTACTGAAGAAAGTTTTCAATAATTTTCGTTTGCGGTTAGAGGAGTGCCGTCGTAGAGAGGGTCACCATTTAGATGATGTTATTTTTAAAAAATAAACTCCATTTATTACTCTACAATGCCTTAGATTTATTTTAACCATACCTTTTATATTTATTTTTTAATCTATTTTTTGAATATGCACGTTCTATTGCGCCACCCTGTATCTGAGGAATCACATTTAGCATTTATAAAATTATGGGTTGCACCAGTTCAATTAGGATTTCATATTTTTTATTCGTTAAATCGCTGGTTAATGTGAGATAGGGCAACCCGTCTCTTAGTTTTAAGTGATCTAATCTTAAATTATTTACCATTTGTCCTGGTTCTGCATACATGCTGGAGCTGTCGTCGAATTCTTGTGCTGAGTGGTTTACTCTTTGATGTTTATTGGCGTAAAAGTTGCCACTGTGTTCTTTTTTCTGTTGTTGGTTTGTCTGCAAAACTTGGTCGTCTGTGGTGCATAATTCGGGCGTCTCTGGTGGTGTGGATGGTGGAAATGTGGTTTTTCTTGTGTGCGATCATCACATGACAATCGTAAGTTTTGATGATGATTGTCATGTTCTATTGTTCTGGCCACAGCGTATGCATGTTCCAGATCGTTTAGTGTGTTGGCATACAAAGTCGATCGGATGAATGAATTTGAAATGCCTGTAATAAATACACGCACTGCCTCATCATTACCATTCCTTATCATAGCTTCTACCGCGGTTTCGTGTTCGCTGGATATTGAAATTTTTGAGGTTATTTAATTCAGGGCTACCATGGTGTTCAGATAGGGTTAGTTTATTTTGCCTTATTCGTCTCATTTCTTCTTGTAGTATGTATAGTGGGAGCATATCAGCATAAGTATAGTCCAGTCTATTTCGAATGGCTTCGAAATTGAATGGTGTGATATTGTTGGTTAATATGTCCGACGCTTTACCTCTGATCTTGGAATTAATAATGGACAAAGTTTCTGAATAACGACTGTGTCCTTTAAATTAGTCGATGCCACCCATCAATCTTGATGCATCCTTTCTCCAAGGTCTTGTTACGTGTGCGTTTTGAGTAACTGGCTTATACATCAGCTCTTATACTCCTGGATTTAAACAAGAGTTGAAAGAAGTTCGAAAGCAACTACTCTGTCATTTCTTGCTTTGCAATTTGTTTTTAAATCAGTTCGGTTTTGATGTGCTGAAGAGCAGAAGCCCCAAATATATCAGCATTCATCAAAGAAAAAAAATGCTCTTTTTATCCCAGTGAAACATAAATAGAAAACAAAACTATAATTAAAATACATTTCGGCTTAAGTTAAAAATGCCGTAAAATTACCAAAGGAAGTGGCAGAAACTGCATAAATATTAAAAGAAAAGGAAAATTACATCCAAAATTTGGAAAGAAATTAAAAAAAAAAAATAAATAAATAACAAAAAAAAAAAAAAAGGAAGAAAAAAAAACATAATTAATGTAAAGTCATTTCCGACAAATTAAAGGCGAAAGTTAAAAAAAAGTTAAAAAAACCCTAGAATTGGCAAAACAAAAAAGAAATAAAAAAATGAATTAAAGGTTAAAGTAAACTCTAAAGTAACCGAGAGAAAGAGAATTTCGAAGAAAAATTATTGGAAACTGGAAAAAGAGAGCAATACGAATATCAGAAATGTAAATGTCAAACTTGCAATGAAAAGGAAAACTTAAAGTGGACCGCAGAAAAATATAACAGGCAACAAGTAACAAGAGTTAATAGAACGAAACAAATAAAGACAGAAAC
>JAHXMU010026608.1:93823-104653 GCA_019455685.1 Philornis downsi
GATAAAAAACGAAAAGAGGAAAAATGAACCATCAAATAAACTAAATTGGTATTAAAATTGTATTATAAAATAAAATAAATTTGTTTAGAATTGTATGTTATAAGTTATATAAAAAAACAAATATGTATGTATGTAAATATATTAACAAAACTAACGTTAGAAAATAAATGTGTATATATATTATATCATAGCTAGGTAGCATGTAGGATTTTGAATAAAAAATAAACAAATGGATTCTATTGGAATATAAAAAAATATTCATGCAGTTACTACTTCCCATTTTCCTTTTATTTCTTTCTCTTTTTTATAACTTGTGAACATAGTGCGCAAATAATGGCAGAGTAATTATTTTGTTGGAGTCGATGTAGGGTGTTGTTATTTGTGTGACTTGGTGGATGAATGTTGGAAGAAAGACATATGTAACGACTAGACGAACATAAGACATCGGACAACTTGTACTGATATGGGTGTTGCTCGTAATATTAGGCCAGGAGCAATGTATCAGGCTACATGCCGATCAGGATGTAGAAGGGGTGGGAGGCTACGACTTTCAGGTAGACTAAACGGACGACGTATGTTTGAGAAAATGAGTGTATGCTGATAGGTGCGAATGATTTAGTTTGGATAGTATCTTTGTATTTCAGGTATCATCCACCTTTGTTTTTACCTTTGACACGAGGAAATTTTTTGTTTATGGTGTTTTATGGCGGCGAGCTGTCGGATTAGGCCACCGTGCCAAAACATCATCTCTATAAAACACACCGCGATTTAGTTAACTTGAACCATAACACTCTATATCTGCTTGGTTCCTATCAAATGTAGGAAAGGCTTTAAAAAGTTCTAAAGATATCTCTAAAGCATTTGTGTAGTTTGTAGTTATATCCTTGAGTTGAACTACTGGTGCTGTTCTACGTTTATATTCGCCATTTTCTCTGTCAATGCTTTGCAATATCTCTTCATCTCGGTGAGCCTCACGGCGAGGCCTGCAATGTGTTCTTCACTGGTTGTCATTTCTAGTGGGCGATTTTTGTCAGAGGTTATTCCTTTTTTCTGTTTTTTAAATATGTCCATTTATTTTTTTAAAACGAATCTTATGAAGATTTTGTGTCATTATCGTTTTTATACAATTTTTTGCCTTTTTATGAAGATTTTTTCACGTCCATGTTGCGACAATTATTTCTATGGTCCGCTCACTGAAGTGATATGAAAGCTAATATTACTACTGGCAAGATCGCCAATTAATCATTTTGGTGGTTGTTAAAAATAGAAAAATATTTCTCTTTTCGGCGTCTATGCGTCTACTTTTATCCATTATTTATATATATATTAAATTGAGCTAAGACACTTAACACTGTGTGTTATTCTATGGTATATTCTTAACTTACTGCCCGCCGATTTATTTTTCTCTTCCTTAAATACTAGCAGATAGACATGTTTGTGTCTTTCAAAATATATTTTTGGTAATTTTATGATCTTGTTTACAATTTACATTTTTATGATCTTGTTTTAAGGGTTGTTTACATATTTTGTCTTATCCTTTGCTTTACGTATTTTATCTTAATCTCTATTTTCATAAATAAACATGTTTGTTTTGGTTTAAGCTATTGTTTGTTTGTTCGTTATAAAACGTGTTCATGTTTTCATTATCATATTTAGTTGTTTACAATATTTTTGTTTGTTGTTATATATAAAGAGGAGATACTTATTCTAAAAAAGGAATTATATTTATCGTTCCAAACAAAGAAAATATATTTATTATTCTAAATAATTCATATAATACGATGTGATATTTAGGTTGGTCATATTATCGATATTTAGCTTGTATGTATGTGTGTGTATTGATAGTTAATATTATTAGTGCATTCCTGAGGCTGACCTTAATGCGCGTCCTATTATCGGACTTTTAGTAGATAAATCATTGTGCGATTTCTTTCAAAATTCTGTTTAGTTTTCAATCATTTGGTTTGAAAACTACGTTGGCACTTCGTGCTACCTACTATAGGCTCTTCAGACTATTAGTAGAAAAATAATTTTTCGAATTTTTTCAAAATTCAGATTAGTTTTCAATATTTTTGGCTTCAAAACTACGTTTGCTCTTCGTGCACCCCACTATACGCCTTCGGACTATTAGTAAAATAATAATTTTGCGAAGTTTTTCAAAATTCTGATTAATTTGCAATATTTTTCTATTGGAAGCTACATTTGCATTTCGTAAACCATTGGAAAAAGATTTTTTTTTACAAATTTTCTAAAAACTCTGAACAATTTTTAATATTTTTGGGTCTAGAAACTACATTAGCACTTTGTGTGCTCTACCATACATTCTTCGAACTGCTAGTAGAAAAATATTTTTGTAAACTTTTAAAAAATTTTGAATAGTTTTTAATAATTTTGCGATTGGAAACTATCAGGCCTGTCACAGAAAACCATTTCGATCGAAATGGTTTCCAATTCGTAATTTGCTTCTCCAGACAATCAAAACCGCAAAATTTTTTCGTTTTGAAAGCACTTTCAATTATGTAAATGGTTTTGGTTTTTTCCTATCTTAAACTAAAAAAATGTCTTTGCAATTGGTTTATATCAATAAAAGATACTGTTTTTTAATAGATTACGGTGAAAATAAACATATTAATGATTAATTTAAACAATTATTGCGTATTTTTCGGGGGTAACACAGCAAGCAACTTTTTTTTGACTACTTTCTAATGCAGTATTGCCACCTTTTTTTTCGTGTAAACCACATATTTCTTCAAAGTAAAAGTAACTAATTTGCAATAACATTGCATACTGGCAAGTTTTGACGAAACAAAACGAAAGGCACAACAAATAAAATAATTTGTAAAAACATGTAAGTATGGAAAAATTTCTTAAATTATTTTATTTAGTAACAATTCGCGTTATTTTAGGAGAAAACATAGGAGTCCCGCACAAGAGCGTATATTGACCGAGTCTATGGATGCCCACCAGGACACAGCTAATGGGTATGTAAAGGGAGATAGGGTGGCAGCTAAAGCGTTGTGGGCTGAACTAACCGCAAAATTAAATTCCTCCGATCCGCCAACCAAGGACATCAATGGGTGGAAAAAAACCTGGGCGGACTGGAAGGTGTTTGTAAAAAGAAAGCTGTGTGAAAGCTGTGTGCAAAGTTGAAATACTACTATCAACAAATTCTTACCTATTGCACCTTGGAATGCTCCAGTTGCAAGAAACCGAAGGGCGATAAAAAGCTGCAAAGCCTTCCTTGTTCAGGCGATAATAACTAATGAAACTAAAATAAAACCAATAATTATAAAATAACACTGTTGTAGCAATGTAGTTATGTGTGTATGAAGATACACTGAGTTTGGGTATGCCAAAGGATCCGAGGCATCTCTCAAACTTCGACGGCGCAATTTTTCGGCAGACCAATGACGTTCTTGTGCCTCCATCACAGCCACTACGGAAATTCCGGGCATGTTTAGTTGTTTTGTTTTTTTTGTAGTTAATCTTTTACTCAAAGAACGGACACATTTTACTTTACAAACTTTAATTATCGTCTTGTCACTTGTAATAATTTTAACACTTTTGCTTATTTTAAAACATATGGTCTTTGCTTTCTTCTTTGCGTTCTTTATTCTTTGCGTTGCCATATTAAAAAAAAACGGGATATCTTCAATTTGGGAATTAACAAAATCGATCGATTTCTGAAGAAGGTTAAACTATATCGATCGATTTGGAAAATGCGAATACGAAACCATATCACAAAATTCTGTGACAGGCCTGTATAATATCACTTCTTGTAGTCTGTTATCAGCCTTTCGGACTAGAATTCATATTTACAGTATTTGGTAATTGTACTCAATTCGTAATGTCTAATACTCCATTTGATTTGTTTATAGGCATCTGAGGTCTTAATAAAGTTTGAAGGCTAAGTTCCTTCTGACTAGGCCAGAATCGCATATGGTCTTTACTCTGGAAATACGGTCTGCTCAATTGCAACGGCTATGAAATCACGTTATACAGACGTACAACGATTGTCTCGCGCACATTAGGGTGAAAGCAGATGCGATGCCAGGGGAGGTTGACTCCGCAGAGGGAAAATACGATGCGTCATTTGTATCGTATGTCCGTTGTTTGGCACTGATGAGAGAACAGTAGCAGATGCTGACTGTCCCAAAATTAGATTAGCAGGAAGTTATTAATACAGCCACAGACGACCAAGATCGGATATCCCCTCGCCTCGTACTGCACCTGAGAATCGAGTATCGGTACAATGAATCATATCGGGAATGTCGAGCACAGCACCTAACGGTGATTATTCCCATAGAATTAAGATTGTGTCCATAATCTCAGTCTACCTCTGTGTGATATCGATATTTTTGAGTGAGACTTCTTGACATGGCCGATATTAAGATACCTTTTCACGGCGATGTATCGTATCCAAATAACGGCCGTTTAAATGACGTGGAAAGACTATGTCACTTGATTCGAAAAACTAGTTGGGAGGCGAGAAACATCATAAGCAAATTTCCGCTTACAAATCAAGGTTTCAGTCTCGCTTGGAATGCCTTGAAGAATGAATATGATAATACACGTATTCTAGTTAAAAGCCAATTGGGGATACTTTTTGATATTCCGAATCTTGAGCAGCAATCTTGTGGGGGATTGAAGACCCTACAACGGGGGATAAATGGTTGTATTTCGGCAATGGCCATTTATAATGTGCCGACCTCAAACTCGGATCCTATTTTGGTTTTCATTTGTATACAGCTCTTGCCAAGAATCACTGTCTCTTCATGGGAGCAGAGCGTAAAGAATAAATCGTCTTTATCCACTTGGAAAGATTTGAATTCCTTTCTGACGGAAAGGGTTCAAACAATGACCTTAAGGGTCGGAGTTTCTCTAAGAAGGCAAATGAAAAGGGGTTGAAGTCTCAGTTGTCAAATGTGGGTTCTCTAAAAGCTTTGCTCCACCGGAGTAAGGTTTGTGTGCTGTGTAGAAAATAGGATCACCCCGATGATCGTACATGTCCCCGATTCTGCGAAATATCCATCAATCATAGATATGCAGCAGTGTGGCGACATAAATGTTGCGTGAACTGTCTTGCTCGTGAACATGCTGTGAAAGATTGCGCAAGCAAGTACAATGTACTACTTGTGGTAAGAGGCACCACTCCTTACTACACAGGGGAGCTGTGGAAACTCCCCTTATAGAGATATGCTTGGGGTCCAGCACTCAGTTCAATATACAAACGGATAAGCCTACAACATCGAATAGCCTTTTACCTTCCACCTCAACCGGACAATCATCGTCGGTGACTTTGAATAGACAAGCGTTTCATATTACACAGAATAGAAACGTTTTGTTTGGCACTGCAGTGATAAATGTTATTTATCGTGTTGTTTCGTATTCTGCTCGCGCTTTAATTGAGCCGGCCTCTAAGGCCTCATTCATTACAGAAAATTTGTAAAATCGTCTTCGGCTTTCGACTATACCGACGAATATGGCAGTTTCGGGTGTGAACTCTTCTCTGACAGGCAGATGTCAAAAAATTTGTTGTCTAAAAATATGCTCTCCTGTTGATTTGAACTCTTGATGAAGACAGCGGCTTTAGTGCTGTCAAACATTTCGGGAAATCTCCCATCATTCACGATACCTTCCGATATGACGTCCTGTAACGCAAATCTTCATTTGGCAGATGCTAACTGGTTTAATAGTCGACCAGTTGAACTACTTCTCGGAGCAGACCTTTATCCAGAACTTCTGTTAGAGGAAATGCGGCCGAATATCATGGGTTTCTATAGCCCAGAACGCAGTATTCGGATGGATCATTACTGCTGCTCTTTCTTCGATAAATGTGTTCACTACGCCCTTTACCATTTCGAAAAAAGATGAGTTGAACAAAACGCTTTCTCGCTTCGGGAACCTTGCAGAGTGTCCCAATCATGGCATATTATCTACTTCTGATAAATATCGCGAAGAAGATTGTAGAAGAAACTCGGACATTCGAACCGAATAGGGTATTGTAAGGCGGCCTATTAATAAATTGGTCATTCCAGATTTATATTACGTATTTTTTCTCCACAGCAATGGAACAGCTACCATTCGCAGAATCCAAGTTCATGGATTATGATGAAATCACAATGTCGGACGAGGAATGTTAAAGTTCCAAGCCCATCGCTGTTGCCTTTCGGACAACAAGTCCATCGATTTTCGGTGAAAATTAAGTTGCCGGTGTGTCTATGCTTCACCTCAGACAAGAGGTCAACAACGCTGTTCCAGCGCCTCAACATTCGGCCAAATCTCCCTTAACAGCTCTGTTCCAGAGCAAAAGAAAATTGAAACTTGTCCAAGTTACTCTGTTTCAGAGTCACAAGACACCACGCCAATACCAAATAGCTCTGTTTCAGAGCTAGAAAGATATGCCCACCCGCTTAATAGTGCTGTTCCAGTGCCCACCGAGGGAATTCAATACCAAATAGCGCTGTTCCAGCGAGCATCGAGGTATCTTTATTGCCAAATAGCGCTGTTCCACGTCCACCGAGAGACTTCTGTTGCCAAACAACGCTATTCCAGCGCCCACCGGGGGATCTCACTTGCCAACCAGCACTGTTCTAGCGTCCAACGAGGGACATCTATTGCAGAACAGCGCTGTTCTAGCGCTCCGCGGGGGAACTACAACGCGTCACAACACTTCGCTAACTACTAATCACTCGTTGCGGAAACGGGGGAAGCAACAAATCGTTCCATCGGCTCCATTGCTTACCCACGCAATATTATATGACTTAAGCCAACGGCAGTCGTATAAGTTAAATCGGCCAAAGGATGTGTGATGGTTTGGGCTTTATTAGATTCCTGTGGCGAGTATACAATTGTGTGTGCTGCTCTTGTCCGTCGACTCTGCCAATAACTGTAGTCAATGATGAATGGTTTTGCGCATCAACAAACCATCACCGCGAAATTATCAGATATAGGCTCTGTATAATTTAACATCCCCACTATCCCATTTATCCGGCTTATATCGCGGATTAAGTGATAATAGTAACTAATAATAAATTAAAGGAAAAGAAGTGCTGTGTAGTGTCGGTGTAAACTCAAGTGTTAACTGTTAATTTCCAACTTAAAGGATATTCAATTACAAGAACAGTGTCAATTCGCCGCGGTCAACATTTGATGGTGCTCAAGGACATTGAACTGTGATAAATATCAGTTAGACACTCAGTTGATTAAGCCATTGCGTGCTGTGGTGATCGGTTCATCAAAACTTTGATATGGGTTGAGAGGCAAATACATTTGTGCCGTTGTAGTTTATGCTATATGTGTTTGCACATAAAGTGAGAATTTTATAAATTCATTACTATTCACCCTACTTTTGGTCTTTCCGTCTTTGTTGATTTTTGATACAGTGGTAGTAAATATATTTGATATTATTTCTGTGCTGCCAATTTTAATCTTGGTACTGAGTTTTCGAGTTTTTTTAGTACCGTGATTTGTTTGCCTTCAAATAATTCTTTTTTCCTTTTGCCAAAATGTTTGAAAACGGTCTTTCCAATGTTATTACCGAAACCGATGCTTTGATAAAATTCAAAGCGAAATTCGGAGCTAAAAAAGAGGAAGAACATACTGTATTCTCTTTAGAGATCCATTCGAAGCATCTGGAAATTTTATGGCGAAATGTTGAGAGGGCATATAACGATTGCTTGAAATACATCAGGTCATCAGCGGAGTCTAAGCCTGATTTGCGGAGGGCAAATATGATGCCTCTTACGATGCTCCTGTGCGCTGTTTAACTTCTCTCAATGAATGAGTCCAGGGTTTTCGAACCATGGAAAAGTCGCAGCGGTCAGCGACTGTTAGCTCGCCACTAGCAACATCGGTAGTCGGATATCACTCGCCTAGAAGTGGTGATCAAATTTCATTGGCACCCTCACAAGCGTTTATACCGGCTGATTTTGAAACCATTTCGGTCAAAAGTGCTTCGGCATATCCAATCCTTATGTGGGCATACAGGCTACCGACACTGTGCATAATCTGACCCTGCTCCTTTGTGATACAGATGTATTTGGTGGTGATTATCTGTTATGGCCCACTTTTAAAGACATTTTGTGACAGCGAGGCATTAATAGTTTTTTGTCGGCGATGCTAGTTTTTAAGGTCCCAATGGAAAATTGGGACCCCATAATAGTTTTTCTGTGCGTGCAGCGTCTGCCGAAGAGAACCATAACTTTTTGGGAGCAAAGCATCCTGGACAAGACAGCCTTGTCCTCATGGAAAGGTTTGAATCTTTTCCTTAATGAAAGAATTCAAACATTAGATTATCTACGCGATATGATGGGTCCTGAATCATCATGCAAATCTAAGGAGAAGCAGGTGAACACCCATTTTTCCAAGGCAAATTCTCCAACTTCATCGAAAATGCAGATCAAGAATTCTGGCATTACTTCTTAATCGAAGATAATTATTTGCATTCTATGCCCCAAAGAATCGCACCCGCTCCGATCATGCCCGCAATTTAAAAACCTTAACGTTTTTGAGCGATGTGTCAAGTCAAGCGCCATCACTGCTGTGTCAGCTGCCTATCGCGCAACCATGAGGTTAAGAATTGTGGAAGCAAGCATAATTGCTTCATTTGTGACAAGCGTCACCATACTTTGCTTCATAAAAACTCAAGCGGCATTTCAAATGATATCGCTGCCTCCATCTCAGCTGCCGTGCCCAATTGTGCCCCGTCGCCATCTTTAAATGTGCAAACGAACGCATCATATATTTCTGGAAGCTCTTCGAATTGTCTGAGCACTGCTCAGTGAGCAGACAAGTTTATCATTCGTCCCAGAACAGAAACATGCTTTTGGGAACCGCCTTGGTTAATGTTTTACACTGGGGTGAGGCTCACCCTGCACGTGATCCAGGTTCTTAAGCATCCTTTATAACGGATGTTGAGGGTGCGAGTAACTTACTGAGCTATTTGGAAATTTCGGCTCATAAGTTGCGATAGTGGTCTCTTGGTAAACAGTCTGATGTTGCGTGACACTGTGCTGGCACACACACCTTATCCACACGCACACCACCACATGGAGCATTTGCCTCAATGGCCAGGCGAAATTTATTGCCGTTTTGGCGGACCGGCCCATTCAGGAAGCGTAAGTGCACATTGTGCTCACACACGCACACATGTCCATGAACGCCAATTGCTGGGAACAGCCTCACGACGTCACGGGGGTGGGAACTTACTCCGGGTACTTACAAAAGTACTCGTGTTAGCACGGACGGTACACGGGTGGATGAACACTTACCATGGGAAAAGTTTGGCGGGCAATCACCGGGAAAATTGTTTAAAAATGCATATATTTTTTTGGTGAACTGCGGCTGGCAATGGCGGACGATGTTTGCAGGTGGTCAGAATATGGGCAAGTGGAAAGGGCTGCCAGATGTGTCATAGAATGCTTCATTCAGCAAAAGTGCTGCCATAGCTAGAAAAAAGTAAAGACCTTTTAAGCCAACTCTGGTGAAATGGGAAAAGCGCCGCTAGCATAAAGATTACAACAACTAAATATAGATGGCAGCCAAGAAGCCAAAGTAGGAGGGAAAATTCGAAAGGGATTCGGCGGGACATGGACGACTATATAAGGCGGATGCAAATGGTAACAAAGAGATTAATTACCCACAGGATGGTCGTACTTAGCACAACAGTAAAGCGAATTTGCTTCTAAAAACAAAAAAAAATATATTACTTTTTACCATCAACGGGTATTAACATAGACCCGGAGTATAGCATACCGACAACGCCAAAAGCCGTGGCAATCCAAAGACGAGAGCAAGTCAAATTATCCAAAAGCTGGACCCCAGAAATTGCCCAGGGAATTCGGGGCCAGCGACGCTTGTAAAGATAAGCCATCCAAGTGCCGGAGGAAGGGAGCTGGTGGCATCAAATCTCCAAGGCGTGATTGCTGTAAATTGTCTGCTGATGTCCACGGAAAGCCTGTAAGAAGAAAAACATACAAACAACCCAAAATAAGGTAACGACAAAAAAAAAAAAAAAAAAAATACACTTACCAAAAGAAAAAACAAGCTCTAGACGACCCAGAAAGGCGGTGTTGAACGACGGGCCCGGGAAGGGTAGCCGCTGTAATCGAGAAGCTAGAAAAGAAAAAAAATCAAAACCGTGATAAAAAAAATTATAAAAAAAAATTAAAAATTTTTAGATCTTATATGATAAGTTTTTTTTTGATATTTTGAGTGTTTGTGGTGTCTTTGAATAGTAGTCATTTGTGTTAATTTAAGTTTGTGTTTTTTTTTTGTGTGTAAGGGTCATCAACCCGGAGTTGGGATAAACCCGGAGCATTGAACTGGCTTCAGACAGCGAACTAGAAGACGACAAATTTAAATTCCGTGGTATCTGCGAAAAGGGCAGAATTAATATAGATTAAGAGAGCTCTTTTAACTACGAGATTAGAACGTGAAATTGCGGACCGGAAAAGCGGTCATAAAATAAGTTTTCTAGGAAGCAAACAGGAAGTAGTTCAAAAGATTGGTTCCGTATAAATGTTTTCGGTGTTAACGATCCAGAGAGGTCAAAATAAGTGTATTAGGAATAAGTAAATAATAAGCAAGAAAGAATGTTTTTCATCTCAAAGAACCAATAAATAATTGTAAATGTTAGTTCGAGAGACATAGTCATGTGGTAATTTTTTGTTCCATGAGGACGGGGGCATAGGTTGATGGGAAACTAAGGTGAGTGTGTGTGTGGATTGTGGGACCCATAAAAGAAAAAGGAAATAAGGACGACGCTATGGTGTTAAGTTCTAAATTAGTTCGCTAGGGGTTGGCTCACCGGTAGCTCATTCGACTCAG
>JAHXMU010026609.1:0-43324 GCA_019455685.1 Philornis downsi
GTAAATTTGGCATTAATGCCCTTTTTGAAATTACTCAGATTATTATTTTTTCGGAAAATTTCCTGACCTATGCGATAATTTATATCTTCTGTGCGAGTGTTATAAGTTGCCACAGCTTTCAGATGGGCTTTTATTAAATTCTGAGTAATCTCGTCTCTCACGTGTGAAATTTTACGACAGTGTCGTCCTGTAGCATGTTAAGTTTTTCAAGAAGATTGTAGGACGATCCATGAGTACACATATTTTGGCCGAACAATGCATAATATGGGGAACAATTAATGGCGGAATGGTAGTCGCTGCGTAAGATCATTAAAGTTTGAGAGATAAAAGTATCCCAGTTAAGATGGTGTGCTTCAGTTTTTAGGTAAAAACGAATTTTTGAAATCATTTCTCGATTAGCACGCTGGGATGCTTTGGCCTGCGGAGAATACATTCCTGTTCGGATAGGAATGATTCCATATAAGGTAAAGAAGTCTTGAATTTCTTTCGAAATGAACTGTTTAACATTATCCCTATGCATAAATTGTGGTAATATCAACAATCACTGTGGGCCAATAATACTTATGACGCACTCGAGAAAGGGTTTTGTAATTACGCCGTGGCAACTGGACTCATGTCCTAGTTGAATAGCTTTTTCCGTTAAGGACTTCGGGAGCCACAACCTCCAAATACTTTCCTCTTCATTATCAACCCCTTGGCGAAACTTCAGCCCTTTATAAGTAAGTTTATCGGACAGACAAATGTCAGGTAAATTATCTTTATTGCTTACAACAGTCCGTCTTAAATTTTCATATTCGAAACTTTTAAAATCGTCGGAATGCAAGTCAATTTCCGGATAGCTACACTCGATTTTAGGGAATCAACTTCAAAACGTAAGAGCGTGTCTGGGACTACATTTAGGGAGATTTCCTATGTTCCATTTTAAAATCAAATCCTTGAAGCTCTAAACTCCAGCGGGCTAATCCTTTTGTGTCGTCGGCCATTTTAGGCTGGAATGGTCAGTAACTATCTTGAAAGGTAATCCCTCTTTATAAGGTATGAAACGTTTCACACACATCACCGCGGCTAAGCACTCAAGCTCTGTGACTGTGTAATTTCGCTGAGTATGATTCAATTTTTGTGACACGATACAGTTGATACAATACTCCACCAATGCCGATACGGGAAGCATCACATTGCATGATGAAAGCTTTAGAAAAATCAGGCTGAGCTAATACAGGGGCACTAGAGAGAGCTATCTTTAACTTTTCAAAACTTTGCATGGCCTCAAGAGTCAAAGAAAAAGGATTGTTATTACGCTTTGAAAGACAATCTGTCAAAGGGCCTACCAAATCGGCAAAATTGTTAATAAAAGATCTATACCTATGAAGCGGCGAATTTGGCGAGGAGTTTCGGTAATGGGAAATCGACAATTGGCGACGCTTTACCCGGATCCACTTTTGAACAACTTTTGCCTATGCGATAACTTAAATATTTTATTTCACTTTGACAGAATTTGCTTTTTGAAATATTAATCGTGAGCCCTGTATCCTTAATGCAATTTGCAACCTTTCTAAGTGTTCCTCAAAAGAAGCGCTACATCTAAATAAATAAAAACCTTTTCTCTCAATCGTGAAGGAATTACTCTATCCATTAAATGGTTCATTGATTGAGGATCGTTGCAAAGCCTGAAGGGCATAACTCGGTACTGGTGTAGCGGCCACTGGGAGTCTTTTGATGACTCTGTAAGTTTTATTTGAAAAAAGTCGATACCACTTATAAAGTGCGTGTCTTTCAATCGACTAAGCAATCCATTGATATGTGGAAGTGGGTAGGTGTCGTTTTTTGTGATCAAATTTAATCATTATCGAATTCAACGTTACTTTCACCGTCCGAATCAATTTGAAGTTCATTTACATGACGAGAAAATTTTGGAATTGGAATGGACCCTTTATTGTCACGTAATACCCTTTCAGCGTTTCTGGCATGTTCCCTTAGAGTTTGTAAACAATTTGTTTGAATGTTGAAAAGCATAAATCTAAGAAAAGCATAAATCTATTATAATTTGATCAGCAAGAGTTTCTTTCTTTCTAGAATTCAAGGTGATAATAACAGAATGAAAATCGTCATACGATTCCTTCTGTTGTTGTTTCCTCAAATGGGTCTTCATCAATATCTCATGATCTGATTCTACTGTACCGAATTCTTGCATAAAGGAATACTCCAATAGAGCAAATGGACGGTCTTCATTTTGTTTAATAAACTGCCAATACCATGACTCGGCTTTACCAAACAGAAAAATTTGAAAATTTGCCATTAAATAGTCATACGAACATTGGGTTCTGTTAGACAGTGTATTTATTTTAAAAAGGAAATCTGTAACACTTCCGGTACCATCAAAAGAAACTTTCCATTTTTCTAAATCGATTTTACTTTGTGAAGTTCTAGGAGCTAAACTGAAATTACGAGGTGAGTTTTGAGATACATTAAGCAAAACTGAATTTTGAATAGTACCAGTAGTATTCGGTTAAGGTAGAAATAGAAGTTCTTAAAGAATTCAATTCCGTTCTAAATTCTTTTAGTACGGTCATCAATTCAACGTTAGTGGGAATGTCTTTTGCATTAGCATTTCCAGTGCTTCTTTATTCGACATGGTTTCGTTGTCTCTGTCAGGAGACCCGCAAAAAATTTTGGTTCGACTTAGAGAGCTTAGTTGCTCTAAGCTATAGTTACTATTTTCCGAAATTTGGGGACTAAGCAAGGTTCGATTTAAAATTTCGGAAGAGATATTCAGACTACTAGGATATGTAGTAATTGAGCGAGTTGTTGCAGTTTCCGAAAAGGGTCTTGAGGATAATGTTCTGTTAAGATCTTCCAGAGGTTTGCTAGTGGGAGTTCCAATTTTACTCTACCTTTAGATATATTCATCGAATTCGATGCACCTCTAGAAGAACTAAGTGTTTATGCTATCAACTTAGAAAAAAAGGATGAAACAATTCGTATGAATTTTGTTATCAACTTTAGTTAATTGTCTACACAGTATCGAATTATTTGTTTGGTATATATCGACCAGATATTTGAATTGTAAAAAGCATGTTTGAGTGAGTGGATATATGTACTAATTGGTATGAAGCACTGAGATTTATGTTGTTAAGATTAGAAACGTGGGCAATAAAAGTATTACAACTTTGGTTTAATTTGAGCAATTAGTTATTTGTTTTTTCTTTGGGAGAATCCGGCATACTATGGAAAAAGTAAAGACTCGAATCAAAGCACGTCCACGAAAATTATTGAAAACTTTCTTCAGTAATACTGGTGTAATGACTGCCATTTCACAACGGATATTCTCCTTGAGCTGAACGATGTTTCTTGGGTTATTACTGTAGACTTTGTGTTTGAGGTATCGCCACAAAACAAAGTCAAGAGGCGTCAAGTCTGGACTACGTGGGGGCCATGGGATATCACCTCTTTTCGAAATCAGTCTGCCAGGGAACAACTGCTTCACCACCGCCATGGAGTCATTTGATGTGTGACAGGTAGCTCCAACTTGTTGGAACCAAGTTCTGGAATTCACTATTCTTGAACTTTCAATTTCTGGAGCCAAAAATCCGTCCAACATCTCAACATAGCGTTCCGTATTAACCGTGACGTTTTGGCCCCGCGCATTTTCGAAGAAGAAAGGACCAATTATTCCTTTGCCAGAGATTGCTGCCCATACTGTCACTTTAGGACTATGCAATGGTTTCTGGTGTTTGATTTTGGGATTTTCACTGTTCCAGTAACGACAATTTTGACGGTTTACGAACCCATTCATAAGGAAATGAGCCTCGTCAGAGAAAAGGACGTTATCAAAATTGGAAAATCGATTAAGCATTTTATTAGCAAATTCGAGCCTTGCTATGAAGTCAGACTCTTTCAATTCTTGTGTTAATTGCAGCTTATATGGATGCAATTTAAGATGCAATGTTAAAATTCGTTGCAAACTTCGTCGCGATAATTATAAGACGGACGATCTCTTGCGAGTCGATATTTGTGGATTTCCTCGTACTGACTCCATAACTTTCTCAACATTGTCTTCGGTCCTAGATGTTCTTGGGCCACCATTTGCTTGTGGTTTAAATGTTGAACCGCTTTACCCATATTTTAATTAAATTAGCACTCGGAGCTTCACTAATTCGCCGTATTCCATATTCAGCACAATATAGTCGCCTAGTAGCAATATATGAACGAGAGTTCTCGTAAAATGCGCTCACGCAAAATGCGCGACGCTTCCCGTCGAAGTGATTCATAGCGACTAAAACTACATGAGCCCGCCAACCCATCTACCCCGCAAAAAAAGATAATGCAATATGCACGTTCTATTGCGCCACCCTGACATAAGTGAAAATGTAGCTTGGCTTGAATGAACGCCAAGTCCGAAGGTTATCATTGCGCATGGTGTAATTTTACGTCATGGGCCATGGTGCTGTAGTTTGATAGTGCAGTAACAAAGTGAAGTGTAGTAGAAATTTGAGTATGCTTTTGATTATAGTGAATATGTAAGGAAAAGAAGAAAACTGAAGCGAGGCGTGTCAAAATATTGAATATAAGATAGAAATATGAAAAATGTAATTGAAAATTATTTGAAAATACTAAAATGAAAACAAAATGAAACACGTTTTTGGAAAATATGGAAATTATGAAGAAACTTTATGGGAACTAAATACCGGAAAACAAATTCAAATTTAAACTAAAAAGTCGAAATACGAAATTAATCTTTATGAAATCTAATTAAAATTCCAATAAAAGAAAAGAATCCATTTCTAAAAATTTCCACAACCTGCTTCAAAAAAAAAAAAAAATTAAATGTCGATAATGCATAATAATAATCCATAATAATTTGTTTTTTGGTATATTATATTTATCTTTGTTTTTTATAGTAAAACTGTCTGTTAACTTTTCAGATCACTTCTCCTCTGACTTCAATATGCCTGTTTTTGTCCCAAGCTATATCCAATGTCCTCAAATCCACCGGCTATTTACAAAAGAGATGGGACTTGCACCATAGATTTTCAAAAATACTCCTAGACCTCCATTACAAACGACCTCAAAACAAAATCTTGACAACTACAAACAAACTCCTTCAAGGCAAAATCCATCAACTCAGCATCGAAAAAGAAATCTTCCACCGGCTATTTACAACAGAGATGGGACTTGTACCATAGGTTTTCAAAAATACTCCTAGACCTCCATTACAAACGACCTCAAAACAAAATCTTGACAACTATAAACCAACTCCTTCCAGCCAAAATCCATCAACTCAGCATCGAAAAAGAAATCTCAGACAACGCACAGCGGCGAAACTAAAGTTAACTCCAATATATTATACACAAGTATACGTCTGAGCCACTGTGGGTAGGGAGTGGTACGAATCGGTGAAGTCTGCATTCGGATACCGTAAGATCCTCTCTTGTCAGAGAGTCGTGTTATTGGGTTGCAAGCCAGTGTGTCGTACGGTTTCAACAGAAGCCCTTCAAGTACTGATGGGTGCTGCCCCGCTAGATCTTGTTGTTATCCGTCGTGCGACGGAATTCAAGGCCAGGAAAGGGTATGCACTTACGGGAACGGACTGGCCCATTGAGGGGGTAGAGAGCATGAGTAGGGCTGAGTATAGGGGGCTCTTGGACGAATGTGTCTTGTCGAGATGGCAAACACGTTGGGAAGAGAGTCAGAACGGACGTGCAACATTTAGGTTTTTGCCAGATGTTACGTTCGTTGGAAGAAACCCTGACTTTGGTTTTAACCTCGGTCTTGGTTTTTTGCTGACGGGGCATGGGCTACTCAATGCCTTCCTCCATAAGAGAACCCTATCCAATCGCGAGTCGTGCAATTGTGGTGCACCGGTCGAAGACTGGCGGCACGTTTTGTGCGATTAGCGATAACAAGGTCTGGGGATGACTGGATAGTTAGCAATATGCTCTCTACTCAGGGTTGTTTGGCTAGGGCAACGGTGTTTGCTTCCAGAGCGTTTGCTAGGCGCAGGGCTACAGCGACGTAATTGTGGCAAGTGGGTCTGCTAACCTTTTCAAGGCAGTCTGACCTGGGGGTTAAGGGGCTGCGGGACTGTTCGGATCATGCTGATTTCACAATCCGATTCAGCTTGATAGTCGCCAGCTGTGTACTCGTTTGCGGGGACATCAGTCACTGGGCCGCAAGGGGTTGAAACTGGAAGTAGATTTTTACAGAGTTAGATTATCTACGAAGTTTGACCAGAGGCTTTGTCTGGTACCGGCTTTGTCGTGTCCTGTCATCTATATCTTTTTGATCTCTCGAGGGGTACGGACAGGCATGGGGTTTTCCCTGTGTCTATATTTTATGGTAGCCGTTCACCATCGCCGAACGGAAGGAATTTGGAGTTTTCCCCGCCTCCCACCGGTGAGGATACTGCATCCTTGCAATGTAGTATCGACCCTTCCATCTGCCTGGGGTCTCCATGCCTGCAGGTATGTAAAAATGTGTCACAGGGTGACCAATCCCGTGAAGTATGGTGTATAAATCACAGTTTGGTAGGAGCTTTGCTTTTGCTTTACTACACAGCTCCAACCGGTGAGTTTGGCCGGTAGCGTGGGGATCAGGAGGCCCCGGGACTGAGTTCCCGCCTGATCATTTGGTGTTGGACCCCTAGTTGATACCAAAATCGCTGGTAGAAACTTTGTGCTCGAATGTGGAGTTGCATTGCAACCGGGTGCTACATACCCATAGACTATCAGAGGTGGTAAGATAGGCCTCACCTCCGCCAATGGGAATTATGTTCCATACTAGCATTATCAATATGATATCTCCTGGCTGCGAAGAAAGGACTGACAATATGTGTTAATACCACAATTGTCAGCCCCTTTTTCTAGATAGCCCAAGTTTTACTTGGCTATCCCAGGGGGGCGTTGGCAATTCGCATCGTAATATGCCCAGTGTGTCGCACACCGTGGGTAAGGCCTTCACGGCGAGACTCACGTTAAACCCTTGTGGACTTCTGTGGGTAGCGAGCATTAACAATCCTAAAATATACATTCATAAATCAATAAAAATAAATTTATCTGAAAATTGTTTAGGAATTTCGGGCCGTACTAGCTTTATAGTGTATACTGTTTAAGATCTGTCTGGTATATCCTCACCACATTGTCTTTTAAATCCTATATCTCGTACATCGTTCCACTTACCGATCTATATCTATTGCCAGGATCGGCGGCTTGTAGCTGATGTTGCCCCACCTCAATTGTGGAGTCGCAGTTGTACTGACTGTTGCTGAGTTGTTGACTGCTACAAAGCGTACGGACGTTGCTGGATTTAAGTGATGTTGCTGCGGCTGCTGCTGAACGAACTGCGGCTACCGTTCGCACAGCTACCGTTGATAAGTGGATTGTTGCTGATGCTTGAATGGCTGCTGAAAGAAATGCTGCCGTTGCGAATGACGTTGCGGTGAATCCGGTGTTGCTGTGACGTGTTAGAGCTTACCAGTCCTGAAAAGTTGAGTCATGTTGCTGTGGGGGCTGTTGCCCTTCGAACTGATGGCAGCCCGCTGCAAAAGCGTTAAAGATTGCGGCAGGGTAGTATGCTGCTGCGGAGCTGAAGGCTGTGCTGCTGGCAGAGAAAATACTGTCAGCCCCTTATTTGACAAATGTCGCGAACAAAGCAGGGCCAAGTGTGTATTTCTTCCATAATAGGTGGGACAGCAGTCGCTGCCTCATAAAACAATTACTGTTGTGATGATGTGGGTGGCAGCGGGAGCATCTGCTGTCGCCTGTCGTTCGAAATAGTTTGAGTTGTCACTGGTAGTTCTGGCTTTTAGGGACATGAAGCTTATAGTTCCGATCCCACGAGTAAAATTCACTACAATTTGGGCTACTGACACTACCATTTCAATTAAAAAAAAAGGGCCACAGACCCTTCAGAGAATCCAGACATAAACGCCCCCTCCCCCGATTACCATACACCTCATCGCAATCAATGACATGACATGAATCCCGCCACCGGACTTATGAGAAGGGAATAATGGGTATGTGGGAAGTGTATCACATTAGCCGTCGTATTTGTCGTTGCCTCTTATTACAAGAGGAATAACTGCCTATTATGGTAGATATAGAGCAAGCTTTGGCCCTGGTGTTAGTTCCGGTTAAGCTTGCACTTTACTTATAAAAATCTTATAAGTCAAATTTAGTGGGAACAATAACAGTAAAATGAAGAAATTGTTCCACTCAGGCAAAAAATTTATAGTCCTTGATACTTGTTTTAGAAATGGTCGCCGGCCATACCGAGGCGAGCGCTCCTGTACCATGGTATTCCAAAATCTCAACTGCGAAATACCCTCTTGCGACGACACCTTTTGCTTACCCTCAGAAACCACTTATCCATTGCATTCTTCTCTTAATATTCCATAATAAACGTCGTTTTTTTGTTTGTTTATAAACATCTTAAGGTTTATTTTATAATACATTTAATTGAACTAATTTATATTATGTATGTATGTACCTATATATATGTACATATATATTTATATTCATGTCCATATTCTTTTAACAACATTTTAAATAAAAAACTTCATATTTACCTGAAGAATTGTAAAAATGTTTGAATTGTTGAATTTTGAATTTCTATTACTATTGTATTATTGTAATGAATTTCTATTATTATTGTATTTAATATTATTACCGCCACTTTAAGAGAAAAAAATCACTTTTTGGCAAAATATTACCTCTCAACATTTTCTATGTCACTCACTAACCTGTTCAGTCAACATTATCTTCAGTGGTAACAATACCCCAACCTTTGGATAGTGCTGCTGCCTTGTCCAAACTCTACTTAACATAACAGAGCAAGTATTCTACTAACAATACTTACGCTATATATGGCGTAACACACCGTCTGTGACATATTAAGCTTGTTAATCGTGTAACATTAAAAACTTCAAAACGAATGAGAATAATTGGCATATGGAAGACCCGTGATTATTGCCATTACATCGGTACTCGCGAAATTATTCGCTGTTGTTGATACGTCGTAATCTCTTAGGAAATGTTACTGTAAGAGTATGAGTCATCATAACATTTCTTATTTTGTCCTCCCTTGATATTACCCGTGTGATATTTCTTTGACATTTTTTTTTTGCATAAGAGAATTTACACGAAAAATTATTGCATTGTACAGCGTTCCTTTTCAACCAAATACCGTGTTACACTGTTTCCTTACAAAATATTGTTTTGCATTTCCTGGAATAATCAAATTAAATATTTTCTATTTAAGTGAAACCAGCACATCCGGAAAGAGGAAATAAATAAAAATATTATAAGTTTTCTTTTTTTTCATATCGAAGTACATACTTTCTTATGAAATTAGCATAATTTAATGAATTTTTTGGGTGTAGTACAATATATTAGAATATATTTCAATATATTAAAAATTTAAACATATTTTCAAATTCGATGCCAATGACAAGGAACTGAATGATGTATTGTGCATGAAACTAGTACGCGTCCTTAAGTTCTTTTTCTCTATGGCCATTTAAAATTGGGAATATACGTATTATATATTGACCACATAACAAACAGATACTGATACGTTTGCTAACTGCATCTGATTAGCTGCATTCTCTACACCAAAATTCTTCCTCTCACTATTTGTAAACCTTTGTCAGAAATTGCTAGTCATCCCCGTTTGTAAATCTTTTCCAAAAATAGTTCGTAGACGAATATAATTTTCTTCAGTAACTTTAAAAAACTTAGTTAAGTTTACACTTTTTCTTGTCGATATACAAGGTGTGTTCAAAAAATAAGATGAATTTTCATTTTTCTCAAAAAATATATATTTATTCACCAATTTCTATTTAATCTTCCTCAGATAGAATACACTTGTGTCAGGGTTTTTTCCCAACCCTCGAAGCAGTTTTGATATGCACTTTTTGGTATGTCCTTGACCTCTCTCAGCGATTTGGTTTTTATCTCCTCAATCGTCGTAAAACGGCGGCCTTTCATGGAACAGGAAAAAGTCGCAAGAAGCCAAATCTGGTGACTGAGGCATTATAACGGTGTTGTTTTTGCCCAAATAAGCTCTCACAAGCAAAGATGGGTGAGCAGGTGCATTATGATGATGCAAAAGCAATGATTTTTTTCCACAATCCGAGCGATTTTCCGTGTTGCTTCACGCAAACTACCGGGAAATGACTGATGCAGCAATTGAATTGTTTCTCTGGCTGTATGACATGTGACGCCGTTTTATTGTTGCTCTCCACATTCATTTCTTCAATTCTAGGCACGAAAAAACTGGTTATCATTTCACGATACCGAACACCATAGACTATTTGCACTCGGGGATTTGCCTCACCCCAAATGCGACAATTCTGCCTATTGACGAAGCCATCAAGATGGAAAAGGGCCTCGTCATTGAAGATGATTTTATCGGCAAAATCAGCATTTTCATATTGTCTCTCCAATACCCAATTAAAGAACTCCCTTCGCTGTCCATGGTCAGCTGGCTTCAGTTCCTAAGTCAATTGAACTTTGTATGCATGAAGATGCAAATCTTTCGCCAAAATTCGCTGCATAGTGAATTTGGAGACATCAATTTTCTGAGCTCGGTGTCGAATTGAGGTGGATAGAGTTTGAGCGACATCATCACGTACGACATTTTCGGTCGATCGACCTGGTCGAAGGCGCGTTGTTGTCTTTACATCACTAACAAACCCCAAATTTATACATTAATGTCTTTATAGTTGACTCTTTTGCAGCATTATTGTGACCCCAATTTGATCGCAATTTGCGAATTGCAGCCGCAAAACTTTCGCCATTTTGGTAAAACAATTTCATAATGAGAATGCGTTGTTCATTTGTGTAGCGCTCCATTTTTACTAACCTCGTACCTTCTACTAGCAAACAATAACAATAGTTGAAATTTCAAACAATCACACTTCGAATGACGCTAAAGTTAAATCTTGCGTTCTTGTTAGGACACCCTTTACTACTTGTAAAACAATTCTTGACTCAGAGTACTCTCACCGTATGCCTCTGTCAATATTTCAAGTGTTTTTGAGCACTTTACTCCATTTTTTACACAAAATTTGATGCAACTTCTTTGATCCACTTTTTTATAGCAGAAAATCGCCGAACACGCAAAACACTTGTTTAATTTATGCCTCGCACAAACAAACTGAACATGCTACATGGATAAAACCGTCAACATATCTTCGAGACGAGTGTACCAACATAAAAAAAAAAATAATAATCGAAAGTCGAGTGTGCGTAGTCCGCGAAATTTTAAAATTCACCTGCTTTTTTGAACACACCTCGTATTTAGTATTCTGTCTAATATTTCGGCGCTAAAGCCTTTTATTCCTGCGCCTGATCGCGTTATTGAATTCTGTGAATATTTTTTACACTTTTCTGAGAGTGAACATTCCATTCATTCACTGGAAATTCAAAGGGATAAAATTTTACATCTCTGGAGTTCTCTGTGATCAGGTTATGGTAATATTCTAGCGAAATATGATTCTAAAGAGCAGACAGTTGATCTCGAAAGCATAAAATCAAAGTTTTTTTGCGGCATATGATGCCTACTTAAAATGTCTGTCAAAGGCAAATCTGTTAGTAGATAAACTCGGTTCTATATCTGATAAACCTGTAGTGAACGATGGCACTAGAGCTTTTTCAAATCCGAATATTACGCTACCCCCTTGTGGTACAGATATTTTCCATGGAGATTATGTATCCTGGCCCACTTTCAGACATATGTTCTCTGCCCTTTATAAAAAATATTTCCCGCCTAACGAATGTAGAAAAACTGTGTCACCTGTTGAAAAAGACACAAGGTGAAGCTCGTGCAATTTTAACAACTTGTCCTCTTACAAATGAAGTCTTTGACATGGCGTGGCGAAATTTGGTCGAGAAATACGATAGTAAGATGGTTCTTATGAACGTACAGATGAAGACACTGTTTAACCTTCCAAATATTACCAAGGAATCTGATTCCGGTATTAAAGGCATTCGACGTGCAAGCAATGATTGTATAGTTAACCTTTCTCTAGTCGAATCGACACTGATAATTGGGATATAATATTTCTTTATGTCTGTTCGACTTGCTGCCTCTCGGATTTGACACTAAACCTTTGGGAACAATCTCTCGAAGATCGTAAGGACCTACCTAAATGGAAAACTTTTGACTCTTTCCTCACATCGCGATTTCAGACATTGGAATCGGTTGCCGATATCAGAACCACTGCAACAGCTAGTGTACAAAAATCTCCTTCGGGTCATAAGAACAATAATCCTTGTGATTCAAAAAAGCTGAATGCCTATCATACACAAATTTCGAATAAAAAATCAATGCAGTCTTTGCACTGATTCTCACCCACTTCTGAGATGCAAACAAATTGCTTCATCAACAACAACTTCATCAACATCTGCTGCAAAAACGCGGCAATCATACAATAAGTGCGTATAGTCCACTCCGTCCACTTTCACGATTTTAGGTAGCGATCTGGTAGATGTTTGTGTTGAAAATATCAGATATACAAGATGTGTTCAAAAAATATGTTATTTCTATTATTTTTGTTTATGTTGGTACACTCGTCTCGAAGATATGTTGACGGTTTTATCCATACTAAACATGCTAGTTTGTTTGTGAGAGGCATAAATGGACAAGTATTTTTGCGTGTTCGGCAAATTTCTGCAAATTTTGTGTAAAAAATGAAATTAAGTGCACAAAAACATTTGAAATGTTGACAGTAGCATACGGTGAGGGTACTCTGAGTCAAAAAAGTGTTTACAAGCGGTACAAGCTTTTCACAGAAGGACAAGAAGATTTCAATGACGACGCTCGCTCTGGACACCCCCAAGCACATCAACAACCGATGAAAATGTTAAGAAAGTGAAGAAAATTGTTATAGAGAATCGTCGAATTACAATTACAGAAGTTGCTGAGGATGTCGGCGTATCGGTTGGCGCGTGGCAGCGAAATTCGTTCCAAAATTGCTGAATTTTGACCAAAAACAACGTCGCTTGTGCATCGCTCAAGAATTGTTGAATGACGTCAACGATGATCCAGATTTGCTTAAAAGGGTCATAACTGGTGGCGAATCATAAAACCCAATTGTCCCAATGGAAGAATCCAGGAGAGCCAAGACCAAACAACGCACGCCAGGTTCGATCAAATGTCAAGGTTTTGCTCGCTGTTTTCTTCGATTATCATGGCGTAGCGCATCAGGAGTTCTTACACAAGGTCGTACGGTAAATAAGGAGTATTACTATAAAGTTATGTGCCGTTTCCGTGAAGCAATACGAAAAAACGGCTGGAATTGTTGAAAAAAATCATGGCTTTTGCATCATGATAATGCACCTGCTCACTCATCTTTGCTTGTGAGAGATTATTTGGCCAAAAACAACACCGCTATCATGCCTCAGCCACCGTATTCACCTGATGTTGCTTCCTTCGACTTTTTCCTATTCCCAAGATTGAAGGGGCGTGAAAGGACGCCGTTTTGCGATTGAGAAGATAAAAACCGAATTGCTAAGAGAGGTCAAGAACATACCAAAAAGGGCATGTCAAAACTGCTTCGAGGATTGGTAAAAACACAGGCAGAATTGTATTACATCTGAGGGGAACTGCTTTGAAGGGGATAAAATAGAAATTAATGAATAAATAAATATTTTTTGACAAAAATTAATATTCACCGTTTTTTGAACACACCTCGTAAAGTTCGCGTCCTCATTGACCTCGCTTCCGAAGCAGCTTTTATATCGAAGCAGTCTCAATAAAAATTAGCTTTACCAATAAGAAATTCCCAGACTGGAATAATTGGTCCTAACGGCGCTCTAGCTGCTACTGCAAACTGTATGTGCTTCGTAAATATCGGTTTACCATTCGATAGAGAATTTAAGTTCGATGTGGACGTTTTCGTGGTTCGAAAACTTACTGAACAATTGTCATATCATTCCTACATGTCCCATGTAAAATATCATTTCTCCGATCTAACAATGGCTGATACGGAATCTCATAAAGATTCACGCGTAGATTTTCTTTTGGGAGGTGACGTTTACCCGCGAATTATAAAAGATAGTGTGAGGTGGGGCAACCATCTGGCTGTGTTGTCACAGGCCAATTAACATCACGTGGCCTCCCCACCTCTATTGTGGCATTTCACTTGATCAACAATTGGGTCGTTTCTGGTAGGAGGAAGAAATACCAAAAACGCCCTAGAATCAGAGGAGGACAAGTATTGCGAAAACTTGTTTCTAACCACTGCCTATAGGAATAATGCCCGAACATTTGTTGTCTCGCTTCCATTCCGATTGGAGTTTAATGAAAAATTAATTTAGGACATTCACGCAATCGTACACTTTCGCAATATCTACGAAACGAAACCCGACTTAACAAAGATCTTAACAACAAGGTCATACATGAATACCTGATTCTCGGTCATATGTTTCGTGTTTCCCCAAGTTCAGAAGCCTCGTATTATTTTCTCCACCATGCGGTACTAACACCCGAGAGTACAAAGACAAAACTTCGGGTAGTTTTAAACGCATCTAATCCCTTGTCCAACCGTCGCAGCCTGAATAACGTTCTATATCCTGGACCCTTTTACAGGCCGGCCTAACTGTTTTAATCCTCAGATGGAGGCAGTTTAAACATGTCGTCAATGCAGACATGGAGAAAATGTATCGACAGATTCTTGTCCTCCCTAGCCAAACCCCCTATCAAAGAATTCTGCATCATAACAACTTTGCTGAGGACCCCTATGATTTCGAACTACACACTGTTACTTTTGACGTTAACTGTGCCCCCTACTTGGCGATCAGAACTTTGCATGAACTCGCCGAGCAAAATGAGACACCCCCTTGTCTCTGAAATTCTCAGAAATTATGTGTACGTAGGGGATATTTTGTGGGGATCGGTTACACGAAGCCAGTGCTGTCAAGCAAACTCGTAAGCGTTCTTGGTTCCGCTGGCACTTCTACAAGACATCCCCCCTGAGCGTATGCTCGATTCTACGTTTCTTAAGCTTTCAGACATGAGTACAACTAAAATTCTTGGGCTGAAATGGAATGCCGGAGGTGATCATTTTTTCTTCTCCCCAGAATTTCCGCAACACGCAACACATTCTCAAAGCGAAATGTTTTATCAACAATTCCAAAACGATACGACCCCATCAGATAGCTAATCCCAAAACAGTTATTGCAAAAATAATTATGCAGCAACTATGGAAGGATGAATCGGACTGGGACGCAACGCTCCTTCCGAATTTTCTTTTGCAATGGCAAAACTTTCTGGGCGACTACACAAATATCGAAAAACTAAAATTCTCCACCATGTAGGTTATGGCTCTTTATGCAAAGTTGAAATACATGGATTCATTGGATTAAATCAAAAGTGGCACCCATTAAATTCATATCTCTGTCTTGGAAGGAACTTTGTGGAGCAGTGTTACTGTCACAATTAGTGAGTATGCTATATTGGCATGGTTGCGGAAACTTGATTGCAATGGGAACATATTCGTC
Source organism: Philornis downsi (assembly GCA_019455685.1). Taxonomy (NCBI): domain Eukaryota; kingdom Metazoa; phylum Arthropoda; class Insecta; order Diptera; family Muscidae; genus Philornis; species Philornis downsi. Next base: position 15,501 of record JAHXMU010026609.1, read on the forward strand.
ACAAACCGCGTCACCTCAATCATAGATAGGGTATTGGTATTGCCCCAATCGGTTTCATGTAGCGTCGAAAAATAATCCGGCTGATCCGGAATCTCGTGGTTTTTCGGCGCGGAAACTCATATCCAAAGATTTTCTTTCCGTTTTTTTTATATTCCCAGCGCAAATGCCGTACGTCTTTATCAACATGGGAAACTGAAGAAGAGCTTCGAACAGTAAAGAATCATCATGTAGAACCTATCTCGTGCTATGCATGTGATTTGTCATACTTCGCACAAGCAAAACGTCTGTTACGAGCCCCATGAGCTTAAATTTGTAAACTATCGTCTTGTCATATTATGTCAACGAATGCATTTTCCAGAGTACTTCATTCTCGCTGAAGGACATGAATTACCCCGGAAAAGCAATATTATGTCACTTAATCCTTTCATCGATGCTGAAAGAATCATGGAACTTAATGGACGACTTTCTGAATCGCCAATTTTGGCGCATGATGAATGGTTTCCAAAAATGTTACCATATTCTGTAAGGTTTACAAAGATGTACCTTGAAACTGTCCATCGTTTAACCATACATGGTGGTCATATTCACTCATTTTGCGGGTAATACGATTCGAGTTTCGGATTCCAAAGGTACAGAACTTAATAAAAGCTATTATATTTAATTGCAAAATGTGTGTCGTGCATAAACATAGACGTAGTCAGCAGATAATAGCTGCTCTGCCCCAGAGAATAAACTTGTCTCGGCCTTTTACGAATACAGGCATCGACTTTGCCGGGTCATTTGACATTAAATTATACGCCGGCCGCCGTTCTAGGACAACGAAGGAATACGTGCTGGTTATTGTATGCTTTGCGACCAAAGCAATACATATAGAACATCTCAAGATGTGGTTGTCCAAGCACTAAATATTTAGACAATGGCACAGACTTTACCAGCGCTGCTAAGCTAACGGCAAAAGGTCATGCTGACTTGTTGTTTTCTGTTAGACAGCAACTAATACGCTGCATTCGTTGGAATGACATTTCATTCCCTCTAGTTCTCCGCATATGGGAGGCCTTTGGGAGGCTGGGGTAAATAGTTTGAAGACCCATTTAAAACGCATAACGCACTCGAAGCATTTTACTTTCGAGGAATTTTACTTATTCGAATAGAGGCATGCCTGAACTCAAGATCTTTGAGTCCAATGACTGCTAATCCAGAGGATCTCTATGCCCTGACCGATCATTTCCTTATTGGCACTGTTCTCATAGCGTCAACAGAAACCGATCATTCTCAACGGTCTTTAGGCCTAGTGAAACGATGGCAAAAATTGAAATTACTTTACCACCAATTCGCCTTGAGGAGAGACGGGTATCTCAAAAAGATGCACAAGCGCGTAAAGTGGAAATACCCTCAACGAGACTTTGCTGTTGGTGACCTTGTTGTAGTAAGGCATGAAATTTACCTTCAGATCAATGAATGGTCTAGTGATAAGACCCATCGTCAAACTTTTATTGTTGCTCAATAGCGTACCACAATTATTTTTGTCTCCTAGATCTTTCTTTAATGCAGAATATCTACACCACGTCGACGTTTGCAAATGGAGCCTGAAGAATTTAATTGCCAGCTTTGGAGAACATCCAAAAGCCGACAACAAAGACAAAATGATTGCCGTTATTGCAGGAAAGACCACCCTATTATAACTTGTTACCGTTTCAAATGTTTGACCGCAGTACAGAGACTAAAACTCATCCGCCGATTTCGATGCTGGTTAAATTGTTTGGCGCATTCACATTCATTGCGAAATTGTGGCAGTCGCGACAAATGCAAATTTTGCTTCTCTAAGCTAACACCCCTTTGCATGACAGCTGTACCAGAAATGGAAAGTGAAACTTAAAGACTAATGCGAACCAGAGTGCAAAAATTGTGTACACACCAAGCAATGGAGGGACATGGGCTGTATTGTGGCCTTTAAATCCGCAATTATTATAATTAACGTCAACTCGGCACCATAACGCCGCTTAGTCGAATCTCTTCATCTCGGTTGTATTCTTCTGTAATATATTTATAGCTGTTTTCTTAAAAGTACATAAATAGTATTTGAAAGTATTTCCTCTCTTTCCGTCACCCTCTACATTTTTACAATACTGCAAAGGGGCGGGATGTTTACCTGAAGAATTGTAAAAATGTTTAAATTGTTGAATTTTGAATTCCTATTACTATTGTATTATTGTAATGCGTTTCTATTATTATTGTATTTAATATTATTATCGCAACTGCAAGAGAAAAACTTAATTTTTTTTTTTGACTCAACATTTTCTATGCCACTATATAGCCAGTCATCATTTACTCTCTAACCTGTTCAGTCAACATTATCTTCAGTGGTGACAATATTTGTCTGCGAGAGGTTAAGTTTATACATACGAGTATTGTGAGAGACACAAATGTCAACCCCTGCTAGGTTTTGTATTATTGCGATATTTATTTATTTAGATTTAGTTTAGCTTTAGCTGGCCTTAAGTTCAGATTTAGCTCATGTTTTATGTTCAGTTTTTATATACTTTAAATTTGGCATTGGTTTGCTCCAGGTTTAAGTTTTTTTGTTTTAAGTTTAGATTTAAGGATAGCTCAAGACTTCTCTTTGCAATTTTTTTTTTTTTTTTAAATTTGGACATATTCTCTTTATTGCCAGAAAATTTCTTAGTTTTAATATTGGCCTGAGCAGACAAATGCATCAGAAAAAAAGCAAAATTAATTTAATTTATTTATTTTTGGTACGATCTCTGACCGGCAGAATTTAATGGCTCCTTAGTGACTGTCGCCGCCAACTGACAGCTATCAACATTTTAACCCCACACTAAATTTCTAAAAATTTCAACAAATTTCCTCTCGGTCTCGTGTTTTCAACAAGTCTTGCTAAACCGTTACCGTTAGATGACACTGATTCTAAATATGGTGCGCCACAATGTAAATGTAAAATCTTCACTCTTAACAGACCTGTTATTTTTGTATTTAACAAAAAAAAATTTGTATTTAAAAAAATTGGAAAAAAAACTTGCAGCCAACTTGACTTCATCAGTCAGTTTACGCCATATTCCTAACTGATGCTCCATTCAGAATTCAATCTCCCGACCAAGCTATAAACTATACTAGTATTTCAGCTACTCAAAAAAAATGATAAAGAATTGCTTCAATTGCTACAAAACTCAGGTACACAAACACATTCACTAGTACTAAAACATTTATTCGTCCCGGATTGTAACGAGCAACTTGCCTCCAATACGTCAACTTCCCGAATTCGTCCTTACACTCCCAAGGAATTTCAATACCAAGTTTTATCGACAACTCACAATTTGTCTGATCCTGGTAGTCGTGCTAATATGAAGTTGACAACAAGATTTTGCTTGCGTGGAATTAAAAAATCTGCCAATTTCGTCAAAAATTATCTGAAATGCCAACGTCCCAAGACGTATCGTCACAGCAAATTGCCACAGGTCAGATATGAGCCACCTCTAGAACGACTTTCACATATAAAATTAGACATTTCGCTGTGCGAGAGACAACGACAATGTTTCACCAAACAAAACTGCTTCACATGATGGGCTGTTCCTATAACTGACGAAAAGTTGTGTAAGTGAATTCGACATGTTAAAAAATTAGTTTCTGAAGAAGATTTATGTCATATTTTATTTTTTTTTTTTTTCTGTCGGATGTAAAAATTCATTTGACAAATTAAAAAGAATTTTGTCATCGGAAGACTTTTTCCTGACATATCCGGAATATGATAAAAGATTGAATTCGTTTATCGAGGAGTTTGGAGAAAATTATTTTGTTGAAAAAGATATGTTTTAAGTTTCAAGGCACCACGTTGTTTAGTATTTTTATTTGAGCCATCAAAAGTAAACGATCTCAGTGAATTTGTAAGCATGAAAAAATTACCGTTATGTAATTCAATGTTTTCATTTGATAGGTCTCTATCCAACCAATATTAAACTGAGGTAGATTCTACTTTGGGGGAGTCTGCTCCTTCGTTTACGTCTGTAAACTATTGGGTAGTAGAGTTTAAACGATGCCGTACGAGCTGCCAAGACGAACATCGTAGTGGTCGACCAATTGAAGTATCCACGGTTAAGAAAATCCTAAAAATGGTATTGCATGATCGTCGGCTGAAGATGCGTGAACTAGCTGAAATGCTCTGAAGTTTGCGGTTGATGGCTATTTTAAGGAGTTTAATAGTTCTTATTATAAACAGGGTATAGCAGCTATTGAATATCACTGAAGAGTGTATCGAACTCAAAGGAGACAATGTTAAAAAATAAAGAAAACTTTTTTGTGTCTTTTTTATTAGGTCCGTTAGTTTTGGGGCCGCCCTCGTAGTATTAACAATACCGTTTGTTTACAGAACATGTGTTTGAATCAGTCTAAGCGACACCAAATATACACGTTGCCTGCTGATAGTGATTATCCTCCTAAGATTGTTTAAGTTACCAATAAAATGTTTATGGCTCTACCTTGTTTCGGTACACATGCGCCCATGTGTGCGGCATAGTTAGGATACTTAGGTCGTAATCACTGCTTTTTGCTGTGTGTGGCTAGAACCGTTTATCGAGCCGAGATGGCGTCCGCTCCGCATAGGCATAGCTACGGTAAGATTCAGTTTTAAAATAATTTCTGATTATCAGAATTGTCAAGTGAACAGAGCGAATTAATAATTTTGGTGGTTGTTAAAAATATAAAAAATGAAATATGTGTCTTTCTCTTCCTTAAATACTAGCAGATAAACATGTTTGTGCCTTTGTTTTGTTTAATGTTATATATAAAGATAAGATACTTATTCTAAACGAAGGAATTATATTTATCATTCTAAACAAAGAAAATATGTTTATTATACACAAATAACTCATGTAAATAAGATGTGGTATTTAGGTTGGTCATATCGATATTTAGCTTGTATGCATGTGTGTGTATTGATAGTTAATATTATTAGTGCATCCCTGAGACTGACCTTAGCTCCCCCCTGGGTTAAACAAGATCGTCCCCATCTTTTCTAATACGTTGTAATTCCATTTCGTATACTTTCTCAAATCTACTGGCTGTTGATTGGCGTTTGCATTCTGTTACGCAGGTTGTAATTTTCATTATCGAAAATAATACTATTACTAAAAGTAGTAGAGTTAGTGATATGTATGTATGTGAAAGACCTAATGGGGTGCTGTTCGAATGTAATAATGAACTTCCTTATCAGATTTTATTAAGTTGAAGACTTCGAAATCTTCGTCGTGTTTCATATGTATTGCATCAATTAACCTGCTATGAATATTTCTATATGTCCTATTATCTATTGTAACCCGATCTGTGTATGTGACTAACATTATTCCAGTAGTAGTGATGTTGTTGAGCCTATGGTCTCTATCCAATAATATAGATCCTTCGTCAATTCCCAGTAATGATTGGTTATTCTCTTTTATAACCGTATATTTAGTTTCCCTATTGTTGAGAAGCTGGAGTATGCACATGTCCGCGTCGCTGTTTCTCCGGCATATGTTTCTTCCTAAATAATTTTTACAAAGATTCACTCTAACGTAATCTTTGTCACATTGGTCAATTTGTTTATCTGTCTGGGTTTTTCCATGCCTATAGCTTATGGGTGTGGTCCTAAAAAAATTACAGTGGTTGTTAAGTATGGGATATTTATACATAGTCACGACTACATCTCCTGGTTCGGCCATGTGTAAATCTGCGTATTCTAAAATGTTAATTATGGGTGCTGAGATTAATTCGTGTCGCATTATTTCTTTTATGTCATTCATGTCTAAGGATTCACAGATATTTGTTATTTTTTGTGGCGTTGATTGTCCTAACAAGTAGAAGTAGTTGCTCGTGTACTTGCTCGATGAGGTTGTTTTCCAATGTATGACCTTGTAGTGAATCGATTAATTTTTCAAATCTTGAATTAATTATACGTTGTTTTTCGTTATTGCTTATTAATGAATTCATTGCTGTCTCCATCTCGATGAAATCGTCATTGTCTGCATTTCCTGTGATGAATTTCAGTGCTGAGCCTAAAAAATTTAGAGATCTAATGTATCGTTTCTTCATTAAAATTATTTCCCGAGTGGTAGGTTTATAATTTTCCGTGATGATTTGTTTATATGGTGTAATCATATCATCATATAAAAGTTCCTGTTTGCCAGTTTTTCTATAGGTATATTCACGTCCACCTCTACTGCTGATACGACACTCACGAGTAATATTAGGGATTTGATCATCTTCATTGTTAAGTGTATAATTTTTTATGTTATCCTTATGCACTAAAATTGCTCCATGTGTTAATATCGTGGTCTCGCGGTCTTCTTTTTTTTGTACCTTGCGTTATTTTGCTTTCCTAATCCTGAAATTTTCATTAATATTTGTTCTCCTTGTTCAAAAGTTCGATGTTTTCGTCCTTTGTTTAGTCTATCCAAAGTTCTCTCTGATGCTAATTTTATTTTATTAGATACTTGCTGTTGGTTATATTGTACTTTTCCGAAGTGTATATCAGTAGGCTTGTACCCCGTCACGGTATGTACAGAGTTGTTTAATTCCTTGACTGTTGTAAAAACTTCTTCTATTATACCTATAGTTGTACTGTTTTGTATTCTGAAAATTCTAGCTAATTTTGATATAGAGTTATGCGCTCGCTCAACTTGGCCGTTTACCGTTGATCTGTATACTGGAGTTTCTACTTTTTGTATGTTGTATTTGTAACACATTTGCTTCACTGAAGGTGACGTCACACATGATTTGTTATCTGTCATGAGTCGTTTACAATTGTTTATGATTATTTCCTCTAGTTTATCACTCATATGTTCTTTTAATTCGCATTTTCTTATCACTATGTATTTTGAGTACTTGTCTATTACTGCCAAAAATACATTTTTATCATTATAATATACTCGTAAATCTGCATGTATATGTGTATCTTTTTCTATTGGTATATCTGAGTCTGTCAAGGGTTCTCATGTAGATTGTCTTTCATATTTTCCGAAAAGGCATGCTACACATTTTTTATTGTATGCTTTACACTCTTATTTTAGATTTGTTCAGTAAAATTTCTCAAGTATCTTTTGAATATTGTTTTTGTAACCCCGATGTGCTCTATCTTGAATTTCTTTAATTATTTTTATTTGTTCTTCTTTATTAGTAATATCTTGTAATTTTTTGAGTGTGTAGACGAATTTCATTTCTTTAAATATTTTCTTTATCATTTCACAGAAGGTGTATATGGCTTCGCTACTTGTGTGTACTGCAGTTATTCTGTTTGGGTTCAATTTAATTCACTGATTAAACCTTCCTAATTTATAAAACGTATCTCGTGTCGAATTTTGTTTGTAAACACCGTGTGTGTTACCGTGTTATTAGTATCTGCATTTGGTATCAATTCAACTTGAATCGCGTATGCGTTGAAAGGTTGTGGCACAGTTTCAATAGGGTTTGTGGTTGAACTTGCAGCAGAATGAATTGTACTGGTTGTTGATGAATTCACTTATTGTCTTGAAAGGGCGTCGGCGGCGACAATTAGATGGCCCGGTTTATATACCAATTTTGCTCCAAAATCTCCGATTACATTCTTCCATCTCATTAATTCTGTATTCGGATTTTTTTCAGACGTTGCAAATGTTAGAGATTGATGGCCAGTGTATATTGTTAAATCAGCTACACCATATACATATATAATTTCTAAGTTTTTGTAGCGGCCAAATGATTGCTAAAACTTCTTTTTCATTGGTACTGTAGTTTTCCTCCGTTTTGCTCAAAGTACGTGATAAAAAAATATAGGTTTTTTGTTCTGGCTAAGAACCGCTCCAAGTGCTGTTGGTTCGAAAGGTTTGGAGTAGTCTGGTTGAAAAAGTTTCACCTGTTCCCTTAAGCAAGTTTTTAAGTTATCCATAGTTTTTAAAGCTTGTTCATCAAGATTCACGGGAGTATTTTTGCTCTTATTTGTTTCCTACTTGTCCGTTGTGTCCTCTTAAGTGTACTGACAAGGGTTTGGCTACGGTAGCGTATCCCTTAATAAATTTAATGTAATATCCAGTCATTCCTAAAAATCCTCTTAAGTCCATCAGTGTTCTAGGAACCGGGTAATTATTAATTGCCTCGACCTTTTCTGGGTTAGTTGCAACTCTGTTGTATTTGATTATGTGTCCTAAATATTCCACTCCCGGTTGGAAAAACTTGGATTTTTCATCAGAAATTCTCAGTGTGGCTTTGTTTAATGCGTCAAATATTATTCTTATGTGTTCCACATGTTCTTCAGGTGAGGAAGAATATACATATGAGCACATCATCTATATATACCTATACATATGCAAATTTTCCTATGTATTTCCTAAATATATCGTCCACACATCTCTGAAAAATAGAATGTGTTCAATCCAAAGGGCATGTGGACAAATTCGCCTTTAACGCAGAAAGCTGTTTTCCCCCTCTGTTTTTTTTAGAGATTTTTATTTGATGGAAGCCAGATTCCAAGACTAAAGTGGTGAAATATTTAGCTTTACCAAAATTTTGTATTGTCATGTTCACGTCTGGGACAATATACCTATCCGCAATCCCTGTTCGTCTATACCGTTTTCTGGGACTGTCCACATTGGAGACTTGTTTTTTCGTATTTCCCTATTGAAAAAATCGTTGTCCGCTATTGGATATTGACATTGTTTTGTCCACATCCGTTCTTCATTTTTAGTTCTAATGGTGGCTTCAATAGTTGTGGTGAAAGGTAATGGTGCTATGCCGTTATTTTCTTTCATCATTCTGCCTATTTCCTGTCTGTATTTTTCTTCCCCCACAATGTAATTTAATTTGGGCTGATTATCGCTACTCATGGTGATTAAGGTCATGTTCCTAAGATTCACGTTTGCATTCAAAATTTTTAATCCTTCTAAACCTATAATCATGTCGGGAATGTTAGTTCCCTATTCATTAATTTGATTATTCTTTTTGTGTTTGTCATTGAGTAACCGTGTATAGTTTTCATTCTAACTGGCCTAATTTTTATTCTATCTGAGAAATCACATTTTGTATTTATATAATTATAGGTTGCACCAGTATCAATTACGATTTCATAATTTTTATTCGTTAAATCGCTGGTTAATGTGAGATAGGACAACCCGTCTCTTAGCTTCAAATTATCTAATATTAAATTATTTACCAATTGTCCTGGTTCTGCATACATGCTGGAGCTGTCATTGAATGCTTGTGCTGAGTAATTTACTCTTTGATGTTTATTGGTGTAAAAGTTGCCACTGTGTTCCCTTTTCCATTGTCGATTGTCTGCAAAAGGAAGACGCTGGGTATCATTTGGTGCATTGGTTCTTCTCTGTGCTTGTATAACCTGTCGGGAGTCTGTTTCCATCGGCACAGGTCTTGCTTGTTGATTATAATTGTTTCCTTGATTGAAGTGATTAAAACTTGATTGTGTGTACATATGTCCTCTGTGATGCATAATTCGGGCGTCTCTGATAGTGTGGGTGGTGGAAATGTGGTTTTCCTTGTGTGCGATCATCATATGACAATCGTAAGTTTAATGATGATTGTCATGTTCTATTGTTCTGGCCACAGCGTATGCATGTTCCAGATCGTTTAGTATGTTGGCATACAAAGTCGATCGGATGAATGAATTTGAAATGCCTGTAATTAATACACGCACTGCCTCATCATTAGCGTTAGTTTATTTTGCTTTATTCGTCTCATTTCTTCCTGGAGTACGTACATATAGTGGGCGCATATCAGCATAAGTATAGTCCAATCTATTTCGAATGGCTTCGAAATTGAATGGTGTGTTATTGTTGGTTAATGTGTCTGACGCTTTACCCCTGATCTTGGACTTAGTAATGGACAAAGCTTCTGAATAACGGCTGTGTTCCTTAAATTGGTCGATGTCATTCATCAATCTTGATGCATCCTCTTTTCAAGCTCCGTATTCTGCTTGGTTCCCATCAAATGTTGGAAAGGCTTTGAAAACTTCTAAAGATATATTTAAGGCATTTGTGTAGTTTGAAGTTATGTCCTTGAGTTGAACTACTTTTGCTGTATCTACATTTACAATATTCGCCATTTTCTCCGTCAATGCTAGGCAATATCTCTCCATCTCGTCGAGTCTCGCGGTAAGGGCTGCAATGTGTTCTTCACTGGTTGTCATATCTAATGGGCGATTTTTGTCGAAGGTTATGCCTTTTTTCTGCTTTTTTAAATATGTCCATTTATTCTTAAATATGCCATTTTATTCTTATGAAGATTTTGTTTCACTATCATTATTTAATACGATTTTTCGTCTTCTTATGAAGATTTTTCGCGTCCTTGCTGCGACAAGGATTTCTGTGGTCCGCTCACTGAAGTAATATAAAAGATAGTATTACTCCTGGAAAGATCGCCAATTAATGATTTTGACGGTTGTTAAAAATAAAAAAATAAACTATTTTTCTTCTCGACGTCTATGCGTCTACTTTTATTTATTATTTTTTATAAACTTGAGCTAAGACACTTAACACTATGTGTATTCTATGGTATATTCTTAACTAACTCCACGATTTATTTTTCTCTTCCTTAAATACTAGCAGATAAACATGTTTGTGCCTTTCAAAATACATTCATGATACTTTTATGATCTTGTTTACAATTTACACTTTCATGATCTGGTTTTAAGAGTTGTTTAAATATTTTGCCTTAACCTTTGCTTTACTTATTTTATCTTATTCTCTATTTTTATATGTAAACAAGTTTGGTTTGGTTTAAGCTATTGTTTATTTGTTCGTGATAAAGCATGTTCATGTTTTCCTTATCATATTTAGTTGTTTTTACAATATTTTTGTTTGATGTTATATAGGTATATAAAGATAATAAGATACTTATTCTAAACGAAGGAATCATATTTATCATTCTAAACAAAGAAAATATATTTATTATACCAAATAACTCATGTAAATAAGATGTGATATTTAGGTTGGCCATATTATCGATATTTAGCTTGTATGCATGTGTGTATGTATTGATAGTTAATATTATTTGTACATCCCTGAGACTGACCTTAACTCGCGCGTTTGTGTTTTCTGTGAAAAACGTATAGAGTTCCGTGAAAAAGACTATCGTTCAAAAAAAAAAAAAAAAAAAAAAAAACCATACACACAATAAACATCGCGTATAAATTAATAGGAGGTCGCGTTAAAAAAAAATAGTAAAATATAATAACCATAATGACCAATTTACACAAGATATTGGAGAGCCGAAGTACTGTACTTCGTGGAAATAAGAAATAAATTATCTGAAGGAAAGTGGCTGGCGTCAGTGTTTTCAAGTGGCAATGGCTTCAAAATTAAACAAAATGAGTTTGAAGGCAACCATAGAAAGCTGTTGCAGTCCAGCAGCAGAAGTGATTACTTCAAAAACAGCTACTACAGTGGTGTGAAGTCAGCGTTTGCTGCTAAAACAAAGGTGCGAGAATAGAAGGCTCCTATTCACAAAATTAATGGATAAAATCATGGACCAACCAATGATGAATAGCGATTCATCAGACACAACAAACAACAGTATGCGTTTGCTGCTAAAACAAAGGTGCGAGAATAGAAGGCTCCTATTCACAAAATTAATGGATAAAATCATGGACCAACCAATGATGAATAGCGATTCATCAGACACAACAAACAACAGTATGCAAGCACTGGCGTCTATGGGAATTCAAACAGAAGATGCGACACCATTCATTGCGCGGAAGCATAAGTTTCATTTGAGAAAATGGCTTTCTAATGAAAAGGAAATCATTCAAAGTGTGCACGACAGCGGTAACAATGAAGTTATTGCTATTAAAGATGACGAGTCTATAACGACATCAGGCGTACAATGTTCGAGACGAGTTTTAATTCAACATTAATGTCGATGCAAGTTCTGAAATACCGAAGCGGAAGGCATTATCAGTGGTGGCCAGAATTTTAGATCCATTAGACTGGTTGGCGCTCGTTACTATTGATACTATTGCTGAAGACAGCTTGGGACGATGCTTTACCAGATGAAATCAATCGGGAGTGTCACCAATTTTTGGATAATGTTCTCAAAACTATACGTATCACAAGATGGATCCAACGACGTCAAGTGAAGCTTTGTAGTTGCATGGGTTTGTGAATGCTTCAGAGAAGGCGTACGCTGCGGTAATTTACATAAAAAGCAGTGACACTATAACCTTACCTTCGACAAAAAACAAAGTTAATCCAATAAAAATAGAAAGATTCTACCAAAGTTGGAACTTTGCGCTGCACACTTGTTGGCTAGATTGCTTAAAAGAGTAAAGGAGACAATAAATCGGGAATACAGTGTATATGCATGGAGTGATTCGATGATAGCGTTGGGATGGATAAATAACAACAAAAATATAAGTTCATCAGAAATAGGGCAAACGATTTAAAGAATATGCTGCCATGCTTTCAGTGGAATAACGTAAATACAAAAATGAATCCAGCGGACGTTGTAGGACACGACTTGTGGTGGCACGGTCCTAAATGACAGTTGAAGTCAGCAGGAGATTGGCCTACTTCACAGAAAATTTAAAGACAGACAGTAATTGTTGCGGTTACTGCTGCAAGCGAAACATATTTTCTGGATGCACTAAAAAATACTCGTTTTTTCAAGTTACGATTCATAAAGATGCTTAAGGATGACAGAATCGTATTAGAGACACTAACTGCCATAGAGTTAGAAAATTTCGAGAGGCTAATCATACTGCACCATCACCAAAGGTATTTTGGAAACGAGGCGAAGGATCTTAATACCAACTTTGTGGTTGACAGAAAGAGCGATATTGTGAGTTTACATCCATTCATCGACCAATATGGTATAATTCGAGTAGGCGGTCGTCTCCAGAATGCTAACACGCATTTCAACCAAAAGCATCCAGTAATAGTGCAAAATTCGCACTTGGCAATGTTGCAAGTGAATAAATGTCATATGTCAATGCTACATGGAGGAAATCGATTGACAGAAGTGGCAATAAAGCGGAAGTACTGGGTATTGGGCATACAAAAATTGATAAATAAGTTTATTCGGTCTTGCGCAAGATGTGTTCGATACAAGCAAGAAAGTGCGAAGCAAATAATGTCGAATTTGCCGTCGTCGCGGGTTACAGCGTAGCGTTTGGGAGGCGGAGGGACTTGAAGAGTCATGGGCGATACTAGCCTGACTTATGAAAAAATGAGTACGCTATTGTGCCAAATAGAAACAGTATTAAATTCAAGACCACTTGTATATATGGAAAATGAAAATATTGAGTAGCTGGACGTACCGACGCCTGGTCATTTCTTAATCAGCCCCAATGACAGACTAGCCTGAACATTTCGACGGCGCTATCGGCTGCTTAAACAAATGGAAGCTAATTCAATAAATAAAAAGAGATATCTGGAATCGACGGAAGGAAGAATACCTAACGTTGTTGCAGCACAGACGGAAGTGGATGCAGCCAGAAGAAAATATTAAAGAAGGTGATGTAGTAATAGTAAAAGAGGAGACTACTCACCCGCTAAATGGCTGAATGTGTTTTTGACATTTTTTACTCTTGGCATCTATTAGCGGTAGAGCGGCTTCAGCGAAAGGAGGGACAATTTCAAAGTTTGGCAATTCAGCGACAGTGTATTTGGATCACATTGGTTCGGTAGATGTTATTACGTCATCCTGGAGTATATAAATTGCGAGTCGTTCCGCAAAAGGTACTTTGAGAGTTGAGAATGACTTGTGGTTAACTCTAAGGCCAATGTAATCGTGTGCTGGATACAATGGAGAGGCAAGTCAGCAGTATGCAGAAAACGAGTCAGTATCTGTTTCCTGCAAACGTTGTACGTCCAAAAAGAGCACCTTTAGAGTTCGTGGGGTCGCTTCAACACATACTTTTTGGAACCATGGATGCTGATGATATGAGACAGAGGACAACATGAAGAATATTCTTGAAAATCAATGTGACTTAAAATACTTGGCCAAAAACAAACATCGGCTGTTAAGTCTACGGACCATCTACTCAAAAGGGCTACAAAGGAGGCCAATAACAACTTCAAGAGTATAACGGATCAGGTGAATAACATAACGGAAACAATGAAGGAAACTTACTATGTCTATAGGGAAATTATATTTTATTAAATTTTTCATGGTGACCAAAGAATTTCAGATAAATATGGAAGAAAATAAAACGGTCCAATCGGATATGGTCAAAATGCTTATCGATATTAATCATGGGATATTGAATCCAGTTCTGTTCACCCCGGTCCAACTGCAAGAAGAGGTTAAAGAATCCGGGAGAACACATAAGAACATCTTAAGTTGCCAGGAGGGAAGTATGATCAGTTAAGATCGATACACAAATTAGTCTGAAAAAAGGACTATTTTGGGGGAACAGTTGCTCATATCCGCTTCGATTCCTTTGTTTAATGACCAGGTCTCTCAGTTGCACAATTATTCCTATATCATTCGACTACCAGGGATTCAAAATGATGGCGGCGAGAAGTAATTCCTTGTTTTAAAATTTCAACGTCGACATCACAGTCTGAATTAAATAAGTGTCAACGACTTGCCAATAAGGAATATATAGCTCCCACACAAATAGAATTTCTAAGGTTTAAATTGCAGCTGCCGAGCAGTAGGTTATTCAGGTCCTTCAATAACTCAACGGCTCATATTCTATGCAACCTGGGAGGCCAAAGACTTCTGGAAATGCCGCCAAAAAGCATTGTTTCTTTGAATTTTGGCTGTACGCTTAGAGTAAAAGGTGCTCTAATATCTGCTCCATTTCAACTAAAGTCTGAGCGAGTTATCGAAGACAAGATGATACTGTCAACTGACGTGGCTCAAATTGAAGCGTTTAATCAGGCTCCGATGAAGTCGATGACAATCAACCACACCGAAGCTATTGAAGAATTGCGAAAACAAATTGACAGTCTTAAGAAGGAAGATGTCAAACTCAAGGGCTTGAAGTTTCATGAGGGGCATGGTACTATCTCAGTCTGAATTAAATAAGTGTCAACGATTAGGATTACATTAATCTTACTACCTGTTAAAATCGGGTTGATTATGTATATTAGTTAACACGATACAACCGCGCCCCACTCTAACATAAAAGTTAAAACGATACAACCGCGCTCCACCCTAACATAAATACTTCTGCGCTTTGTCGACACCAATCGTCTTGCAACATCACCATTATGATAGAAGTAACAAACAGAAATATGACACTACACACGAACCATAGTGTCAGAAGCTTAGTACTCGTATAAATGAAAAGTTTAGTTTAAAGTTTTAGTTCGGTAATAGAGCTCATAGGAATGAGTTATAAGTTTTGAATTGAATAAATAAACCCCAAACTCGCTTAATTTATAAGGTTTAAATACAAATCTAAGAAAAATGTAGCAAAATTTGATTTTATCCCTCCTGTTTCACTTGGAGTTTTATAAATTTGTTAATTACATACAATATATCACGATCATAATGTAGATTAAGTTAGTTAAAAGATCTCTGGTCCAGGAAAATGTTCACAGAACATGTGTTCGCAGCAGTCTCAGCGACATCAAATATACACGTCGCCTGCTGATAGTGATTATCTTCTTAATGGTTGTTAGATTGGGTTTATATTTTTAAGATTGTTTAATCTATGAATAAAATGTTTAAGGCTCTAGCTTGTTCCTTGTTTTGGGATACTTAGGTCGTTATCATTGCTCTTCGCTGTGTGGCTAGAACCGCATATCGTGCCGAGAGGGCGTCCGCTCCGCATGTGGTAAATGAGTGTTAGGCATAGGTATGGTAAGATTCAGTTCTAAAATAATTTTAGATTACCAGAATTTTCAATAAAGAAATCAGAGTATTATAATCACTTAAGAGGTTCGGGTGTTTCACCGTTGAAAATCCGATAACGAAATGGACAGTAAAGCAATTAGGCTTCCAAAAGTTTCAGAAGGTTGGGGGAATAGTTGCCAAGCAAATTTGTGGACAGATGTAGCTGGGACAAAGGGGATATCGGAGGATAAAGTTAGAGACTTTAGCAAAATTCTGCAACAGGTTGTACGTGGTCGTTTACGAACTGATAATACATCACACTTTCGTTTCGGTGGAGATGGTTTTACCACGTCTCTAGGCATGTGTAAATGGCCCGTCAACGTCGTAGGCAGTTTTCCTAGCAACTTTAGACCCTGTCATCTACAGCGTGAGCAATATTTAATTATATAGGACTTTGAATGAATATACTTACGATATGTACTTATGTATATACTTAGCACTGGAGAAAATTTGGGTGGAAGCATCGGCGGTCGAGATAGAGCGAACCCAAGCGATTTCAAGTGGTGCGGATGGGCGTATGATGAATAAGAAACAACAACACAGCTGTCAAGCACACGGCCACGAGCCCAATTAAAATGTGATCTAATTACGGGAAGCATGACCATAGGAAGGCTGTAGTGTGAACAATGTCCACAATCCCATTACTCCAGGAAGTTCCCGAGAGCATTATTCCTTTTCCGGCGTATTTGGAAAATAGTGCCTATCCTGTTTGTGCCAGTTCACACCAACATTGAACGCATATTATTCAGAACGCATTACCTGAATTAGGAGAATAATCTTCCGTAGCATCCATCAAAAAAATGTGTTCTGCGTACTTTGACTGGCTGGAAGGCGATGATCTTTCCAGCACCACAATTTCAAAGCACCAAATACAAGTCGGAGAGTTGCTGATTAACCGGAAATAGTTCAGACTGCTTCTCAATTCCCCCTGGCGAGTGATGATGGTGAAAAATTATTCTGTTCCGAATTACCGATGAGAAGTGCAGTCATTCCTACGATTCGTGAGCTATTACCGAAAATGTACACTTTTCCGATAAACAAGTTGCTTTGGAAAAACGAAGCAGGCCTACCACTATTTTTCAAAACTGTTCGTACTAACAACAGATTCCAGTGGTAAAGATCGAGCTACGGTGTTCATCAGTAGGGCATACTAACAACACTTGCCAGTGGCAAAGATCGATCGATGATGAGACTGGATATTCGTTTGTTTGAACGACCAAAAATGTCTATCCCGCATCTATTGGGTAGGCATTACAAAGATTTTGCCGATCACAGGCATCTAAAGAGAATAACCAACTTGAAGGATCAAATGACAATGCTTGCTCGATTTCGTCACAATATATCAGGGCATGATTTCGAAGTGTATAAACCTGGCAAGAAAAATCAAAATACTAATGCTTTGAGCCAGATTCCCCACCCGGTGATGATGATTCATACTAGGTCACAAAGGTCACTCAGATTCCGAAAAACGCTGAAATGGCCGGAATTATCGAGTCCCGAAGTTACAGCTGAGTTTGTAGGACCTGAAGCAGTGAAAAGAGTTGATGGAAGAGCACGGCGGTGAGTAGTAAGTCGGATACACAATACGACTACTTGAAGATCCAAGAAAAATATTGACTGCTTTGAACGAATTCCACGACAGTCTATTTGAGTACAAATGTCGCCAGCTGGATCAAATGACGTACTGATATCGGATACCTTACCAACCGGAGTTCTGGTGCGAAGGAAGCGGCAAAACATTTTTTGAGGAAGGAGGAACGAGGTTGTTTAACCAACACCTATGCAATGGAACTGTCCATTCAATCGTAGCGTGGAAAGGCACGATTGGAATCTATCATCGAACTAATGAAACCCTGATGAAAATTCTGTTACGGATTTATAATTTAAGTGCCCAGATAAGTAACAATATCATTGGTTTCGACATCGTGCATTTGGCACAGTAATACGAGTACAAAATTATTTCGGCTCTCGGCCTGGTTAATGTGGCCCAGTGAGTAACGATTCACTCCGCGTGATTTTTTATTAATGTGGAAAATAAAACAGCATTCTAGCGAATCAATAAAACTTTCAACTTGACTTTACATAGGCTGGTGGCTTACCAACAGTGAGTTCAAAGAGTCAACTGTAGTCGGTCTTGAGTGAAACTTTGTCAAAGATGATCGAAATTTTTATCGCTCCCGTGACAAAGCATTATATAGGGTGGCGCATAAGTAACGTTAACGGCGACTTATTAAATTCGTTCTTGTGCATCATTTGGTTTTAACTCGTGAACCAATTGCACCTTACATGGGAAAAGATGTAACATATGTAAAATTCTTTACAAAGACCACCTAGACATCTCTAACTGCTGAGAACGCCGCCTGGTGGAAGTTTCGGGGTTTTCCTCAATACTTGATTGCACTCTAGCAATGGTCACTTCATTTCGAACTGCACGAGGTCTTCCAGCACGCGGAAGGTCACAGACAACCCCTTGTTGCCCAAAACGCTGAACCAATCGGTAAATTGTTGGAGCGTTAGGAGCATTTTGAACTTGAAAAAAATTTCAATATGATCTGAATAATCGAATGCTGACTTTCAAAGTAAAATTTAACAACTTTGGTCCTTTGTTCTGTGCTGAGCCTTTCCATCATAATTTCCCAAGTATTATTTAGTTAATTCTGCAAAGAGACGAATAAAAAGACTTAAACAAAAATATATTCACTGATCAAATCGTAACGTTCCTATGCGCCACCCTACATAACACTACGATCGTATCTTGTGGGTTGACAATTGCCAGACTTTGGTGCAGTGTATATCTTGAACTTCAGCGGATGGTAACATTGCGTAGGAAAACATTTATTTTCTTCTTATTACAACAAAAATAAACCTATTATTGTAACGAGAGAAATCAACAAGTTTAAAGGAAGGATTGATTGATTGAGTACCCAGATTATTTGTTCCTCAGAAGTCTCAGTGAGTAACAGCCTACAGCCACACAGTTACAACTGCGAACTGCTTAGTAGAGCGGACGGAAGCGTGAGTGCGAATACGAACACAGAATCGCATCCTACTCTCACTTTTGTATGTAATACTATACAGGCGCGAGCAGCGGCTAAAAAACAAAACGACAGTGACTCATTAGGAGAGAATAATGCAACGAGGGCGGCTAAACAAGGTGGTGATAAAACGGTACAGAAGGACATGGATATGTTATCATTAAGCGAAAATCAAGTCCGCCCAGAGGAAACAGAGAAAGAACTGACTACAAATTGTATTCCTGGCCAAAAAAACTGAAGAACAGAGCCAGCGACAGCAGATTTACCGTTTTGAGCGTCGATGATGTAGTCGAATGTTCTAGTCGGTAGTATTGCGAAATCGGTCGCAAAGCATATGTTCTGTTGTAACAAAGTCCAGTGCACCCGAATCGTACGATCATATGCAGTACAGTACTCAAACCAACCGACCGACTGAGTCATCCATATAATGGAACCGGAGAAATTGGAAAGCGACAAAATATGAAATATTAATGCTGATAAAAATCTAATGACCAGAAGGTACTTAAATTATAGATGTACTACACGTCCAATAGCGAGAAAAGTGGTAATGTAAACATAATTTTAGAGCTAAGAACAAAGAGTAATTAAATTGTATTCATATTTTAAAGATTGAGAACAAATAAAACTTTAAATCAATAATAAATCTGAAGTAAGACCAAAAGTATAAATATCAGTAGAGACAAATAAAGATTCAGAGTTACGCTTTTCAACACAAAAGACAGATGTGTTTTCTTCTTCTAACAACGAGACTTATTCTGTGTAAAAGTATAAGGACAGTATGCAAGTGAAAGTAAAATCTCTTAAAAAGTTAAGTGGACCTTTTAAGAAAAGGGGAAACGAGATCAGTGCCGAGATCGCTTAAAATTATATTTTTTTTCTTTTTGATAGAAGCATCGCTTAAAACTAACGCAGTCGATAGGATTGCCGCCTAGGGAATATTCCTATAGTTAATAAAACGAACCCTGCGAAGCAGGGAAAAATTATCGAAAAAACAAGCGGTAATTCGTGAACTGAATCCTACGAAAGGATCATAAGTGCTAAAACAAAAAAGAATGTGCATTAACATTGTCAAATCCAAATTAACAGGACGAGCAAGGAGAGCAATGGAAGTATATCTTCATTTATGCCAACGGTCAAAAATAAAAGTAATGCTGAACACAAACTTTCCTCATTGCTGACCAACTATATGGAGAATTGCTCATATGAGAACAGTATTATGTGCTTTGAAACCATCTACTATGGAAGAGGTTTCGCACGAGTTGTCTTCAGCTGGGATTTTAAACCAAGAAAACCAGAAACCTAAAAAATCTCATCAAACGAAACCGCAATCGGGGCAGCAAAGACAACAAAAACAATGGCAACCTAGAATAATCCAACAAAGACAAGACCAACTTTAACAGGCGACGAGACAACACTTCCAACAACACCAACAGCTACAACAACCGTATAGGCAACATTTCCAACAAGGCCAACAACCTTATAGACAACAGCAAAACTTCTGACAACCATTCCAACACCACCAATACCAATCAAAACCAGAACAAATAGACATCCATACTTCTACGCAGACTAGAAGACAAGCTTACTATCAGCAACAAAAACAGTAAAAAGTACTTATAATACCAATAAATTACTTACATTTTAATTATGATTTCGTTAATAACGAAAACGAGGTAAAACACTAAATTAGTTCGGAAGAGCCTCCAGAGTTCCCTGTATCATTTTCAGGGAGAAAACAAGAAACACCAGACTCTTAATAGATACAGGTTGAACGGAGAATCCGATAACCACAATATATAAATAAGTCATAGGTGCAAGTATTAATTAAAAGAGCAGCAGGTACCATATCTATTGTTTGCAATGCTTACTTTCCAAAAAATGCTTTAAAAATCACTTTAAGAAAAGATATCAGGAAACCAGACTTTACAGAAAAATACCGCAATTATTAATTACGGACAAAATGAATTGATCCTTAGTGACCAAGTATACAAATTATACTACGAAGGTGATCCTGAGGAAGATCAGGAAAACATAAGCAATTTATTTTCTGAACAACGTGCTTAGAGAGCACATAAATAAAATTTGTTTGGTATATATGGATGGCATATTGGTGTTTTCAATGTCCCTACAAGAACAAATGGTTAAATTTTCTTGGCCACATTGTCACTGATAAAGGAATTAAGCCAAACCCTAAAAACCCCTATTAAAATTTTCCCATTGCCAAAAAAACCTTAAGAAATACGAAGTTTTTTGTAGGATTAACAATATTCCATTAATTAAAAAAAAAACAGAAAATTTGTTCCCGATTATGTGAAGATTGCGAAACCATTAACCTTGGCTCTGAAAAAGGACACCAAAATCAATCCTAATGACAGAGATTTTAAAAATTCTTTTGAAACACTTGAAACATATTGATATGTGATATAGTATTCAAATATATAAATTTTTAAATTATATAAATTTATTTTAACCACTGACGCATCTGAGCTGTACTATCAGGAGCTGTATTATCTCAAATAGACGGACCTATAGCGTTTGCATCAAGGACACTAAATAAACATGAACTTAATTACTGGGCGATAGAGAAAGAATTACTAGCAATGGTTTGGGTAGTAAAATAATTTAGACTCTATTTGTACTGACGAAAATTCGAATTAAGGACCGATCACGAACCACCCGTATGGCTATCAGAGCAACAACCAAATTCATATAAATGAACAGTTTGACAAATCTCACGAAACTCTATAACAATCAGACAAAGTTAATTATATAGAGCATGTTGGATCTACCTGAATTAAAAAGAATTAACGCAAGGAAAGAAAAATCAGAACAAATCAAATATCAGTTGAATCATATTGGAAAGATAATTGAAAAAGCCAGAGATTTGATATTAATGTTTAAATTACAAATTCTAAGCAGAGACATATTAAGTGATGAAAAAATAAAACCATTATGAATTTAGCTACCTATTAGAATTGTGTCATGTTTAAAATTAAAATTCCGATATTTAATGCAAAAGCAACTACAATAAATATCCATAAAGGAAAGACAATATTTAGCCCTAGAAAATAGTGTTTATTACAAAACAAATAGATTAGTTAATCTAGTACTCAAAATTTATTTAATCTAAATTAATGAATTGCGTGGAAGAAAAACAGAAGAAGAAATTGGAACGAACATAATAATAGTCGAACACAATTGTAACGAACTCCCTTTTGAACTACTAATTGTTGATTGAACTACTAAATGTCGAAAATTGTAAAATTGAATTGGATAAATGATATTACAAAAATGTATTTAAAAATTCTGTTATGAAAAAGAAAAAAATTGTAATGAGTACTAAAGAAGAGACATCCCCTCAGGAACTCAAGGAACATCACATTAAAAACCTGAAAGAGATAAAAGAAGTTAAATATACAAATAATGCAAATAATTGCTCAAGTGTTATCTCAGTCCTTATGATAGTCACTGTAATCTACATATTTACATAAATATAAAGGTCAAACAATCTGTGAATGTAAAAGTTAACATCCCTTCAGCTCCTACGGAATATGAAAATGCATCTTCGTCCGGGGGTATTACAACAAAGTCCAGTGCACCCGAATCATACGATCATATGCACCTAAAGAATGCCATTCAATTGAGTCATCCATATAATGGAACCGGAGAAATTGGAAACTAACGGTGATTCACGTCATTGGAAAGAAAGCAATAAGTCATGAAATATGAAGACTAATAAAAATCAGATCAAATAAAAGGGTATTTAAATTACGTAAGCACTACATGTGCAATAATGAGGAAAGTAATAATGTAAACATAATTTTAGAGGTAATAACAAAGAGTAATTAAATTGTATTCATATTTCAAAGATTGAGAACAAATAAAACTTAAAATCAATAATAAATCTGAAGTAAGACCAAAAGTATAAATATCAGTAGAGACAAATAAAGATTCGGAGTTAAGCTTGTCACCATAAAACACATATGTGTTTTCTTCTTCTAAAAATGGAATTTATACTGTGTAAAAGTAAAAGTGAAATCGCTCAAAAAGTTATGTGAACCTTTTAACAAAAGACAAAACGGGAACAGTGCCTAGATCCCTTAAATATGTTATTTTTGATTGAAGCAGCGCTTCTACCCTTCTATGCCAGAAATATGGTCACACAAAATGTTACTACAAATTACCCACAGTTTGCGTTGTCTGTGGTGACTTGCACCTGTCTTCCGCGTGTAAGATAAAGAAATGCAGTAACTGCGGAGGGAACCATACGGCAAACTGCAGAGGATGTCCTGTCTGCAAAACTCTAAAAAACGATTGAATGATCGGGTACAGTTACCTAGAAATCCAGGAAGCGTGGCCATTGATGATAATAATAATAGTTCGGTAAATTCGTACTCTGAAAAGGCATTGCGCGGCCTTCTGCAATGCAAACTTCCATCGCAAAGGGTCCACTAATCAGCAAAACGGCCTTGAGTCAATGATTCGGCGGCTCACTCAGACAATGTCAACGCTCATATCTTCTTGCGCAATTAGAATCAGTTAATCCAGGCTCTTCTTAATAGAAAATGTATTCTCTTAAGATCTGCATATGGAATGCGAACGGCGTAAGTCAACACAAACTTGCTACATGTGACTATCTTAAACGATGGAATATTGGCATGTTACTGCCTGAAACACATTTAACGGACACAAATAATTTCAATATTCCTGGATATATGCTCTACAGCGCGAAACACCATGATGGGATTCTGATTTTCAAGATGTAAGCGCCGTATAGCACTGACCTTTTCGAGAGCACCATTATACAAATTAGCAAATAGGTATCACTCCAAAGGCACCTTACTTCCTATAGTCTACGAATCGACCCTAACGGAGCTCGAAAAGTGAATAATATAACAGGTAGGATTAGTCCGCGGCTGGAAGCAGAAATACCAAACTTAAACAGAAGTAACAAATTTTTGATAAGTTACCTTTTCTTGTTTTGAATAGTTACAACACTTCAAATTTTACTGCCTGTTAACAAGTAATTACTCTTAAATATGTACGAAAGAACATTTGTTCGAACAATTGACTGACTCATTTATTCATAATTTCTCACACACAAAAAGAAGCGTTGTTGCTCAAAACCATTCCCTATAGCGAATTTAACTATGGTATCTTTGTAATAAACACTGTTTCATAAACTGTCATATTCGTAGACCAGCCTTTTAGTACATTCTTTTTCAACGATCAAATTAATAAAAGTAATATTTGTAGCAATATGGTTGCATTGCAACCAGGATATATATTATTTACAGTGTAAGTGTCATTACTGCTAGTTTTTCTAAGTGTATTGTAATATTCCTTTATGTATTGCCCCTTTTGTATATATTCTCTTTATTTACATACTCTTTACTGCACATAATTTCTAGAATACTCTATGTACATATATCTGTCTCTTTCACACATGTATGTATACCAAACATAGTTCATAAGAGTTGTTTGAAAAGATGACAAGACATTAATAAAGTGAACATTGAAGAACGCAGACGTGTCCGTGTTTGATTGCTCGACATCCTACAAATTCAGAAGTGGGATCAACTTAACACCAAAATTTTTTTTCTACCCCATTTAAAAGTGTTTTACAATCTGAACTTGTGTGAAAGTAAATTCGACTTTAATAAAGCATAAAAAGATAAAAAAAAAGAAGTGTGGCGGACAACAATGCAAAAGAAAAGAAAACTAAGAAATTAATACACGAACGCAGAAATGGAGGAAATCAGCGGCGAAAAATACACAGCAGAACAGTTGCGCCAGTGGCTGCAGCAACTCGGCTTGCCGTCGTCGGGGACAAAGAGAGCCTTGATAATTCGGCTGAATGAAGTGCCGGTTAGCAACAGAGGAGAATGTCCAACAGTAACGGCTGACAACGTGCACGACGACAATTTGGCTGTTGTCAACAAGGAGAACCAAAATGAGTGTGCGAAAAAAATAAGAGAATTGAGTGTACAGGAGGGAGTGAATGTGAAGGTTCAAAGAAAAATATGGTCGGACAAAGTAAGTGCGTAAATGATAGCTCAAACGAATGTGAGGAAGAGTGGGCAAATGAGTGTGTGTCTATGTCAGCAGACGGACAACAAAACAAGGAAAATGAAAACAATGCTATTGCGCAACAAGGAATTATGAACAAAGACCAAATTCAGAGTCCAACTGAAATGAGTGTTTCGCGATCACCAACGAACAGTCAAAATGAGGGTGGTTTTGAATTGTACGCTCTTAAGAGGGAATTAGAACTGATTAAACGAGAAAAAGAGCTGATACGTCGCGAAAATGAGTGGTTGAAAAAGATTGCAGAGAACAAAATGAGTGACAATGGGCAAAATAAACAAACTGAAAGTGGAAAAGAATATGCAAATAAAAAAATAGAGAACAAACAAGGACCTGAAGTATCAAGCATTGAGGTTTCTTTTACCATATTAAAAGACATGATCCCAGACTATGATGGTGGGAAATTTCCCGAAATGTGGGTAACACAATTTCAAAGGATAGGCAATGTGTACAATTTGAGTGAAAATATTAAAAAGACCCTTTTAATGTACAAGTTAAATGGTCGGGCCCAAATGTGGTTACACTCAAAGCCCAATTTCGTCGACGAAAATTCTGAAATTATTTTAAAAGAAATGATGAACATTTTTGGCACGAAAGTGAACAAATCAGCATTGCGACGTAAATTTGAGGCCCGCGTGTGGCAATATAATGAGGCTTTCGCCGACTATTTTAATGACAAAGTGATGCTATCTAACAATGTTAGAATAGACGACGAATTGATCGACAGCATAATTGAAGGTATACCGGATCCGCAACTGAAGATCCAAGCAAAATTGCAGTGTTATGTGAACAAAAATCAGTTCTTGCTTGCATTCTCTCAAATTGAGTTGAAACAACGAAGAAGCTATGGCGTTGTCATGAAAACTCAAGTACAGCAGCCGTCCGATGGGAATTAGATGTTCCAACTGCAACTCCATTGGACACCTTGCCGCAGAGTGAAGAAAGCCCAAGCGTGAATTTGGAGCTTGTTTTGGATGTGGAAGCCTAAATCACCGAGTCGTGGAATGTCCAGAAAGAAAGGCGCCGGCGCGCAATGAGAACAACAATAATTATGTAAGAAATGTAAGATTTTATTTGGAAGATAGTTCTAATTGTTCGTTTTTTTAAAATGCTTAATCGATTCCGGCAGTGCCATCAGTTTAAATTAAATTAAATTCCCTTTCAACTTCTAAATTTGTTTTCTATGGAATAAATAAATCTAAATTACATGTTTATGGAAAATTTAATTTGTGTACGCTTATTGATGGCAAGGCTGTTGGTGTGGAAATGTTTGTTGTTTCAGACGAATCGATGAGGTACGAATGTGTATTAGGTAGAGGTTTTTTGAAAAAAGGCAATTTTAAACTGATGTCCTCTGTTGATAATAATATTGTAAAAATTGATGATAACTTTGAGAGCACAATTCTTTCAATAGATATGAATTACGAAGATAGTTATAAACTAATTATAGGCAATGAGATAGATTTTCATGACAAAAAGCAATTATTTAAGCTATTCAATGATCATTATGTAAAAACTGAACGACCTTCCAAGCCAAAGGTGTATAACGAAATTAAGTTAAGGTTAAGGGACGAAAAGGCTTTTAGTTGCAATCCCAGGAGACTATCTTATGCAGAGAAAAAAGAGTTGCAAATTTTGTTGGATGACTATTTAGAGAAGGGTTACATACGGCCTAGCGAATCAGAATATGTCTCCCCCATCGTATTAGTGAGAAAAAAAGACAGGTGATATGAGAATGTGCGTGGATTATCGTGTGTTAAATAAAATGACTGATAAGGATAGCTACCCTATACCTCTCATCGGCGACTTGCTGGACAGACTTTCGGGGAAAATTTTTTTTACAAAGCTCGATTTGAAAAATGTTTTTTTTTTCATGTATTTGTAAACCCCGATTCTGTGAAATATACTTTCTTCGTGACTTCCTATGGGTCAATTTGAATTTCTGAGAATGCCTTTCGGTCTTAGAAATGCACCCTCTGTGTTCCAAAGGTTCGTTAACAAGGTGTTTGCAGACTTGGTTAGGGAGGAAAATCATACATCTTGACGATATTATGATCGCAACGGCTACTATTGAGGAACATTTCGATATTTTGCGTGAAGTTTTTCAACGACTGGTAGAGAATAACTTGGATCTTAGGCTTGACAAATGCGAGTTTTTACAACGATCTGTTAAATATTTGGTTATACTGTTGACGGACAGGGTATTAGTGCTGATAATCAGGGTCTTCAGGCTATAAAAGATTTTCCAGTACCGACTAAATCACATTCTGTACAGAGCTTTCTTGGGCTTGCTTCATTTTTCCGACGATTTGTGAAAGGTTTTTCAATGATAGCTAAACCACTTTATGATTTGACGAAGAAAGATAGGAAATTTGAGTTTGGTGAGCTCGAATTAGAAGTGTTCAACACATTGAAGACAAAGTTGATCGAATCGCCAGTGCTTGCTCTATATGATCCGGCGCATGAAACGGAGCTTCATTGTGATGCGAGTTCTATTGGTTTTGGGGCTGTGCTGATGTAGAGGAAAATTGACGGAAAAATTCATCCTATTTTTTATTTTTCGAAAAGGACAACTGATACAGAATCGAACTATCATAGTTTTGAGCTCGAAACATTAGCAATAGTCAATGCATTGAAGAGTTTTCGTGTACATTTTCAGGGAAGGAAATTCAAAATTATAACGGATTGTAACTCATTGACTATGACATTGAACAAACTGGAGTTAAATCCGCGTATAGCGAGGTGGGCTCTGGAACTACAAAACTATGAATATAAGCTGGAACATCGCTCTGGAAAGCGAATGCAACATGTCGACGCTCTAAGTAGGTGTACAGGTATAATGTTAGTTGAATCTAATGTAGCGTGACAATGCATACATACTACATA